>SJYV01005259.1:0-114957 GCA_006410875.1 Neotragus pygmaeus | reverse complement strand
AAAAAAAAAAAGAATATCTGAAATGCAGGGGTAAAGACAACATGTGAATCATTTAGAATAAAATATTTCCTCCAGTGCCTATTTCTCCAAAATGAATTGTATTTCCTACCAAAGATGCATAATCTTTATATTAGGATATTTCGGATAAGTAATTTTGTGTTTTTACTGAAACTCATAGGAAACCATTGTTTGTGTTTGAAGTAGTTCTCCGACAAGTACTGAGAAAGCAGAGGTAAAGTGTTTCCCACAAGACACCTGCTTTGGGTGAAACACTTAAAGTGAGCGCTTTAGTGAGTCCGCTTGTCCCCTAGGAGGTCTGTCCTGCGGGTCTGTTTGGGCACGAGACCAGACATGCCCCGGAAGTGACCTGGGGGATTCGATGTTGCAGCATTTCCCTTTCTTCTCTCCTCCCTCTCACAACAATTTCCTGCAAGTTGCCAAAACAAAACAGGAACCTGGAGAAGTTACTGTTTGGGGCTTAAATTTTGGCTGAGTTCAATCCTCTCACAGTAAGGGGAGCACCTGTGTCACCTGAGAGTCTGGATGTGGGAACTTGATTCTGCTGCGAGTGAGCAGTCTGTGGGCAAACATGTGAGGAAGCACTTTTATCAGCACCCCTGGGATGTGCCTGGTTCTCATCACAAGTCGAGGGATGTGCAGGGTCCAGAAGGACAGGCAGGCCGTTCATTACTGGGTGAAGGTCTGTCTTTTACTCTCTTGTTTGCAATAACTATTTGCAAAATTAATGGGTGAGAAGGCTTCTCCCAGGTCAAAAATGAGGAATATGATATATAATTGTATTTTTACTTTAGAGAGACTGGCTTTAGGTGTATGACTGCTTTTCAGTAAAGAAAAAAAAATTTGTTACAAGCCAACTAATAAATGATCTTAATCTTATTACCAGATATTTTAAATACATTCTTTAAGTAGAGAATGCTGGCAGTGAGGGAGTCAAAGAGAATAAAAACTGAGTGTAAAAGAGACCACCTGCCTTTGCCCTTCTTCCCCAACCTCATTAGCATGATGGAGAAGAGTCAACGGGACTTTAAGGACCATTAGGAAGCTTCCAGAGGCTGCATGGAATGCGGAAGAATATATTAAGAATGTATCTCAGTTCTCAAAGAGAGCAGTTTATCGGTCTCACCCACACATTCGAGGAGTGCCTCCCTGTGGAAATCAGGGGGGAAAATAAAGGTGAAAAACAGACCCAACTCTTTCTGCGCAACCTGAGTTGGTCT
Organism: Neotragus pygmaeus; assembly: GCA_006410875.1. Classification (NCBI taxonomy): domain Eukaryota; kingdom Metazoa; phylum Chordata; class Mammalia; order Artiodactyla; family Bovidae; genus Neotragus; species Neotragus pygmaeus. The sequence goes on along the minus strand of SJYV01005259.1, from coordinate 113,719 downwards.
GGATTTTATATCTGTAGACAGGATGGCCGATGTCCGGTTTGCCCAGGACTGTTTTGGTTTTTAAACTGAAAGTCTCGTGTGCCAGGAATTCCCATCAGTCCTGGTCTCTTGGGACACAAGACTTTCTGTTTAAAAAGCACAACAGTCCTGGGCAAACTGGGACGTAAGTCATCCTGAAAAACCACAATTTAGACTCTCTTCTTGGAGACTTAGACTTTAAATAGTCTAAGTCAATTTAGACTTTCTCTCTTGAAAGTATTCTAAGGCCCAGATGCTCAAAGCTCGCTGCATACTGGAAACATCTGAGATGTCAAAGCCGCTGGTGTTGGTGTCCTGCCCCCAGAGAATAGGTTTTCTTTGGTCTGGGATGCAGCCTAGCCTCTGTGATTTCCTAAAGCTACAGTGTTTCTAATGCATGAGGTCAGTTTGGAAGCTCCTGCACTAAATGATTTTGCCAAATCATTTGACCTCTCTGAGGTAGGGTAAAAGCTTGCTCTACTTTTTTGCATTATTACTTTTACAGTAATACTCAAGCTTCCACAATTTGGAATGTTCTGTGCCAGTGCATAGGAATCACTGGAGATCTTGACGAAGGGCAGATTCTGATTCGGTAGGTATGGCAAGAGGCTGGTGAGTGCATTTCTAATGAGCTCCCAGGTGGTGCTGACGCTGCTGATCTGCCAATCACGCTTTGCATAGCAGGATATGGAACATCAACGGGGCGGGGTAGAATTACTCCAAATAACTTTCTTTCCTGTGAAGATGAGTGGAAGTCATCAAGGTGCTTGTTACTAAGGGAAGCAGGAAGGGATGGATATATGCAAAAGGTGGCTACCATGGGTCGAAACTCAGGTATATACATTTGGATATGTGGTGAGTGGAATAATGGCCCCACCTCTAAGATGTCCACAGCCTAACCCATGGGACCTGTGAGCATGTTATACTGTGTTGAGAAGGCTGCAGATGGTATTAAGATAGATAATCAACTGACTTCGAGATAGGGAGAATTACCCGTGATTATCCAGGTGGACCCAATATAATCACAAGCGTCGGTGACAGGGGGAGAAGACTGTAGGAGAAGGGTCAGCGTTGAGGAGCTGTGATGGGAGAAAGGCTGGATCGGCCACTGCTGGCTTTGAATGTTGAAAGGAGGCTCTGCGCCAAGTCAAGTGTGATCCTCCAGGTGCTGAGACAGAGAGCCTGGGAGTCTCCAGGAAAGAGCTCACCCCTGAGGATGACACGCTGATTTCAGCCCACTGAGCCTTGAGGCCAACTTCTGACCCCAGAACTGTAAGATAATGAGCTCGTTTTAAATCTCTTGTAATTTGTTTTGGCAGCCATTGAAAGCACTACAAGTATGACATTAATCCACAACTAGGGAAATAATCAGTTATATTTTTTATCAAGACAGTTTCTGACTCTGCGGCCCTTTTCTCCCAGCCCTGAGCCTCAGCTCTCCCTGGGGCTTTCAGTCCTGCCCCCCAGCCCACCTCAACCCTCTGGTTTGGCCGAAGTTCTGGAGTCCAGAGCTGTGTTGGGAGAAGCAGGCTGGCTGGTCCTTCTTTTCCCCAATGGTCTGCTGGCAGGTGGAGTCTTGGCAGGACGGCCTGTGGAGGCCCATCCGGGACCAGCACTTGAGCACAGGTTCTCTGTGGGTCGGGCATCTCCCAGAGGCAGAGGAAGGGTGTGCTCCTTTCTCTCCACCCCTCTGCCTCGCCCCCAGCCCTGGAGAATCTCAGCTTTTCTCCCTCCTTGCTTCTTCAAGGTACTCTCTGTATCTCTTGGCATTGTAGTTTAGTTGCTAAGTCGCATCCAACCCTTTGCGGCATCATGGACTGTAGCCCGCCAGGCTCCTCTGTCCATAGGATCTCCCAGGCAAGAAAACTGACATGGGTTGCCATTTCCTTCTCCAGGGGGTCTTCCAGACCCAGGGATCGAACCTATGTCTTCCTGCTTGGCGGACTGACTCTTTACTCCTAAGCCACCAGGGAAGCCCCCTATATATCTCTGTGAAGTGCCTAGTTTTCCCAGAGGTTTGGGCTTTGGAAAAATAAGAGTTCAGAAAAAAAACTGAGCAGGTATTTCTAGTTTCTGCAAGACCACATGGGGGTCTCCCCTGAGGCTCTGCGGCCCAGCTGGCTCACGGCACAGGGGACTGAGCCCGTCCAGGAAGAAAAGAACATGAGTTCATTTGTCAAAATATTAACCATCTACTTGTGTGTGAGACAAACAGAGTGAGGATTATTGTCGGGTTCCCCTCCCCTCTCCCCAGCAGAGGAAAGACCCTCACAGCTGTAAATGTGTGACATCTGCCAAGCACAGACAGAGGTGGGAAAGGATGGGGGCGTTCTGAGGGTGTTAGAGGCCGGGTGAGAGAAAGTAAAGAAACCCAAGGAGGAGAAGGTCAGCTTAGAGATAAGGCAGCAAGCACCAGAAAGGCCCGTGCATCTTTTCAAGATCTGAGGTTCCATAACCTAAGATCCAGCGTTCTAAGCCCTCAGGGGTGACGCGAATGGCCACTACGGGCAGCCTGCTCACCCCCAGGACGCGTCCGGAGTGGACCTGAGCTCTCTAGGCCCGTGGGTGTCCTGAGCCCTGGGGCTCAGAGTTAAAAACCTTCCCGTGTGCACAGCAGTCAGGCTGGCGTGGGCATCATTTTACAAGTTGAGTTCTTTACAGTTTCCACGCCAAAGAAATAGCCTCTATGTAAACTGCCAGGCTTTTCAGTACAGATTTATTACAGTGCCTCTGTAGGTGATAAACTAGTAAGTTATAATAAAATCCAGTTTTATCAGGAGACTGAGATCTAGGGATTGCCTCAAAATCCCTTGAGAAAGAAGGATGGAAAAAAAATGATAATGGCGATTAATTTGGGAGTACAGTTGAGAGTAATTTGTTTTTTTTCTTCTATGTTTATCTGTATTTCCTAGAAGAATGTTTGGTATAACGTATTAAAATAAACTTTGGGGGTTTTTGTTTTTGTTTTTAATTAAGCAGCATTCTAGGGAGTTCAAGCTCCTTGGCTGGTGCAGGGAAGTGTTGAGAAGCAGCGGAGGCTGCACGGGTGACCTGCTCATGCTCTGGTGGTGGGGCCAGGACCCCTGTGCGGCAGGTGGGGTTTGTGGTAGGACTGGGGGTTCCCGAGTGAGCCCTGGAAGAGTGTGGCCCTCTTGCATCCTACTGTCTGTGAACCTCCTATAGAATGAGACGACGGTGTCTTGATACCCTTCGTTGTGGCTCTGACCTTGGACTTGCCCCTGTCTTGAAGTCACCAGCTTTATGTTGATATAAATTGCAAACAGAGACCTGAATGCAAAGCCACAGGTGTTGCTCAGTTGATACGTGTCCCTTTGTACCCATAGGGCTTCCCTTGTGGCTCAGCTGGTAAAGAATCCATCTGCAATGTGGGAGACCTGGGTTCAATCCCTGGGTTGGGAAGATCCCCTGGGGAAGGGAACAGCTACCCACTTCAATATTCTGGCCTGGAGAATTCCATGGACTATACTGTCCGTGGGGTCACAAAAAGTCGGATACAACTGAGTGACTTTCACTTGTATCCATATGCTGCTGCTGCTAAGTTGCTTCAGTCATGTCCATCTCTGTGCGACCCCATAGACGGTAGCCCACCAGGCTCTGCCGTCCCTGGGATTCTCCAGGCAAGAGTATTGGAGTAGGTTGCCATTGCCTTCTCCATATCCATATGGGGACAAAACAAACAAACAAAAAACTGAACTAATTAGATTTGACTAAGCAAGGAAAAGGTTAGGGTGGCTCTGGAGAGTAGAGGCCCTTGGTGGGGGGATGGGGAGGCGTCTGTGGTGGGGAAGGACAGTTTGCAGCAGGTGGGGTGGACAGGAAAGGGGGTGCTGCTCCTGCCTCGAGCTGCTGCTCCTGCCTCGAGCTCCTCCTCCTACTGCCCACAGCCCCCAGAGGAGTGGGGAGGGAGGTGCCGGACAGAGAAAGAGGCCACGTAGGTGGTCGCACTCTGGAAGGGCCTGTGAGGGTAGGTGGTGAAAAGCCTAGAGAGGGTTTTCCAGGGGCCTTACCCCCCAGCCACACCCTTAAGAGCCTCAAGCCTTGCATCTCCCTCTCCCTCCCTAGAGCCAGCTCCCTGGTTTTCCACCTGTGCCTATGGAAACAGTAAAGCCTCTCACACGCACCGGTGTGACCCGGGCTGAGTGGGTGGGACCTGCCACCACTCTGATGCTGAAAAAGCTGGTGCCTTTCAGTAAATCTTGATTCCCCAGGGGCAGACCTACCCTCCTAAGAAGGAGAGTGCGGTAGACTGCTGGGATGACAGTTCAGGAAAACCCATTTCCTCGAATCTAGGACTCCCAGGGGGACATCTGCCACTCTCACAGGACTGGGACTAGAACTGCCCTCAGAGACTATAATGTGCATGTATACACACTATAATGTGTATTAGATTATAACTAATAGTCATAGTTACAGTAAGTCTAGTGACATTGGACAGTTGATATGATGACCCCACTTGCATCTGAAGACGGTCAAGGGTTCTGTGGGTGGCCAGGTGGAGGTGCCACCCTTGCTCTTCAGGTGATGAGGATGATCAGAGCCTGTGCTAGAAGTTCTCGTTGTGCAAACCCTTTGCTAAGATGCTAAACGCTCTCCTTGGCGGTGGTCAGTCAGGGACTCCAGGCCATGTAGGGATCAAGCCTTTTCTTTTTTGCACAAGAAAAGGTGGAATAGATAAATCTCCAGGTAAAGAGAAGAAGGCAAGTGAAATGCAGGTCAGGGAGGAGAGAGCAAGAGCCCCTCTCACCTGCTTTCTGCCAGGCCCCATGCCACCCAGATCACTGTTTATTTCTTCATCCTGCCTTTAGCAGTCGGCCGGAAAGCTTTGAACTTAACTGATGTACATAAAGCAAGTTGTTCATTTAATCTGCACATTTAATTCAGCCGCTCTGTGTGCTGCTCCAGGCTGGCTGCTTGCCATATAAGGCATTCACGGGCGCTTTCTGCAGCACCCCTGCCTCCGTCTTGAACAGCAGCCAAAGATGGCTTTGTGCTTGATGCATGTGCTGTAGGCCGACAATCTCGTGTGCTGCCACCATCTCTCCTGCCAGGTAGGTCCTGTGCGGTCCTTTTCTCTTTCTCCTGCAAATGCTGAATTCTAGCATTTCAGTCTTTTTGAGGTTAATGAATGGAAAGGAAATCAGGTTTACTTTTGCTTGTTGATCAGATTATATCAGGAACAAATGCATGTGTGTATCTATAATTGCTTGGTTGTGAACACATTGCTGGACTTGGCTTTAGTGTCTTAAGACAGATTTGATAAAAGTTTTAAGCATCTTTTCAGTGAAATGTGCATTCTAAATGTATTAATAAGGTACCTGGGGTTGGACAGTGTGCAATAGGCAAAGGAGGGGTATTTTTTCCTATATAATGTTCTCCTCTAAATATTATGAAAATCTGATATCATTAGAATCGTACTGAAATGTGCCAAGAGATTAAATAGATGGTTGCATTTTGGTATTATCCCAAATAAACAATATTTGCTATAGAAATCTCACATTTGGGGATAATGGCATGTAAATGTGTCCTATTCCCATTTCCCTAAGTGGTTTCCATGGTTTAATGACTGTCAGATTTGTGAAATATCTGCAAAGCCAGATGATGCCACCGGTGTGAGGGGGACAGTTGGGAGATTAAAAAAAAAAAAATCAAGGCTAGCTTTAGGAACCCTTGCTAAGGACCAGGGGTGCAGGCACGGAGGGGTGGGGTGGGGTATATAAGTGTGGTCTGGGGGAACAAATAGTAAGAAAAGGCATGAGAGAAAATGTGCAGTGTAAGTACAAAACTGGGGTGCAGGGAAAATGAAATTTAGTGACAAGCCAGGCCTTGGTGGAGNGGGTGCAGGCACGGAGGGGTGGGGTGGGGTATATAAGTGTGGTCTGGGGGAACGAATAGTAAGAAAAGGCATGAGAGAAAATGTGCAGTGTAAGTACAAAACTGGGGTGCAGGGAAAATGAAATTTAGTGACAAGCCAGGCCTTGGTGGAGGGAGAAAAGCAAGGAACAGCTGTATTACTTGGTCAAGCCTTATCACCACTGCTCTGCTGTGAGCACCAGCTGCCTCATTTAGGATCTGTTCTCACAACATTAACCAAGGTGAACCTATTACAGAGCCCTGACAGCGAATGACAAGGGCTTGAGATAACAGTGAGTAGACAGGAAGGATGGCTGCAGCCCTCAAGCCAGATGCGCTTAAGACTGTGACCTGCAGAACCACAGAAATCCGCTCCTGCCATTGTGCAAATGAACTGCGCACCTTCTTCCAGCTGTTACCAGTCTATCGAACAGCTGGCCTTCTGTTTGGTTTCATTTTTGAATTCTCGTTGGTTACCTAGGGGATTCTGAAAGTTAGTAATTACAAGTCAGAAAAATTAAGGCTCAAGGAAGTGAAGTGCCTCAGTCAGGGCCAGCAGACTAACAAGTGGAGAGAGTAGAATTTGGATCAGATCAACTAACCAGGGAAAGTTCATGTTCTTTGCTCTTTGATGCAGCCTCTCCATTTAATTTCCAAATGGTACCGAAAAATAGTGGGAAGAGGGATCTACAAATAAAACCATTTTCTTGGGAAAATTGGAACTACACCTTAAGTCTACATAATTAAAACTACAAGTGTTTTGGTATTGGTTGCCTGAATTTTCCAGTGGTTCAAATGGATTGAAATATTAGCCAGACACACAAGGGCATTGTTTCCCATTGTTGGTTATACATTGTTCTAACCTGGAGAGCTTTATAAATACTTATGCCTGGTCCCCACTCCTAGAGATTCTGATTCAGTTGTTCTGAAATGCAGCCTGGATACCCATGGGTTTTAAAGTACATAGCCAAATAGTTCTTTTAAAGTACATAGCCAAATAGTTCTTTCCCTGTTAGACTTCTCCTGAAGTCTAGACCTATTCATGAAACTTATTCTTAGCTATCTTTGCTTTAGTATCCCACAGGCATCTCAAACTCGCTGTGTCCAAAACAGAACTGTCCTTTCACTTCAGCCTAGCTATCCTCTTCCTCCATCGTTTAAAAAAGAAGAAAACACTAGTTATAGTATTGAGTAGAACAGACCTCTTATTCTAAGTGACTCCTATCTTTAGGTAAATATAATCCTGAGATTAAAGTAGACATGGCAGACCAGTGATTGGCTGCTGTATAAATTTATAGTGCTTCCATGGAATTTAAAAGTCTAGCAAATTCAAGCACTGACTACTGGAGTTGTTGTCATAGTTCCCTCCTGAATGCTGAAGGATAATGCTCAAATGTTTTACATCAAAGTGAATTGCAACAAACCCATGGGTTTTATTGTCTGTAAGAAAGAGTCACCTGTCAGATTTCAACTGGCCAGGGCAATTTGGTCAGCTAGCCTTTTTACCATGGGCTCACCCTAGAATCAAAGGTTGGGATTTCCTGGTGGCTCAGACACATTGCGTCTGCCCACAATGTGGGAGACCTGGGTTTGATCCCTGGGTCAGGAAGATCCCCTGGAGAAGGAAATGGCAACCCACTCCAGTACTCTTGCCTAGAAAATTCCATGGATGGAGGAGCCTAGTGGGCTACAGTCCATGGGGTCACAAAGAGTTGGACACAACTAAGCGACTTCACTTTCTTTTCTTTCACCCTGGAATCAAGGGAGACTTGGTCCATTCAAACCACATTGGCCTCACAGTGGAACAGGGGTGAATCCCCAGGGGGAAAAAGTGGGTCTTGTTAAAAGAAGAGGCATCAGAAGTTGGGCTGGACATAGAAATCCCCAATACAGTCTCTGCAGGAGCAAAAAGAAAGACATTTTATTTATCTGGGAGAAAGAAGGAAGTTGAAAGAGAAGGTACAGTAGGGGATAAATCTGGGAAGAAGGGCAGAGTAGGAAGAGATATAGAGATATAAAAGAAATCTGAAGTACTGCCAATGATAATAGTTTTATTGAGACAATTCATGTTCCTCAATATCCCAGTATTGTGAATTTAAGACGCCACTTAATTATCTGTTTAAATCAAATGTTTAGGCTCCTTAAAGATTTTGTTTATAAAGAAAAAGACCATGTCATTCAGGTACTCAGAAGTGACTATGTAGTCTTTTAAAGTGAGAACCTCCTAAATTTGAAGGCCTTTCTTTACAGGAGACAAATACTTTTATGAAACTATAAAGAGTGAGGACTTACTGGGCTTAAACTATATAAAATGGGTGAGCTCCTTTTACTAGGTAATAAACTTTTCCAGCACAGAGACCATCGCAGTCCTGTAAATTCTTTGGTATCTTTTTCTAATTATAAAATCAGAATGAAAATAAATATTCACTACGTTCCGTTTACCAAGGAGCTCCGCCTGTCTTGCTATTTTGTTGTTGTTCAGTTGCTCAGTCATGTTCAACTCTTTGTGACCCCATGGACTGCACCACACCAGGCTTCCCTGTCCTTCACCATCTCCCAGAGTTTGTTCAAATTCACATCCATCGAGTCAGTAACGCCATCCAACAAGCATCTCATCCTCTGTCATCCCCTCCTCCTGCCTTCAATCCTTCCCGGCATCAGCATCAGGGTCTTTTCCAGTAAGTTGGCTCTTCGCATTAGGTGGCCAAAGGATTAGAGTTTCAGCTTCAGCATCAATCCTTCCAAAGAATATTCAGTGTTGATTTCCTTTATGATTGACTGCTTTGATCTCCATATAATGAAAACATTGGCAGTGATACATAGAAGCAGTATGATGTCAGAGGAAACTTTTCCTTTCTGCCAAGGGCCTTCTGTGTAACTTTAGATGAGCCATTCAAAGGACTTATTTCTGAAACAGAAATGATATTGGCTGGTCATAATAACAGCTGATCATAAGATTGTTTTAAACATCAGCTGGAGCAAGTAAATGAAATAGCTTGTTGTAAACAGCAAGTACCACACACCTGTAAGATGGTAGTGGTGTACATTTCTTATTTTGGTAAGAAAGGATGTGGAGGGAAGCAGCAACATGCCTAGTATATTTCATATCAGAGCAGATCCATCACCCTGTTCTCAGACACACAGTCAATCCACTCTCTTAAACTCTCAGAACCCTGCTGGTAAAACACCAAAAGAGACTGCTTTTAAAATAGGAAAGTCTTGTGTTTTCTACTGTAAATATTTACGAGAATTACTGACTTTGTCTTTGTCATGTTTTGCTTGGGCAGACGGAATTCAGAATGCCTATACTCACGTGCCTTTACTCCTCTGCTACCAGCCCAGCCTCTCTGCCCTCCCCACCCCTTCTCCCTAACACTGTCCCCTCTTTCTCTCACATATACACACATGTGTAACACTAAGTATACATCTGCTGCCACTGCTGCAAGTCGCTTCGGTTGTGTCCAACTTTGTGTGACTCTGTAGATAGCAGCCCACCAGGCTCCTCTGTCCCTGGGATTCTCCAGGCAAGAATACTAAAGTGGGCTCCCGATTCCTTCTCCAAAAGTATACAGCAGTTATTCCCAAATGTGAGGAGCTTTTATAAAAGTCCAGTTTCCAGGCCTCACCTCTGGAGAGGCTGAATCAGTATGTCTGGGATGAGACCCCGGATCTACAGATCTTCAAAGCATCCCATGTATTTTTGGCGGTCACTCAGCGAGGGAACCCCTTACTGGTCACTGGATTTGTATTTTTCTGTGTTCATAATATTCTGCATTTCACTATGGTCCTGATTTTCCATTTCTATTTTGCCATTTTATTGTCTATATCCTTCTTTCATCTTAGAGATCATCTCAATATAGAAAAGGAATTTAATTATTTTTAAAATGGAAGAAATCTTTTTGCTTTTTCCCCTTCATTGAAACCATGAACTCTTACAATTATGCATGCAGAATGCAAAGGTGCAGGTTTGAAGGGTCATAAATCAGCTTCAAGTTTCTCAGCAGGACATATATTAAAATGTATGACCTTTGTTCTTAAGAGTAGATCACTAAAGAAGTTTTCATACCATGAAACACAGTGAAAAGCACAATGCTTTTCATACCCCCATAGGTAATATATTACTTGAGTCTCCCTCAAAAATGTATAAAATTATTTTATCTATTTAATACCGAGGTTTTTTCTTTTTTGGTCCTTCAGATAAAATTCACTATTGCAAAAGAAAGAAAAAAATAGGCAAATACAACAAAAGATAGAAGCTTCTGAGAAGCATGGTAACTTATTCCTTGGTTTTTATACTTACAGGATTATATGAAACAGAAAAAAAGCAGTATTACAAGCAATGACTTCCAATGGTTTCTCAACTGAGGAGCATGAAATAACATCACTCCGGCTGTCTTATTGTTTATGCTTTTAAAAATTCTTTTGCCTGTGACTTTATGTTGAATGCCCATCAATGTGAATATTGACTGATCAATTCAGTTTTTTATAAATGAATCATCGGTTTTAATTAGTTGATATAAACAAGCGTTGATAAAGTATTCCAGACAGAACTAAATAATGCATCAATTTTTATAAATCTCTTGTGAAAGGGATATTCTCCCCAGATGAGGGGAGTGAGGCTCAGGGAAGTTTAGTCATTCTCTCTAATTATTTATCTAGTAAATGATAGAGCTGAATATCTCCCTAATCCTCGCTCTGTGCATCCATGGACTTTGTCCCTTCAGAGCTCTGGCCACACCCCAGCCTACCCACACTGGTCTGCTGAGTGTTTGTCAACCTGAAATTTTTTAAAACAATCATATCTTAACGCCACATCACGTTAGGCTGCTCAGGTCAGGTGTGTCCAACTCTTTTGCAACCCCATGGACTGGACCCCGCCAGCCTCCTCTGTCCATGGGATTTCCCAGGCAAGAATACTGGCGTGGGGTGCCATTTCCTACTCCTGGAGATATTTCTGACCCAGGGATTGAACTTGCATCTCCTACACTGGCAGGCAGATTCTTTACTCCTGAAGCTATCTGAAAAGCCTGGAAATTTTATGTTCAACATTATTTAAGGTTAAAGATCAGAAAGCCTTGTGAAATGATTGAGGAAAGTGAGAGTTAAGAGGGAAAGACTCAGAGGAGAGAAAATGGGTGCAATCTTTTCTAGCTTGTGAAGCCTCCATTCCCTGCTGCTGGGGGTTGTCATCAGAGAACCGCACCCTCAGCAGGGACTGAGGCAGCCTTGGGACTGAAAGAAAAGGGAAGCAAGAAGGTAGACTAGAAATGAGGGTATAAGATGTAAGGGAAGAAAAAAGCAGGGAGAGGGAAAAAAAAAAAGAGGAGGACTATGAAGATGGGGGGATCTTACAAGAGAACAAACCATAGCTAAGCGTAACAGTACATCAGTCCACTCCTCCAAGTGTTTGACTGCCTTCTCTTCACAATTCCTAGTTAATTAGTTCAGTCGCTCAGTTGTGTCCGACTCTTTGTGACCCCATGAATTGCAGCACGCCAGGCCTCCCTGTCCATCACCAACTCCCGGAGTTCACTCGGATTCACATCCATCGAGTCGGTGCTGCCATCTGGCCATCTCATCCTCTGTCGTCCCAGGACAACTGCAGATGACTAGCTCCAGTGAAGCCACGGCCCTCAGATCCGTGTCTCCACTGGTCGGGTTCACTTATNACTCGGATTCACATCCATCGAGTTGGTGCTGCCATCCGGCCATCTCATCCTCTGTCGTCCCAGGACAACTGCAGATGACTAGCTCCAGTGAAGCCACGGCCCTCAGATCCGTGTCTCCACTGGTCGGGTTCACTTATGTCATGTGTTTGCCAAGCAGATGGCCTTTCCTGTGAATCTGAGATGATTACAAGGAAAGAAATATAAGTTCAATAGGGTCCAGGAACCCCAAAGCCTTCTCTACTTGTTCTTAGTGTTTGCTCCAAGTAGCATAAATACCTTAAGGCAGCTCCTCATCTATGTAATTAAAACCTTTCTGGGTGTCCAGGTGTAAGCAATGCAGCGCTGCAGCAAACAGTGCCTGGTCTCAGGCCTGTCTCACCACCACTTATCAGATACCCATCACAATTCTTTATTAGATTGTAACATGTTAAATGTTAAAAAGGCAAAATGGTTGTCTGAGGAGACCTTACAAATAGGTGAGAAAGAAGAGAAGCTAAAGGCAAAGGAGAAAAGGAAAGATATGCATTTAAATGCAGAGTTCCAAAAGATACCAAGGAGAGATAAGAAAGTGTTCTTCAGTGATCAGTGCAAAGAAATAGAGGAAAATAATAGAATGGGAAAGACTACAGATCTCTTCAAGAAAATTAGAGATACCAAGGAAACATTTCATGCAAAGATGGGAACAATAAAGAACAGAAATGGTATCGTCCTAACAGAAGCAGAAGATATTAAGAGATGGCAACAATACAGAGAAGAACTATAGAAAAAAATATCTTCATGACCCAGATAATCATGACAGTGTGATCACTCACCTAGAACCAGACATCNGAACAATAAAGAACAGAAATGGTATCGTCCTAACAGAAGCAGAAGATATTAAGAGATGGCAACAATACAGAGAAGAACTATAGAAAAAAATATCTTCATGACCCAGATAATCATGACAGTGTGATCACTCACCTAGAACCAGACATCCTGGAATGTGAAGTCAAGTGGGCCTTAGGAAGTACCACCATGTACAAAGCTAGGGGAGGTGATGGAATTCCAGTTGAGCTGTTTCAAATCCTAAAAGATGATACTGTGAAGGTCCTGCACTCAGTCTGCCAGCAGATTTTGAAAACTCAGCAGTGGCCACAGGACTGAAAAAGGTCACTTTTCCTTCCAATCCCAAAGAAAGGCAATGCCAAAGAATGTTCAAACTACCGCACAATTACACTCATCTCTCACTCTAGCAAAGTAATGCTCAAAATTTTCCAAGCCATGCTTCAAAGTACATGAACCGTGAACTTCCAGATGTTCAAGCTGGATTTAGAAAAGGCAGAGGAACCAGAGATCAANCTACCGCACAATTACACTCATCTCTCACTCTAGCAAAGTAATGCTCAAAATTTTCCAAGCCATGCTTCAAAGTACATGAACCGTGAACTTCCAGATGTTCAAGCTGGATTTAGAAAAGGCAGAGGAACCAGAGATCAAATTGCCAATATCTGCTGGATCATCGAAAAAGCGAGAGAATACCATAAAAATATCTACTTCTGGTTTATTGACTACACCAAAGCCTTTGACTGTATATCAGAAGAAACTGGAAAAGTCTATGGATCACAAGCACAAATGAGACAAAGGCAACTCTAAGTCATTTTAAGTCATTCCACAACAAACTGTGGAAAAGTCTTAGAGAGATGGGAATACTAGACCACCTCACCTGCCTCTTTCTTGGTGGCTCAGATGGTAAAGCGTCTGCCTGCAATGCAGGAAACCTGGGTTCGATCCCTGAGTCAGGAAGATCCCCTGGAGAAGGACATGGCAACCCATTCCAGTACTCTTGCATGGAAAATTCCATGGACAGAGAAGCCTTGTAAACTACAGTCCATGGGGTCGCAAAGAGTCGGGCACAACTGAGTGACGTCACTTCACCTGCCTCTTGAGAAATCTGTATGGAGGTCAGGAAGCAACAGTTAGAACTGGACATGGAACAACAGNTCCATGGACAGAGAAGCCTTGTAAACTACAGTCCATGGGGTCGCAAAGAGTCGGGCACAACTGAGTGACGTCACTTCACCTGCCTCTTGAGAAATCTGTATGGAGGTCAGGAAGCAACAGTTAGAACTGGACATGGAACAACAGACCTGTTCCAAATAGGGAAATGAGTATGTCAAGGCTATATATTGTCATCCTGCTTATTTAACTTATATGCAGAGTACATCAAGAGAGACGCCAAACTGGATGAAGCACAAGCTGGAATCAAGATTGCCGGGGGAAATATCAATAACCTCAGATAATCGATGACACCACCTTTATGGCAGAACGTGAAGAACTGAAGAGCTTCCTGATGAAAGTGAAAGAGGAGACTGAAAAAGTTGGCTTAAAACTCAACATTCAGAAAACGAAGATCATGGCATCCAGTCCCATCACTTCATGGCAAATAGATGGGGAAACAATGGAAACAGTGAGAGACTTTGTTCTTTTGGGCTCCAAAATCACTGCAGATGGTAAGTGCAGCCATGAAATTAAAAGATGCTTGCTCCTTGGAAGAAAAGCTATGACCAACCTAAACAGCGTATTCTAAAAAGCAAAGACATTACTTTGCCAACAAAAGTCTGTCTAGTCAAAGCTGTAGTTTTTCCAGTAGTCATGTATGGATGTGACAGCTGGACTATAAAGAAGGCAGAGCACCAAAGAATTCATGCTTTTGAACTGTGGTGTTGGAGAGGACTCTTCAGAGTCCCTTGGACTGCAAGGAGATCCAACTGGAGATCCAACTAGTCAGTCCTAAAGGAAATCAGTTCTGACTGTTCATTGAGAGGACTGATGCTGAAGCTGAAACTCCCAATACTTTGCCACCTGATGTGAAGAACTGACTCATTGGAAAAGACCCTGATGCTGGGAAAGATTAAAGGTGGGAGCAAAGGGGATGGCAGAGGATGAGATGGTTGGATGGCATCACTGATTTGACAGACATGAATTTGAGTAAGCTCTGGCAGTTAGTGATGGACGGGGAAACCTGGCTTGCTGCAGTCCATGGGGTCACAGAGTTGGACATGACTGAGCGACTGAACTGAACATGTTAAATTTAAAATAATCTCTATGTGGAATTCCCTGGTTGTCCAGTCATTAGGACTTGGTACTTTTATGGCTGAGGATCTGAGTTTGATTCCTTATTGGGGAACTAAGATCCCACAAGCTCTATGGCATGACCAAAAACTAAATAAATAAAATAATCTCTAATGATACTCAAAAAGGTGGAGCGGGGGAGCTCTTTATAGAACAATGTCAGTTAACGAAAAACGGGACTGGAAAATTCACCAGTTTTTAACCATGAATGGAATAACTGATTGAAGCAAGTCATCAGTGAATGCTAAAAGATAACGTGGATAGAATATGCACAGTCTCAAAACATCATGCCCCGGTTAGTTATTAATTACAGAGAGCTAAAGGATGCCTTGACAATAGTAAACCTTGGTGATACGTGAGCCACATGAACAAAGTTAAATCACCAGTAATGGGAAAAACGGATATTATGTGCCTTGTGTTGGTTTGTAATGGGAAGTGTTCTCACCAAAACATTTAGCCTGAATATAGCCATGAGGAAACAGACAAATTCAGATTTAGGGACATTTTACAAGTGGCCACAAATGGCCTGAATTCTTCAAAACTATCAATGCCGTGAAAAACCAAAGGAAAGTGATCTAAACTAAAACAGACTATACAGATGACAACTAAATGAAGTGTGTGGTCTTGGGTTATCCTGGATGGATAAAAATCAGGTACAAAGTTATTACTGGGGAAATCTGAAGGTAGTCTGCATTTTAGATAATAACAACAACACTGGGTCAGATTTCTTGGTTGACTTGATGGAGCTGTGGTTAGGGAGGAAACTGTCTTCTAGTCTTAGAAATCTGTGAAGTATTTAAGTACCATCAAGTTTGCAATTTACTTTCGAACAGTTCAAAAACAACTAAAGTGTTACAAGCGAATGTGGCACAATGTCGAGAATTCATGGACTTTTGTGAAAATGAGAGGTATGATAGCTTCAGGCTGTCTGTAGGCTTGAACTTTTAAAAACAGAATTGGGAGAATTAATCCTGCTTTCTCAAGAATGGAAACTTGGGTTGAGGTCACCTAGCCAGTACGTGCTAGAACTTATATTCAAACCCAGGTCTTTCTGACTCTACAAGCTCTTCAGGAGTATGTTTTGGCCCTGGGATAGTCAGTGTGACCACAATCAGTGTGAGATGGTCTTGAAAAAGAGTGTCATGTATTTCCCTCAGTTTCTCAGACCAGAAGAGAACAGGGGTCTTTCCTGAGAGCTGAGGACTTGGGTTTGGTGTACAAGCCTGCTGGTTCTCTCCTTCCCTAGCCCCTTATGAAAGAGGCAGGCTTTTCCTTCTCCTGCGAATTTTACAGACCGTGCTTTTGGATTCACTTGATATCAGTTATTAAGGCCCAATGCAAACCCATGTGGAATGCTGAGATCTAAATTAAGTCTGACTTTTCATCATCTCAGAACACAAAACCTAGGAGACAGCAGAAGACAGCTCTAAAGAGGTCAACATAGTACCCAGTTCCTGTGGACTTATTTCCCACTGATGACATCGGAACAAAGGAAGGGTGCTGGCAAGGGCTTCTCTTCAAATCCATTGACCCCCCTTCAAAGAATTTATCAACTATTTATGAAAACTATGATCTGCTCTATCTGGTGTGTATGAGATGGTTAATCATGCAATAATGTGTTCAATTGAATTTGAAAATATCCATCTCTGGTAATGTCTGCTTCATGTTCGTGAACTTAGATAAATCGGCTCAGGCTCTGTGGTGGACAGTGTTTGGAAGTTTAAATTTTCTTTTAATACCTTATGTTGCTCCTTGATAATGTAGCTTTATAGTAGGTAGATAAGTCCTGATTAAATGTCTTCAGTTAATATAACTAGGTAAAAAGGAAGCTCCTTCTTCGGTGGCTTGTGGGCAGTAGCCCCATCTCTCCCTTATGTGGGTTTTATCCTACATCCTGCTTTTGGATTTTGTGAATTGCTGACAGGAGCCAGATCTTTTTTTGGAGAGTGTGCTGTGCAGAGAGGAGGGAAAAAGCTCACAGTACGTTAGTGGTATCATTAGCAATTTTGTTCTTTAAGAGCAGGAAAATATAATCCAAGGGTTTGAAGCTATTCTATATAGGTTGGCACTTCCCTCTCACTAGGAAATGCTTATTTTCTCTGCTCCTAAAAATGGGTGTTTTTTAATGTTTAAATAAATCCCTGCAGTGTCTTTGTGTAATGAAAGGGCTGTGCTTCAGTGCCTCCTGTGGGGAGTGAGTCAGAGTACAGCCCGCGCTGTGTTTCAGCTGCCACACATGGAGGGGAAGAGCAAGGGAAATCACATTTTGCAGGGGACCTTTCACAGTTTTTGAATGGATTTTTTTAGTAAGTTTGAGGGAAAAACAATAAAGAGAATGTAGGAGACTGGATCCTTAAGTACTAGCTTAGTAGCTCTGAGAGACTTTTGATCAAGCCTTTCATACTCTTGTGTAACTCAATGCCACGAAATAATTTTTCAGGCTGTCTCTAGTCATTTCTAGTGAAAATATGGCTTTACCACATGAATTCAGAGTCACTTCCCTCCCACCTGGNTTAGTAGCTCTGAGCGACTTTTGATCAAGCCTTTCATACTCTTGTGTAACTCAATGCCACGAAATAATTTTTCAGGCTGTCTCTAGTCATTTCTAGTGAAAATATGGCTTTACCACATGAATTCAGAGTCGCTTCCCTCCCACCTGGAACAACTGCCATTTTTGTCACAGTCAATGTATTTAACAGCCTAAATACATCTACCCTGGGCACATTCCTGAGGGTCCCTGGTGGCTCAGATGGTAAAGAATCTGCCTGCAATGCCGGAGATCGAGGTTTGACCCCTGGGTTTCTAAGATCCCCTGGAGAAGGAAATGGCAACCCATTCCAGTATTCCTGCCTGGAGAATTCCATTGACAGAAGAACCTAGCAGACTATAGTCCATGCGGTCACAAAGAGTAGGATACAATTGAGACACACACACACACACACACACACACACACACTCTCTCTCTCTCTCTCTCTCTCACACACACACACACACACACACACACACACACATAAGGTGGGTACATACCTGAGGGTCCAGGTAGATAAATATCAACGGGGCTGCTGCAAACCCCTGCAGAGGCTTGGGACTATGGCACCCCCTTGAGGAATATGGTTGTATGTCTTTTGGCCACAGGACTCACTACTCACACTGGGGTACTTTTCCTCTCTTGGACTCTAAAGGGTTTCTAGCAAAGAAATATACAAGCCCATGTGTGAAATAAGCAGCAGGAGTAAGACCACATGTCTCATTTAGAGTTGCAAGGATCAGTTCTGCAGATGTGGGCAAAGTTGAGATTGCATGAAACCATGAAAAGGGTAAAAAATCAGAGCAACATGCAGAATTCCATCGTGGTGGAATCTAGGAAACTGGTGGTGCTGCATGAGAGAGTGGCCTGTGTGGTTCCTGTCTGACACAAAAGCCAGGGGAACCAAGAACATGTGAGTGTCAGAGGCTAGGTTAGAATTCATATTCTTCAGACACAGGCCACCATCGAAGACTGAATTCCTCCAAGTCTGGCATACAAAACTCCTGATGTTCTTTCTCACTGGGTTACAGCATAGCATCATCTCTTAGTAGAGATAATTATGAAAAACTTTAATATCTCAGTCCCAGAACCTTTCTGGAATCACCTCTCTTTCTGGACAGAGGTTAACCCTCTGGAGATGCAATGAGACCAGCAGATCCTAGGATTTCCAGTACTTTGCACAAAGCTGACTTTTTAAATGGTGTGATATGACAACTTGTTGTAATACATGGACCACTTCATGGGAGTCTGCAAAAACTGGGTAGGGGTTAAATCCCAGGTGGTATTAGTGGTAAAGAACCCACCTACCAATGCAGGAGATGTAAGAGATGCAGTTTTGATCCCTGGGTCAGGAAGATGTCCTGAAGAAATAGCAACCTACTCCAGTATTCTTGCCTGGAGAATCCCATGGACAGAGGAGCCTGGTGGACTACAGTCCATAGCATCGCAAAGAGTTGGACACTGAATCAACTTAGCACGCAGCATAGAAAATCTGCTCCTTACTAAAACCTGAAAAGTTGAATGGCCTTTGTGTTCTCTTAACTTTCTAGCTGTCACACCCTTAGTGATGATTATTGGAGTCTTGCAACAACAAAGACAATATGGAGCTGCATTCTCTTCTGTCCNGCACGCAGCATAGAAAATCTGCTCCTTACTAAAACCTGAAAAGTTGAATGGCCTTTGTGTTCTCTTAACTTTCTAGCTGTCACACCCTTAGTGATGATTATTGGAGTCTTGCAACAACAAAGACAATATGGAGCTGCATTCTCTTCTGTCCTCAATAAAAGCATGCATAAGGTTTTGGGATGTTTGGAAATTTACCTGTTGAGTGAAGCATTAGATACAGTGTTTCTCTATAAATCGTTAGACATATATTACAAGGAGAAATATAAATTTGAAAGATTTTTTTAAATCTGAGGTATGAAAAAACTTTTTTTGAAAGTAAAAATTGCATTGTTATAGTAAATAAATCTGACTTATCCACACTCAAAACCTCCTTTCACTCATCATATGACTCAATTTTTTAAAATAGGCAAAAGATGTGGATACTTCTGAAAAGAAGACAGGTAATTCGCCAACAGGTATATGAAAAAGTGCTCAAATTCACTAATTATAAGAGAAATGCAAATAAAAACAATGAGATCTCTCCTCAGACTTGTTAGGAAGTCAGTTATCAGAAAGGTGAAAGATGATAAATGTTGGCAAAAATGAGGAGAAAAGGGAAACTTCAGATACTGTTGGTGGTTATAAAACTTGGTATGGCTATTATGAAAAATATTATGGTGGTTCTACAAAAAATGAAAAATAGAGCTACTATATGATCCAGCTATCACTCTCCTGTTCATATATGCAAAGGAAATGAAAATCCTGTCTTAAAGGAGGGATCTACAAGCCCATTTTTTTTATAGCATTATTCACAACAGCCAAGATATGGAACAATCTAGAAGTCCATTGATGGATGAAAGGATAAAGAAAATGTGACGTATCTCCATGTATCTGATGCACATTTACCATGGAATATTATTAATGAAAGAAGGAGCTTCTGCCATTCGTGAAATGGATGAACTTGGAGAACATTATGCTAAGTAAGCCACATCCAGAAAGCCAAATCTGGTATGACCTTATCTATATCTAGAATATAAATAGTCGAACTGATAAAAATAGAAGACTGGTTGTTACTGGAGACAGGAGGGAATGGGAGAGATGCTGGTCAAGGGATACAAAGTTCCAGTTAAACAACGTGAATAATTTCTAGAGTTCCACTCTACAACAATATAACTATAGTTAACAATATTGCTTACTAGAAATTTGCTAAGAGGATTGATCTTAAATTCTCATATCAAAAAAGAAAAATTGAAAATAGTAACTATGTGAGGTGGTGGATATATTAATTAGCTTTGATACATACATCAAATCACCAAGTTGTATGCCTTAAATATGTACAATTTTTAATTGTCACTTTAATGAAGTAAATATATAAATTAGCTTACATCGAATCACCAAGGACAAGATGGTTGGATGGCATCACTGACCCATCATAAGTCAGAGCAAACTCCAGGAGATGGTGAAGGACGGGGAAGCCTGGTGTGCTGCAGTCCATGGGGTTGCAAAGAGTCAGACACAACTGAGTGACTGAACAATAGATGGGCTTCCCAGATGGCATCAATGGTAAAGAGCCTGCCTGACGATGCAGGAAACTTTAGAGACACAGGTTGAATCCTTGGGTCAGGAAGATCCTCTGAAGGAGGGAATGGCACCCCACTCCAGTATTCTTGTCTGGAGAATCCCATGGACAGAGGAGCCTGGTGGGCTCCAGTCCACAGGGTTGCAAGGAGTGGTACACGACTGAAGTGACTTAGCACCACACAGCACATAGACACATTAAAGGGAATCAGCTTATACAAATATGGAGATGAAGTCCAAGGATGCACCATCTGCAAGCTGGAGGCTCAGGAAAGTCAGAGGTGCAGTTCAGAAGCCTGAAAGATATGGAGCGGATGGTGGAGAGTTCAGCTTTAGTTTGAAGGTTGGAAACCAGAAGTGCTGAGGGCAAGAGAAGATGAGTGTCGCAGCTTACAGTCAGGCAGACAATAAATCCAACCTGCCCTGCCCTTTTGTTCTGATCATGCCCTCACTGTATTGGCTGATGCCCACCAACGCTGGCAAAGGCCCTGTGCTTTACTCAGTCCACTGACTCAAATGCAAATCTCTCCTAGAAACACCCCAAACTGATGTCTTACCAGCTATTGGGCATCCTTTGGTCCAGTCAAGTTGCTTCATAAAATTAACCATCACAGATGTATAGCCATAGCTAGCTATAAGGAGGCTGGCAGATAATGTCTCCAGCAGGTATCCCTGTTCCCAGAAGGAAACTGATTCAGAAGTGACAATCAGCAATGTGCTGCCTGACTGGCACTTCTCACTGTTAAGGTTATCTTCCGTAACCAAGCCTTGTTTCTAAGAGGATGGTGTTAATATATAATTGAGCTATCTGAGGAAAACAATCAAATAGATTTTTGTCAACTAAATAGAGTGCTGTGACAATAAAGTCTTATTTCCATGTTGAAGTGGCAACCCTTTCATATACAGTTTCCTGGGATTAACTGCCTGCTCAGACCAGTCACCAAGTTGGCACCTTTGTTGCCCTCCACCTCTTAGTATTGGCTTGTGCATTAGGCAGAAGAGCTCCATTTCTGGGAAGAGTTGTAAATGAAAGACAGGTTTCCTGATTAGCATGAAGGTTTAGGTCTTTGGTTTCTCTGAGATCGTGTATGCCTGTTTCAAAGGCTGACCAAGTCAAAGACTTTTGGCCCCTAGAATCAGTGTACTGCCACTGAGGTGCACAAGACTTACTAGATAAACCTTTGCAGTTCACCAGCAGAAGCAAATTAACTGTCTGACAAAAGCAGCTTTGTACATGTGTGCTATGTTGCTTCAGTCATGTCCAGTTCTTTGCGACTCCATGGACTGCAGCCTGCCAGGCTCCTCTGTCCATGGGATTCTCCAGGCAAGAACACGAGTGGGTTGCCATGCCCTCTTCCGGGGATCTTCCTGACCCAAGAATTGAACTTGCATCTCTATGTCTCCTGCACTGACAGGTGTGGGTTCTTTACTACTAGTGCCACCTGGGAAGCCCCCCAAATAAGGACAGATTCTGATCAACTATGTCAGCCCGTTTTCTCATGGCCAGCTGGCCTTCTGCAAATGATCCAGAACACTCTGCAGCACAGTCTCAGCTGGGGTGATGTATTATGCAGATTAAAGACATAAATCCTCTGGGGAAGACAGACCAGTAAGATAAAAAAGGTGTTCATAATAATAAGCTTTAAAAGAACTCAGCCTGTTCTCTGGGCTTTGTAAAGACATGAAATCTGTATAAACTTTGAGGATCTTTAGTTAATTGTTCTTTCTCTAAATCCAGTTATCTGACAGTGAATTTCTTCAATAGAAATTATTTGTGACAAGTCTTAACCAACATTTTTTTCCTTTCATTTTTCAGAAAGCTGGGGAAAAAGCAATTGACTTGCCATTTTCTTGTCTTCCTCTGCACTAAAGTACTAAGAGCTCCATGGATTTTAACTGGAGTTTTTAATCAGAATATTTCCTTTCTTGTGTGCTTTTTAAACTCCCGTTCCTCCTGATCTCACAGAGATCACAGAGCCCTCAGGAATTGCTTCTTTTCCATCCAGATTTCTTCCTCCTCAGGCAAACTCCCAACTAGGGAAAGGGTATGAGCAAGGGATTCAGGGCTGCATGCAAATCATGTGGCTTCACAGTTGCTCTCTTCTCCCCAAAGAGGCATCTGTCTTATTTAGCACCATTGCTAGCACATCTTTAGCACTTGGTTTGCAATAAAGACAAATTTAGGATAGAACATTATTCTAAAGCTGGTTTGGCCTAAATGCCACAGGAGGAAAAAAAAATAAAATCACTGTACACAGTGGTGTGTGTGTGTGTGCATGTGTGCGTGTGTGTGTGTTGCATATGCCAGAAAAGTGCTAGCAGCATTTCTTCAGAGCAGTGTTCACACAAAAACACTCAGTTAAACCAACATCCCTTTCTTGCAGAAGATACTAAACGAATACCTGTCTACCATATGTAAGCTATGACTTCCCTACTAAAAGATTTCCCATTAAGATAGGTTTTTCAGATTTTGGTGCTCATAAAGTCCTAAAGATAGTGGTTTTGTCATTTCCCTACTTTCATTGAGAACATCCATGGACTACACTGGATGTTTTATATGATTTTTATATCCCAGAGACTGTAATAATAAAAACTAACATTGAGAAGGCACAAAGGTATGCATTAATTTGTTTAGGATTTATCTAGATATTGAGATTCAGTTTCAGAACTAGCATGGTCCATTTTCTCCAAACTGCAGTCATAGATTTAATCATTTACTAAGTATATATTGGGCACTGTTCCATACATTGGAGAATACAAAGCAGTCTATAATTCTGTTTTCAAGAATCCTGCCCCATAACTCAGAATATAAATACTCATGTATAATGCTTTTACGGCAACACAAAATAGTATCGTATGGAATTAAGAGCCAAATGAGAAGTATAAATAGCAAGTACTATAATGACCAATAAAATAGGAAAAATAGCTTGAAGGTAGAATTTGTCCTGGAGTTGAAAAACGGACAGACTTTGAGTATGTTGAAAGGAAAGAGATGGTATTCTAGGCAGTGAAAGTGAAAGTTGCTCAGTCATGTTCTACTCTTTGAGACCCTATGGACTGTAGCCCACCAGCCTCCTCTGTCCATGGAATTCTCCAGGGCAAAATACTGGAGTGGGTAGACTTTCCCTTCTCCAGGGAGTCTTCTCAACCCAGGGATTGAACCTAGGTTTCCCACATTGCAGGCAGATTCTTTACCAGCTAAGTCACCAGGGAAGCCCAAGAATACTGGAGAGGGTAGCCTATCCCTTCTCCAGCAGATCTTCCCAACCCAGGAATCAAATTGGGGTTGTCTGCAAGGCAGGTGGATGATTCTAGGCAGAGAATGTAGAAAAATGTGCTTAGATGATGAGTTGGGTTTGTTTGAAGAAGTGTGGGTAACTAATGAGAACAGAGAAGTAGCAAGAAATATTCCTAGAAAGATATTGTGAGTGTTCAGCCTGGATAGGCAAAGGTGTGGAGGGCAGACATGGAGTGCTGCAAAGCCCATCACCCCCTAGAACGGTTCTACCATGCGAGAATGTGGAAGAGGGTATGGTGAGGGTGGAGGTGGAGGTTAGTTATGAATCCATAACTAACAAATAGTATAATGGGAAGAAGGAAAATGTATCTGGGGAGGGAGAGAAAATACCTTATCTTCTGCACCAAATGTCAGCCTAGAAGTGAAGGATGCCAAGTCTGGAGCCTAACCCCCTAGGTTTGTTTCCCCACACCTTCATTTACTAGCTCTGCGGTTCTAGGCAACAACCTGCAAATCCTTCTGCCTCATTTTACTCATCTGTAAAATGGGGATAACATCAGTCCCATCTCATGGGGTTGTTTTAGTTATTAAATGAGATGGAATATGTAAAATCCTCTTAAAAACTTCCAGCACATTGTAACTGCTCAATAAATTCTAGCTACTGTGGTTGTAGAAGGAAAACACAGACAACCATTGCCTTGGTTTTAGAGGAGGAAGAGGATGAAAAGATTTAAGTGTGAATCTGATTGTCTTGGATATGCTTAGTGATGAAAGGATATGGAAAACTCCGGTCAACCACAGGAAGGAGACTGAAAGCTTAAACCTATTCTAACTAGAATCTTGTGGTCCCATGAAAACAGAGAGCTAGCATATGTTGTTGAGTATGAAAAAGGTCACCCCCCTGAAAAGACTCATTCTTCCACTCTCTCTGCTTATTTTTTCCCACTCTTCCAGTAAAGCAAGAGCTATAAGCAATCAGGTGTTGCTTGCTTGTGCTTNGCAAATACTTTATCGTAGTGTGTACCTTGTTTTCGTTGGATTCTTAATTACATATTTTGAAGACCAGAAGTTTTTATTTTTGCTGAAGTAAAATTTAACATTTTTTTTTTCATTTCGGGTTATAATATTTTTGTAGTCTCTTTAAGGAAACTTTGCTTCTCCAAGGTCATAAAACCATTCTCATGTTTTCTGCTGGAAGTTCTATACTTTTAGCTCCAAAGTTTACATACATATTTAATCCATCTCAGAATAATCTCTGTAAGTAATGCAGCCAAAGGATGGAGGCTCACTTTTCCCCCATTTATTTATCCAATTGGTTCAACATCATTTGTTGATAATACTTTCCTTTTCACATTGAATTGCTGAGATATGCTATTCAAAAATCAGTTGATCGTGTAAATGTGGGTCTATATCAGGACTTCCAATCTTATCCCATTGAATAATTTCCCTCTACTTATACCAAAACACATTATAGTCAGTTACTGCAACTTTACAGACATTTTGAAATCAGTGTATTTCTCCAACTTCATTCTTCTCTTTCAGAATTTCTTTTCCTATTCTTGGTTCTTTGAGGGTGTTCAGTTGATCAGTCACGTCCAACTCTTTTCAACCCCATGGATTGTAGCCCAATAGACTCCTCTGTCAATGGAATTTTCCAGGCAAGAATACTGAAGGGGGCTGCCATTTCCTACTCCAGGGNCTTAACCACTTCAGTGGTTGGTGGGTGGTAGGGTGAAGAGGCGGCAACAGAGACAAAGGAATTACAGATACATGGATGACTTAGCAAGATCCAAATAGTATTAATAGCATCTGCCAGCTAAGCAGAAGGGCCCAGTAGTGATGTTATCACCTTGCTTCATGCAGAATGGGAAAATAAAGTACTTGCTGTTAGAGCAGACACTTTTAGAAGGATTACTTTGATTTTTATCTCAAATTTTCCTGGGTAAAAGGACCATGAATCTACCAGATGTGTTCTGCTTCTCGCCTTCTCTGGCATGATAGGCTTTGGAAGGCAGCACGTCAGGCCAGAAGGTTTGTCTGGATGGTCCTGCAGTTGAGAAGCAAGGCCTTTGCTAGTGACTTGTCTCCTCCTAGAAAGCTCACAGCCACATACTTGGCACTCACTTTCAAATTTCAATTCAGTTTGGGGCAAATATGAATTGGAGTTTTCTATAGTGTCTGGGATTCTTATATTGCTCATCTCTATCACTAATTTTGAAAAATTCTAAGATTCAAGGGTCCTATATTGGGTAGGCCAAAAAATTTGTCCTGGTTTTTCTATAAACTGTTACTCAAAAACTTGGATGAACTTTTTGGCCAATTCAGTATTTCTAATGTTTAAATTCGTGTTTCTCCTAAGGTTTTTTTTTCCTGATAAAAAGATCTTCCAAAACTAGAAACTTTTATCTTCCTTTTATCAAGGTTCTGCCTCTAAGGACACTTCAGGCACAAAGTCTTCAGTGGTATTTTAAAGTCAGATTCCTTTTCCAGGAAGATACATAGTTCTCAAGGGATATGGTTCTTTTCTTATCTGAAAAGAAACAATTTGGGGTTCAAGTTAAATAGTTTCAGATGCAACCAAAATCATTCCACCCAGTAGAATTTAATATTCCCTTCTCTTTATACACCATGTTCCAGTGACAATGAGTTATTAATATTCCCTAGGCACATCCCATGGGGCTTCCATTTGGCTAGTGGTAAAGAACCCACCTGCCAGTGCAGAGACGTAAGAGATGAGGGTTCAATCCCTGGGCTGGGAAGATCCCCTGGAGGAGGACATGGCAACCCACTCCAGTATTCTTGCCTGGAGAATCCCATGGACAGAGGAGCCTGGAGGCTACAGTCCATGAGGTCGCAAAGAGTCAGACACGACTGAAGGGACTTAGCCCAGCACAGCAGCGTACCACATGCTTTCAGTTTGCTGGACTTCTGCCCTTACTATTCTTTATGCCAGAATGCCTTTTGCTAGAGAACTTGGCAACATTATCTTCTCACAGAAAAGCAAGTGCATGAAGGATGGAGGGAAGTCATGACCACTAAATATGGAATTGCAGATGTTTGCTTTTGCAGATAGAATTTTTATGAACCCGTCTGCTGGGATGCTGAGTCCAGAAGGCAGAAGAATTAATGATATTGCTAATACTAAAGGAAACTCTATTACCCTCCATGGTTATGGCTAGCATATGGCTATGATATTTTAAAACATCTTCATAGTCCAAATAAAAGCAGACCATAAGTGTGAACAAATAGAAAGTCCATCATAAAGCAAAAAATAATTCAGTGAGCAATATGCTTTTTAAAACATTAGGTTTAAGTCTGAATCAAATACAAATTAAATGTGAGTAGAAACTCTTCAAAGTAATTTCATTATTCATTTCACTGTAAATTGGTTCATTGCATTACAAGTCAAATTGAAAATCAAAAAGAACTTTCTGGCCACTTACTTTGCCACCTATCAGCATAAAATTTGCCTCATGGGTTTACTTATCAGATCAACCTAAAATAATGAGAGAGGAGAGGAATACTTCAGTCAACTGATTTAAAGTGTTAGCTTCGTTTCCTGAGACAAAGATCCAATTTTCTTGTATTTAATTTCACCTTTCAGCTTGGTTTTTTTTTTTTTTTTCTTGTTTTTTTCCTCCTATGGAATCAGGCAAGAATATTTTTTCTTCGGCAGCTTTCCTCTGTGCACTGGGATGTCAGATTCTCAAGATATACCATATCATGTTTTTTTTATTTTACTTTTTTTACTCAGAAGCCACCCAAAGTTATTCCAGATAGCTCAGTGAACACTAGGGTTTTAGAATTTTGGCTAAATTTTTTTTAACATATATGTAGCCTGTACTTTTCTATATTCACTATTATTTCTTCTTATAGATAATTTTGTTTTTCTCTTCTCTTTTATTTTACTGGATCAAGGCCACTGCATAGTAACTAAAACCTAGCATGTAGCCTTCAGGATTCTCACAACTGATCGCGCTCATCCAGTAAGCCCAGTTTGATCTTTCAGGAGTTGATCAATTGCAATGGGAGAACCTCGTTTATACTTAATTGTTTTCTGTTCTTCCTTTCCGAAGTGTGTGTGGAAGGAAGCCTCCACAATAGTTGGAGAAATAAAGTAGCCTAGGGGAAAATCCCACGGATGGAGGAGCCTGGTGGGCTGCAGTCCATGGGGTTGCTAAGAGTCGGACACGACTGAGGAACTTCCCTTTCACTTTTCACTTTCATGCATTGGAGAAGGAAATGGCAACCCACTCCAGTGTTCTTGCCTGGAGAATCCCAGGGACGGGGGAGCATGGTGGGCTGCCGTCTATGGGGTCGCAGAGTCGGACATGACTGAAGCGACTTAGCAGTAGCAGCAGCAGCAGCAGCAGACTTCTGAGCTACAAAATAGTTTCCTGTTTTGTTTCCTGAATGAAAAACTATTAAATATTAACATAGTGTGTCAGTGAGAATCCAGCCCAGAAAACAGATGTTGGCCAGGTCAGTCAATAGGGAATATCTAATCCTAGGTAACTAGGGGCAATGAGGCTATGCAGAGATTGTCAGCCACTGGGTTTTGAGGGGGTGTTTCTAAAGCCCACGAACTGGGGGCACCACCTACCAAGAGCTAGAACTCGCCATAGAGCCCCCACCCCTTTTAATAAGGCTGTTCAGAGAGAAGATGCGGAGCCTGAACTCTGCCCTCCTCCCTCTCTAGTCCCCTGTCCACATCGCCCATTGGAAACTCAAGGGTTTCATGGGGGCAACATGAAGAACACAGCATAGGAAGGGCGAGAAACAGAGCAGAGAACAAACAGGCAAATGACTGATGCATCTGGAAAGTTTGTTGTTGTTTAGTTGCTAAGTTGTATCTGACTCTTTGTGACCCTGTGGACTGTAGCCCACCAGGCTCCTCTGTCCATGGAATGTACTGGACAAGAAAAATAAGTGCTTCTGTTGGTACAAAGGTCCTGTTTGTTGTACTTCCTCTCTGTGTGTATTAATTTGTTGTTTGGTTTGCATTTGAGATGTGATGATTACTGCCTAATAAGTTCTTCTCCAGAAATCTGGTGATACTGGGCAATTTCCTCTAAAGCAAGAGTAGAGGGCAGATGTCTTGTTCAAGAATACAGGCTACTGTGCACGCGCTGCATCTTCTTTTAGTTGATATATTGCTCTTACACATCAGTTAAGCTTGTCCTTCTCACTTGCCTGGATGGTTTACTTCTAGAATTTGCCCCCATGAAACTAATGCCTCCAAGGGCTGTGTGGACATGGATTGTTCTGATCCTACAAAGGCACAATGGGACCAGGGACTACATCTGAGCTGAGCACAGGTTCTGTGAACTATACCACTTGACTGTTCTTTATGCCAGAATGCCTTCTGCTAGAAAAGGGCTGTGATTCGTAGGCACAGCCCGCAGCTGGACTCTGCCTTGTTTGAAGTGGTATCTGAAAGACTGAACAGCAATTACTCCCTGCAGCCCAGGGCATCTGATGACTGCGGGGCTTGGCCTTTTCATATTTTCTGGTTTCCTGAGGCCAGAGTTCTCACCAATGGTAAAACCTCTTTGCTCTGGTTCTTCTGAAAAACACTGTCATTTCAAAAGTGAGAAAGAAAAAGAGAGGTGATTTTATAGAGATTTTTATGGCAAACAATAGAACAATGCTTCAGAAGTGTTGAATGGGAGAGAGTAAAAGGTAGATGGGTTCAAGAAAGTAGACAGTTCCTGGCTTTCTGTTTTACGAGAACCCAAGGCCTGGGGGGGCTTCCCCGAAGGCTCAGTGGGTAAAGAATTTTCCTGCATTGCAGGAGACAGGAAACATGGGTTCGATCCTTGGGTTGGCAAGATCCCCTGGAGGAGAAAAAAAGGCAACCCACTCCAGTATTCTTGCCTGGAGAATCCCACAACAGAGGAGGCTTACAGGCTATAGTTCATGGGGTCACAAAGAGCAGGAACAGGAAACAAAACCCCCAGTTAAGTCCATTCCTTGGCCTTGTGGATGCTCTCTGTTCAATTCTATCGTTTTCTTTTCCTCCTCACTGCCTTTCGCTCTCCCCAGGACAGGAAGCTCTCTGGGATGGCCCTTCCCCCCACCCCCTGCCATCTCTCATGGACAGTAGGGTGGTCTGAACTGAACTCATATGAGTGAACTGCTGATGTCAAGTCCAAGGGCCAATCCCCGGATCACCTTCCCCTCACTGCCCCATGCCTCCTCACCACCACTGCCCGCATGGAAACTGCACCCCCCCTGCCTTAGATCCTCGGGCCCCTCTGAAAGCCTCCTCCAGCTCTTCATCCCAGAGACCCCAAGCCCATTCTAGTACCATGATTCTCTGCCTCAGTCCGGGCATTTCTCGGACATGGAGATTAGATCCATGATAATCCTTGAAAGGGCCCATGTGCTCACTCATCCTGCACCTGCCCCCCCTCCTCCCCATTCCATCATCTGGCATGCTGCTGGGACAATCACCAGAGACTTCGCACTGGAAGGGCCCCCACTTACCCTGCCCTTTTGATCATTAACTTTTCAAACCAGACTTTTCTCTCTAGTGAATGTAGCAGCCTGAGGACAGTGACCAAGTCCTACTTCTTTCTCTCCCTTACTGCAGTGCTGCTCAAAGTGTGGTCAGAAAACCCCAGGATCAGCGCCACCTGAGTGCTTGTTAGAAATGCGGAGTCTCGGGTCCTGCCTTAGCCCTTCTAAATCAGAATATCTTGGGGTAGAACTCAGAAGGTGGCTGCAAACCTTCCAGGTGATTCTGATGCCTGCTAAGGTTCAAAAAGTGACACCCTGTGTTGTAGACACTAGTATCTTGTGTATGGTAGTTGTTGAGTAAACACCTGTAATTGGAGAATATTTGCAAGATCACAGTGTGGGGTCACACTACAGCTTCCTGAGAGCAGAGCCCAGGTCTGTCTTCATTGCTGTGTCCTCAGCATCTCATGTAATGCCTAATAGTGTCTCCCATTTTAACTTTTTAAAAGGTTACAAAACAGCAAAGAAAATTACAATGAGGCTTGTTTCGAGAATGAGTTTGAGATAACACATCAATGCCATGTAGATAGTAAGTACTTTTTTGCTGGTGATAATTATACCTTCCATTGATAGAGCACTCTGTGGTTTTCAAGACTCCTTCAGGACATTTTCTCATTGGTCGTCTTGAAAATCTAGAGAATGCATTAGTAGGCTTTGTTCTGCGCTCTCAGCAGAGATTCTGGAAAGCTGAGAGATTAGTTCTTGGTTCTCTGAATTAAGTACAAAAAGAGACCCCAGGACTTTGAGCTCCTACTCCAGTGGAAAAGGTTTGCTGTTCAATCGTGTTATATTAGCTGAGGGTTTGGGTAACTTAGCCTCAATAAGTGTTCATTTTACAATTTATTCATCTGCAAAATGAGAAAAAAATACTATCTGCCTTGCAGTGTTATAAGTATTAAATAATAAATGTGAAACATTTAGCACACTGCCTGATATGGTTATATTAATGAATTGTTTTATGTTTAAATATTATTTGTATTGTATATTTTCTATTATACCACCAAAGTGACCAGTACTTCACTTGTGGGATAGCAAGGGCNCATTGGAAAAGACTCTGATGCTGGGAGGGATTGGGGGCAGGAGGAGAAGGGGACGACAGAGGATGAGATGGCTGGATGGCATCACTGATTCGATGGACATGAGTCTGAGTGAACTCCGGGAGTTGGTGATGGATGGGGAGGCCTGGCATGCTGCAATTCATGGGGTCACAAAGAGTCGGACACGACTGAGTGACTGAACTGAACAGAACAGAGATACTGTGGTGAACAAAGCAACTCCCTGACTGCATAGACCTTACACATGGGAAGCAGATATGTGGGATACTACACCAAAAGCACAAACAATAAAAGCAAAAATAGACAAGTGGGACTCCATCAGACTGGAAAGCTCTGCACAGGAAAGGAAATAATCAACAGAGTAAAAAGACAACCTACTGAACAGGAGAAAATATTTGCAAACCACATATCTGATAAGGGGTTAATATTCAAAATACATAGGAACCCCTACAAAGCAATAGCAAAAAAACAAAGAACCCAATTTTCAATTGGGCAAAGGACTTGAAAAGACATTTCTACAGAGAAGACTTACTAATGGTCAGTACCAATAATCATCATGGAAATCCATAGCAAAACCACAGCACAGTATCACATCATCCTTATTAGAGTGGCTATCATTAAAAAAAAAAAAGATGACAAGTATTGGCAAGGGTATCAGGAAAAGGGAACCCTCCTGTACTGCTGGTGGGAATGTAAAATGGTATGGCTACTAGGGCAAAGAGTATGGAGATTCCTCAAAAAATTAACAATAGAAATACAATATAGTCAGCAATCCCACTTCTGGGTATATATCCAAAAGAAGGGAAATCAGAATTATAAAGAAATCCTTACACCCCTATGTGCATTGCAGCATCATTCAGAATAACCAGGACATGGAAACAATCCAAATGGTCACTGATAAATGAGTGGATAAAGAAAAGGCATTCTATACATACAATGAAATATCATGAAGCCTTAAAAAAGAAGAAAATCTTGCCATAT
This sequence comes from Neotragus pygmaeus, assembly GCA_006410875.1. Classification (NCBI taxonomy): domain Eukaryota; kingdom Metazoa; phylum Chordata; class Mammalia; order Artiodactyla; family Bovidae; genus Neotragus; species Neotragus pygmaeus. The sequence goes on along the minus strand of SJYV01005259.1, from coordinate 81,544 downwards.
GTGATGAGTCTGGAGGACATTATCCTCAGTGAAAAAGCCAGTTGCTGAAGGACAAATACTGCATGATTCTACTTGCACAAGGTAACGAAAACAGTCACGCTTATAGAAACAGAGCTGAAGGATAGATACCAGGGGCTCCAGGAAGGAGTAATGAGGTTTGTTACAAAGTTTCACTTATGTAAGATGAATAGGTTCTAGAGATTTGCTGTAAAACTTAGTGTCTACTGTTGACAATACTGGGCTGCACACTTAAAATTTTGTTAAGAGGGTAGGTGTCGTGTTAAGCATTCTTATCACAACCAAAAAAAGAAACAAACCCAGATATATAATGCCATGTCAGGGAGTGCTGAGTGCTACAAAGAAAAACGAAGTAAGAGGCTACCAGGATAATATATTGTTCAACACAATATATAAAAACAATCCTGTAAAATAACTAGAAATGGTGTATAATTTTTTAAATTTGTGTATCACTATATTGTATACTTGTAACAGATAGTACTGTACACCAACTATACTTCAATTTAAAAAAAAAAAGAAAAAATTTTTTCAAAAAGAAAAATNCAATATATAAAAACAATCCTGTAAAATAACTAGAAATGGTGTATAATTTTTTAAATTTGTGTATCACTATATTGTATACTTGTAACAGATAGTACTGTACACCAACTATACTTCAATTTAAAAAAAAAAAGAAAAAATTTTTTCAAAAAGAAAAATGAAGCAGGGATAGAAAAGGGAGTGCTTCAGATGAGTTGATGCAGGAAGGCTTCCCTGAAGAGGGGAACCGCGCACAAAGAACTGAAATTATGCAGGAGTGAGCCACACAAAAATCTAGGAAAGGAGTATTCCAAACAGAGAGAAAAGTGAGTGCAAAGGGCCTGGGGCAGGAACCCGCCGTGCAGCTTTAGCATCCGGACGTCTTCCCTCCAGCTTTCCCAAACCTCCCCCAGCAGCTCTTGCCTCTTGAGCTTGGGTGACATCGAGGGAGAGGGGCTATTACACAGTGGTCCCCTCACTCACACTGCCGCCCTCCCTTGCTCCCTCTCACCCACAGGTCCCCAGCAGAGCATCCTGCTTGGCCAAGGCCTGAAACACCTCCTGGAAACACAACCCTGGTAACACTGCAGGCTGGGGTCCCACGTTCAACTCTTACCACTGTCCAGACCCCATTCTCTGTACTGCCAAAGGCCTTGTCACACACTAGACCAAGATCTGGGCCTGGACACCCAGCCTGGAATCCTGGTTTCATTCCCAATTGGCAATATGACCTCAGACAAGTCATTTAATCTCTCTGAGACTCAGCTGCTTTATCTGTAATACAGATATAATAACCTCTGCCCTGTGGATCTGAAAGATCAAATAAAATCTTTGTCAGAAAGATCAAATGAGATAATATGTATAAAATATTTTATAAATTGCTTTACAAATGCAGAAGATCACATTTACCTTAAAGATGAAAGGTTGATCCCAGGCACTTAACCCCTTTTTCCCAAGACATGACTATTTTCCAGAAGAGGAATATAAAAGACTAGATTGTCCTGAGAACAATCTAAAAAACAGAGTTCTTGGGGGGGAAAAGGTCATTAGAAGGGTTGGAAGGTGAACTCAAGGAATTTTCTCAGCACATAGAAGTAAAAGACAAAGAGAGAAAAGATGAGAAGAAAAGCTATTCAAGGAGCAACCCAGAGGTATACAACTCTGAGAGGTACCAGAAAGAAGAGGGGAAGAAAACTGGAGGAGGAAATACAAAGAAACCCAAGAGAAAGTTCATGAGTTTGGAGTGAGCTCTGGAGTAACAGGTCTCCATGAGTGTGTATCCTGAGGCCCAGGTTCTGATATTCCAGAACCGTCATGACCTGTAAAGACTCAGACAAGAAAAAAACAGGTCATACCCAAAGGAAAAACTAGCATCATATGCTCACCCAGCCCTGGACCCTAGAAGATGATGGAGAAGGTAGGTCATCAGCATTCTGGGGATAAATAATAAACCTAAAATACCAATACCGCCAAATCAACAAATAAGAGAATTACATCATTTGTACACAGAAGGACTCAACCACTACCCACCAGTCTGGGGGGAATTTACCTGAACATGGGCAGCAGCAAATGAAGGCATAAAACCAAGAAAGAAGCAGCTATGGGTGAATCCAATCTACGGAGCAGAGAAGGGAAGTGACAACTGTGTGTGACCTACCCAGAGAGCAGCCTGTCCAGGATGGATAAAGAGGGTGAAGGGAAACCCTTGGGGGAATGCCTGGTTGATGGAGAGGCAGGGGGGAAAAGTAGAGCATGATAGAGACAAAGTGCTCAAAAGGAAAAAGGTGACTAGAAGCTCCAGAAAAAAAAAAAACGGCGGGAGGGGGGGGGCGGGGTGGAAATCTACAAGAAAGGCAATAGGAATCATTATTTTCTGATCTTCAAATTTTAGAGTCAGCCCATAGAGAAAACCCAAGAAAGGCTTGCTAGAGTTACAAATAGAGTGTAAATGTCATCAGCCTTGACATTCTCAAGGTAAACTCATGGATGACTAAAGCCAGATACCCTCCTCTTAACAAAGTACAGAACCAACAAATACTGCCGGTATTTGGTAGAACAAAAAATAGGTTATCTAGACAATCTATAGATAGAAGAACTAAAAATAGCAGGACCCCTCAACTGGGAAAAGTGGGGTGGAGGGAGTGTTTGGGCTGGGTCACCCACCAGAGCGGGACATCAATGGACACTAAACGTGGTGACCGTGGCATGCACAGGACTGAAAGGGACGAGGTGACTCCCAGAAGAAACAGCCAAGAGTCGTAAGGAGCAGGGCTGGGGGAGAGGGTGTGGGCAGAAACCGTCACTTTTTATTACTGTAAACTGGTAGCTACTTGATTTTTCCAGCCGTGTGCGAGATGATGACCATCCCCTCATCCTCCTCCTTCTTTCTTCCCCTTTTCCTCCATGGCCTCTTCTGCTCCCACCTAGGTCTCATCCACCTACTCATTTGTCTAACAGACGCATCCAGAGCCTGGGCAAGGCCAGGCAACAAGACTCAGAGAAGCATGGGCGAAAAGGAACGTCCCAGCCCAGAGGGCTGCCGGCACTGCTCCCAGCCTCTCTCCTGGTCTCTGTGAGGCTCTGCCTGGGTTCCCCAGCCCAGAAAGATGGGGAAAGGGTGGCAGGAGAGACCCAGGGTGAGGTCCCAGGTATGCATGGTGCTATCTGTGTGTAAGCGCAGGCAGCAATTGGTTTAAAACTAAAGAGGCCCTAGAATGGCTAAAATAAAACATAAATAATTTTTACAAGTATCAGGGACAATAGGATTTTGCAACAAATCATCAGAGAGTCATTCCTCATTGTATCTGACATTGTCAGGGAACGAGGCCCTTACCATGTGGGAGTTTTTCAGTTGACTGATTTTTACCATTGATTGGAGCAATTTTGTATCAGAATCATTCCCAGATGAATCACACGCACTGCCCTGTCTCCTCAGATGGGATGCCAGCTGACATGCGTGTACCGGAAGGGCCTCTGGGCACATCCGTCCCGCGCCTTCCATTCACAGATGGAGATTTAACCTTCTCCTGATGACTCACAGTCTCCACTGTGAGCACTGCTCTTGCCTCTGGGCTGGACCACAGTGAAGCCCACAGGTGCCCAGGTGGCATCAGAAGCACGAAGATTCAGCTCTGGGGGAGCCTGCTGACCTCAGCTTGAGGACTCACGAAAGGAGTCACTGGGCTTGTTGCTCCCTGAAAAACAGCCTGTTTCCCTCACCACAAGGGCCCCGACTCCAGGGCCAGGGAACCACGTGGAGCGCAACTGACATGAAAGAGACAGGAGGGACAAGGCCCAGAGGTCACCAGCTGGGATGGCCACTCAGCTCAGGAGACCAGAGAGGGTCCCCAAAGGCAGAGACACATAAAGCCAGACACACAGAGGCCCCGTGACCACTAACACGAGGTCCTGACAAGGGACAGAGGGTGGGCACGGACGGTGCGGGCTGGGATGAGGTTCCATCTCACCTCACAGTGTTTGAGGTTTAGGCTTGAAACAAAGGGCCCGGTGGTGATGGTGGCTTAGTTGCTAACTCGTGGCCGACTCTCACGACCCCAAGGACTGTAGCCTCCCAGGCTCCTCTGTCCATGGGATTCTCCAGGTGAGAATAGCACAGTGGGTTGCCATTTCCTTCTCCACGGCATCTTCCCGACCCAGGGATCGAACCTGGGTCTCTTGCATTGCAGGCAGATTCTTTACAGACTGAGATGTGAGGGAATCCCCTTAAGGGCCCGGGGAACTTCTAACATGATCCTTCTGATAGGACTATTATGGACTGTGTTATAGCTTCTTGAAATTCCTATGCTGAAGCCCCAAACCCCAAGATCTCAGAATGTGCTCCATTTGGAGATAAGGTCTTTAAAGAGATGGTTAAGCTAAAATGACATCACCAGGGTGGGCCCTACACCATTACGAGTGATATCCTTACAATAAGAGGAAATTAGGACGTGGGTACAGAGGGAAGACCCTGCAAGAGAGAGAAGACGGCCACGCATCAGCCAAGGAGAGAGGTCTCAGGAGAAACGAACCTGCCGGCACCTTCATCTCAGACCTTCAGCCTTCAGAGCCATGAGGAAGCAAAGTTCTGTGGTCTAAGCCCCCTGGTCGGGGGCACTGTGTGGTGGCAGCCTCAGCAAACCAATACAAGGACTCAGGCGAACACACAGGAAGTGTACGGGGTAGAGGTGTGGGCTCTAACAGAAGGATGGCCCATCCACAGGGTCTCTCAGGCTTCCTGTCTGGATCCTGAGGCATCCATGAAGAAACTGTCTGCATCTTATAATTTTAAAAATTAATTATTCGCCCTTTGTGAATAATTAGCATCATTATTAGCATATATAATTAGCATCATAATTAGCATTGTTATTAGCATAACCTCTTGGTTACGCTCTCAGTGCCCTGGCTTTCCAGGGTGAGACGTTTACGGGCCTGAGATCTTGGGGTTCTGACAAAAGGTCAGGCTCTCTGCTTACACCTTTGGCTCCCGACAGGGGGCCAGGCAGCCATCTTGGTCACTAACTCACAGTTCCTCAGCAGAACATACCCAACGCCAACCACATCCTACTCCTCCCACCTTCCCAAGGGCCCCATGGCCCTCAGACAGAGATAAAAATCTAGATCCTGGCCTGCACTGCAGGACTCACAAGCTCCAGCCCTGCCTGCCCTCCAGCAGCCTGGCTCTGGTGTCCCCTCAGGCTGGTCTCAGAGCCTGGGACACAGAGGGCCCTTCCTGGCCCAGGCCTCTGCATGCACCATCCCCTCATCTGGAATCCTCTTGGCAGAATTAACTCCTTGTCACCTCTGCGGTGTGGTCCGCTCAGGGCTGGGTGGGATGGATAGAGAGGGAGCACTTCCTTGGCTTCCTCTGGAAGCTTCAGACCCTTGGTCAGAACAGAGATCGTGAACAATGCTGCTGATCCCAGTTGGATACCTGGCCTTAACCCCAGACTCGGTCAGAACAGGAGCCGTGAACAAACATCGCTGATCCCAGCTGGATACCTGGCCTTAACCCAGACCCCTGGTCAGAACAGGGGCCGTGAACAATGCAGCTGATCCCAGGTGGATACCCGGCCTTAACCCCAGACCCTCAGTCAGATCAGGGACCGTGAATAATACCGCTGATCCCAGCTGGACACCTGGCCTTATCCCCAGAACTTCCCTGTACAATTAAGCTGATGGAGTCTGTAAATGTCAACAAAGCTGTTGCTGCTGCTGATTCCAGGAAGGGAAGGGGTTGGGCGTGGAGGCAACATTCACATTTATTGAGCACCTATTGTGTGTGCTGCTGTGACATGCACTCCTGGGCTACGTATCTGTGACATCATATGGAAAAACCTGAATGAACTCTTTGGCCAACACAATACTTTCACATATGTTATTTCAGCTGTCTTTACTGCAACCTAAAAGTAGGTTAATAGTGGCCCCATTTTTATAGGAAAGGAAAGACCCAGAGGGGTTGAGTGATTTGTATAAACATGCAGAGCTGCTAAGGCCCAAGTTGGCTTTAGACCCCAAGTCTGCCTGACCCCAAGGCCCATGCTCTTTCAGTGACCCACACGATCACGTGATCACATCAAATGGCTAAAGGAGCAGTGTCTCCTGCCTGTGGGCCTGATGGTGGTGCCAGGACCCTGTCAGGGTCCCTTGAGTCCACATTAGCGCCCAGCACAGCCTGGTTCCGATTTCTTCCACATCTGAGTGTACAGTTGCCCCTTGAACAGCACAGGGCTTGTGGGCAGCCCTCTAGGTCCACAGTGCCTCTGCATCCACAGATTCAACCAACCTCGACTAGCACTGCAGAATCTACTCTCGCCAAATATCTGCATATAAGTGGATCCGTGCAGTTGAAACCTGCCTTGTTCAAGGGTCAACAGTAATGGTTTTCAAGTCAACATGCATCCTGTCACGATTAACAGGGCACAGACCTCTTCTCAATTCCTGGCAGTCCTGTGAGTGAGTGTCCAGCATGTAACGTGTCTTCCCTCGCACAGTTGTAAAAGAGTGATGCACTGGGGTGGGGAGGGGCGGGCACGGTTCTCTTGCTATCTGGGTGCTGGTTTATGCAGACTTTCTGGAAGGATGCATGAAGACACATGGGTGGCCTCTGAGGAGGAGACTGAGGGAGGGGAGGTCTGTGGAAAGGGGGCTTCTCACTTTATACCCTTTTGTACCCTTATGGCAGAAGGTGAAGAAGAACTAAAGAGCCTTTTGATGAAAGTGAAAAAAGAGAGTGAAACAGTTGGCTTAAAGCTCGACATTCAGAAAACTTAGATCTTGAAAACCAGTCCCATCACTTAATGGCAGATAGATGTGGAAACAGTGGAAACAGTGACTGAATTTATTTTTCTGGGCTCCAAAATCACTGCAGATGGTGATTGCAGCCATGAAATTAAAAGATGCTTACTCCTTGGAAGGAAACTTATGACCAACCTAGACAGCATATTCAAAAGCAGAGACATTACTTTGCCAACAAAGGTCCATCTAGTCAAGGCTATGGTTTTTCCAGTAGTCATGTATGGATGTGAGAGTTGGACTATAAAGAAGGCTGAGCGCCGAAGAATTGATGCTTTTGAACTGTGGTGTTGGAGAAGACTCTTGAGAGTCCCTTGGACTGCAAGGAGATCCAACCAGTCCATTCTGAAGAAGATCAACCCTGGGATTTCTTCGGAAGGAAAGATGCTAAAGCTGAAACTCCAGTACTTTGGCCACCTCATGCGAAGAGTTGACTCATTGGAAAAGACTCTGATGCTGGGAGGGATTGGGGGCAGGAGNGACTGCAAGGAGATCCAACCAGTCCATCCTAAAGGAGATCAGTCCCGAGTGTTCATTAGAAGGACTGATGCTGAAGCTGAAATTCCAATACTTTGGCCACCTGATGTGAACTGATTCATTGGAAAAGACCCTGATTCTGGGCAAGATTAAAGGCAGGAGGAGAAGGGAACGACAGAGAATGAGATGGTTGAACGGCATCACTGACTCGATGGACATGAGTTTGGGTAAACTCCAGGAATTGGTGATAGACAGGGAGGCCTGGCGTGCTGCAGTCCATGTGGTCGCGAAGAGTTGGACACTGAGCAACTGAAATGAACTGAACCCTGTTGATGATGGACATTGTCAGGAAGTCCAAACTAGTCAGAAACAAATCTTACTCAATTAACCAGCTCTGATGGCAAATTAATGTTTTGTTCACCTCAGCACAGATAGCCCAGACCATAATTATTACTTGATTGAAAAGAGAAATGGTCTCCAATGGCTCTTAAACTTTTAAGATAATGGTTCTGTAGAATTCCCTGGTAATTATAGAAAATGTTTATTTTAAATTATTTCCTAGGCAATTTAAGACATTGCAGAGGTTACAGCAAAGTATTTCTTATATAAGAACAATCGGAAAGGGGTATGTATGATGTAACAATGGCCTCCCCAAGTTATACACACACACACATATATACACACACTATATATATAGTATAAACAGGGTTTATACATTGTGTATGAATAGATGTATAGTATATCGCTATGGCATCCTAAGACCTCCATGAGTTACTATGTTAGCAGAACTGAGAGACAGACATATTTAATNTTACACACACACACATATATATACACACACTATATATATAGTATAAACAGGGTTTATACATTGTGTATGAATAGATGTATAGTATATCGCTATGGCATCCTAAGACCTCCATGAGTTACTATGTTAGCAGAACTGAGAGACAGACATATTTAATGGGAAAAGCAAGCATTCCATTAACTTGCTCAAGTGAAAGAAAGTGAAGTCACTCAGTCGTGTGCAACTCTTTTCGACCCCATGAACTGTAGCGTACCAGGCTCCTCTGTCCATGGGATTTTTCAGGCAAGAATACTGGAATGGGTTGCCATTTCCTTCTCCAGGGGATCTTCCCAACCCAGGGATCGAACCCAGGTCTCCTGCATTGTAGGGAAACACTTTTACCATCTGAGTCACCAGGGAAGTTTTTTATTTTTTTTAACCTGGTTAAACAGTAAAAATCAGCTCGTGGTTTTTGTTTTGTTTTTTTAACCTTCACAAAAGTGCACCCCTATCCTGGGCTGAATTTTTTCAGGCAAGCATTCATCCTTGGTAAATTCAGCAGGCCATGCTGTTTACACACCAGCCCCCACCCCTTATTCAAGTAGGACATTCTCCTGAGACTGTTCTCCTTAACCTCATTCTGCATATTTTATTTCTAGCTGTGTGCCAAGGTAAGAACTTTCCCCATTAACAGAGGGGCTTTCAACCTAGGCCCTTTCTAGGCATAGGCTAAGCCTTGGCTAACAAGAACTATACGAGCAAAGGGATAATTTTTCTTTTTTTAATTACCCAAGGAAATGTGATTAGAGTTCCTTNGCTGTGTGCCAAGGTAAGAACTTTCCCCATTAACAGAGGGGCTTTCAACCTAGGCCCTTTCTAGGCATAGGCTAAGCCTTGGCTAACAAGAACTATACGAGCAAAGGGATAATTTTTCTTTTTTTAATTACCCAAGGAAATGTGATTAGAGTTCCTTTCAAAGAACCTTTGAAATTTCTTTATACAGTTATGTTACCACTTGAGATTTAAGATGTGTCCAGGTATAAAATATTTTTTACACCTTACTCTTAATTCCTCAATTTTCATATACTCCACACTTATATAAGATGAGATAAGTGAAAAAGTTTAGGTTTTGAATGTCTGCCTTTATTTTCCCAGTTTATAGATACATGTTGAATGTCACTGTTGCTAGAGGAATATATTAACTTATGTGTCAGAATTAGAAAGGTCCTATCCCTGGATTTTTCTTATAAAATGTGTTGCACCTTGAGATGCTCACATGGAACCAAAGGTATCTTTCACCAGATATTTTAATCTCATTTGGAAACTTGTACTTGGTTCAGGGAAGTACTCTGAAATCAGACGCTGTCTGCCTCTTAGCTCTCTCCTTTCTTCTTGGAAGGGAGAAATAGTGATGACATCTCATTGAAAGCTCTCCTGCTACAGTTTAAAGCTATTGGCTTTCGTTCTCTCTTCAAATTGAGAACAGTTCACCACTATTTTCTATTTTAAAATCTTGAAGAATTTGACAGTTGCTAGTAAGAACATACCAAGCTTCTCTTTTTGACACTGTACAAATCCCTTCATTAAACTTCCAACTTTTTTTTAGGTTTTCGATCTCTCTCTTGACCACCCGCTGGGTGATGTGTCTTTCCCATCTTTCCCACCTATCTTGAATTGTTATCAAATAAGAACGTGGCCAATAAAAAGGGAGGATTAAAGAACATGGCTTCCTTTCAGCTCCTGTTCTGAAATGACAACAAATACACTAGAACTTAACTTCTCAGACTTTTAATGAGTGGTGCTGATGTGTGTTTAAGAACTATGCTGCTTGGGTCGGATTTCCAGATTTACCGCTTTACTAGCTGAGTTGTCTTGAGCAAATTTTTTTAACCTCTCTATACCTCATTTTTGGAGAAGGCAATGGCACCCCACTCCAGTACTCTTGCCTGGAAAACCCCATGGGCAGAGGAGCCTGGTAGGCTGCAGTCCATGTGGTCGCTAAGAGTCGGACACGACTGAGTGACTTCCCTTTCACTTTTCACTTTCCTGCACTGGAGAAGGAAATGGCAACCCGCTCCAGTGTTCTTGCCTGGAGAATCCCAGGGACAGGGGAGCCTGGTGGGCTGCCATCTATGGGGTCGCACAGAGTCGGACAGGACTGAAGCAACTTAGCAGCAGCATACCTCATTTTCCTCAACTATAAAATGGAGATCATAATGGTGTCTCCGTTGAGTTACTCTAAGGATTAACATATATAAAGAGTTTGAAACAGTGCCTGTAAATATTAACTATTATAATTATCATCTAAGCATGGAAATCAAAAGTTGGTTATGAGCCTTATGATCCATACTGGAAGCTTATTCTGAATTCTAGCTATCCTGTTTATGGTAACTTAAAACACTAGCTCATTGTATTGTAATTGTGATATTAACAAACCTGGCATTTTTCTCTGAAAAAATGTAAGGCAGAAGAATATTAATTCTTATAATCTGTTTTTTAAATATTATAATTGGCCCCATGTTTCCTAACCGAGTTGTCTTAGCTCTGTAAGTTGTGATTGTAACATGGTAAAATGAGGTTTTCCTGTGATGGACTGCAAATAGTGACCGGCCACCTCAGGTTTCTTGGAAGTAAAGCGTTTCTTGGGACAAAGGACTTTTACTGCTAAAACTGGGAACATCTTGGGCAAAATGGGATGGTTGGCCACTCATTCCAGTTATAAAAGTACTGTGGAATGTGGAGTAGAAGAGAAGGAAGAAGCAGTAGTAATATTAATCTCATCAAATCCAGAAGAATCCTCAGTACACCACCACAGGTCCCCTGATTTTTGACTCATGTGATCCCAAATGAGTATCCGAAGGGTAGACTTGCACTGAACTAATTAATTCTAAATGTCAGGCATTTGGGCTTCATTTTTTGCTGTTACCATCATCTGTCTGTGGGATATATTTCTTCTCCTTCCTTTTTTGCTGTTGCACTTTTTTCTGATCAGTTTTTTGCCTTTTCTTTTTTCCTTTTTAGGTCAACTCAAATCAAAACATACTCATGGGATAATGCCCAGGTTATCCTGGTTGGGAACAAATGTGACATGGAAGATGAGCGAGTCATCTCAACCGAGAGGGGCCAACATTTAGGAGAACAGCTTGGTAAGAAACAAATGATCAAATGAACAAGAAAAAGAACATGTTAATTACTTGTAACACAGAACAGAGTCCCAGCTAATTGCTAAGATGAATTAAATGAAAAGATTGTCAACCCGACAGTCAAGCCAACACATTATCTGTTAGCAGTACATGGATTTTCTCCCCCTTTCTGTGGCATCCTTAGAATACAAGCACAATACAGAAGCAAAATAGCCAGCCAGCATTTGGATCTAGAACACAGTGTTCCAATTCTCATTGCATAAAACAGACAGGATATGTATGCCTTGTTTGCTGTTTCTTTGGGGCTTTTCCTCTATATACAACACTTTACACTGAGAGCACATTATTATTCTATGTGATTGTTGTTTTCAAGTTTCCATTGGAGGAGGGTGGATAATAGGCACAGAATAGGTTGCATTAGATTTTGGTTCTAAGTACACTGGTGGCAATATGTGTCACATTTACAAACCTCTTTGAGGCTCAATCTCCTCATCTTTTAAGAATGAGTATCATGACTCATGCCTACTTTATTAAGTCTTTGTAGATAAAAGCAACTGAGATGAGAGATATGAAAAAACTTGAGAAATGGAAAAGCCAATTCAAATGTAAATTATTCTATCTAGGGAAAAAATGTTGGAGTCAGTAGGGTAGAATTTTGGTACAAAGGAGGGGATCATGACTGATTTTTTAAAAACGAATTTTTATTGCAGTATAGTTGATTTACAATGTTGTGTTAGTTTCAGGTGTAGAGCAAAGTGAGTCAGTTACACACACACACACACACTCACAGTCTCCCTCCCTAGAGGTCTCTGTAACTGTCCTCATTTCTTTTCATTCTTTTGTCTCTATTCTGTTCTGTGGCAGTGACGTCCACAATTCTAATTTCCAGCTCACTTATCCGTTCTGCCTCAGTTATTCTATTGATTCTTTCTAGTGTAATTTTTAAGTTATTATGTTGTTGACCTCTATTTGTTGTTTAAATCTTCTCTTTTTAAAACATTTCTTGTATCTTCTTGGTCTATGCCTCCATTCTTCTTCTCAGATTTTGAGTCATATTTACCATTATTACTCTGAATTATTTTTCAGGTAGATTGCCTTTCTTTTCTTTGGTTGTTATTTGGGGTTTTAATTTTTGCTGCTTCATCTGCACACATTTCTGTTTTCTCATTTTGTCTTTCTGCATTTCTGGTCTCCTTTCCATAGACTGCAGGATCACAATTCCTCTTGCTTCTGGTGTCTGGCCCCTGGTGGATGAGGGGTTGGTCCGGGGGCTGGTCCTGGGGTGAGGTAGGTGTCCCAGTGGGAGGGACTGGCACCTGCCCCCAGTGAGTGGAGCTGGGTTTTGTTCCTCTGGGGGGCAAGGAGGTGTCAGGGGGTGTGATTTGAGGTGGCTGTGAGCTCAGTGCACCTTTAGGCAGCCTGTCTCCTGATGGGTGACACTATGTTCCTATCTACTTTGTTGTTTGGCTCGAGGCTTTCCAGCACTGGAGGCTGTAGGTTGCTGGGTTGGGCTGGGTCTTGGTGCCAAAATTGAGACCTCTTAGAGAGCTCACACTGATCAGTATTCCCTGGGGTCTCCAGTACCAGTCTCCCTGCCCGCACAGTGAGCTACAGCCGACCCTCACCTCCCGGGGGACCCTCCAGACCCCTAGGGAGGTCTCACCCAGGTTGCTATGACGTATGCGCTTCTTTTTGCTGGTCCCAGTGCATGACACCTTGTGTGTGCCCTCGAAGAGTGGACTCCGTTTTCCTCAGCCCTGTGGAGCTCCTGCACTCATCCTCTGCTCATCTTCAAGGTTAAATGCTCTGGGGGTTGTCCTTTCAAATGACACACCCTCAGATTGGGTCTTGGAGGGCTGTTTTCATGTAGGGACATTTCTGTGTAGCCTGTGTAGGTTTTTTCCTGGTGCTAAGGCTGCTTTTAGTAGAGATGTCTGCCACCTCTTCTTCAGTGCATGCTGTCCATGATCCCCTTGATAGGAGGTATTATGGATATGTGATGACCAGAGCCTGCACTGGATACTGAGCAGCGCCTTCCTTTTGTTCTGTGGTTGTACAGGATCTGCTCCCTAGTTCTTGGAGTAGCAGCTCCCATATCTGTTTCTTAGCTGTGTTTCTGATCTGTGATGTGAGTTAGGTGAGATTGGAGCACTCCTACTGGGACAGAAGCCACTGAGTGTTCCTGCTCTTGAGCTACTCACGTGTAGGTGTGCTCTGCTGTGTCACCTTTCATCTGTTGTGCAGGCTCTCAGATTATACTGTTATTGACAGTGCTCTCATTCCCACCTTAACTATCTGTATGCCAGCAGTTAGCCCTGGTATTTCTTGCGTGCGTGCTAAGTCACTTCAGTCATGTCCAACTCTTTGCAACCCCTTGGACTGTAGCCCACCAGGCTCCTCTGTCCATGGGATTCTNATTCCCACCTTAACTATCTGTATGCCAGCAGTTAGCCCTGGTATTTCTTGCGTGCGTGCTAAGTCACTTCAGTCATGTCCAACTCTTTGCAACCCCTTGGACTGTAGCCCACCAGGCTCCTCTGTCCATGGGATTCTCCAGGCAAGAACACTGTAGTGGGTTGCAACTTCCTTCTCCAGGGGATCTTCCCAATCCAGGGATCAAACCCATGTCTCCTGCACTGCAAGCGGATTCTTTACCCACTGAGCCACGTGGATATTCCTTGAGCATTGTTTTCACCAAGCCACCAGCACAGATCCCCTGAAGTGAGGTCCCAGGATTGCAGTAATCATAGATCTGGACCCACTGTGGGTGCTATGGGGGCAGCTCAGACTTTGGCCTGGCCCAACATCCGTGTGTACGTGCCTGTAAAGTCCACAGCTGCTAAAGCTAGACCTGTCTCAGCTGCAGGAGCATTCATTGTCCATTCAGACATTCTGCAGGTGCTGAGTGTACAAAGCCAGTTGCTGGGCTGTAAATCCATTGTTTGTGTAGCCGTGAGGAAAGATTTCATCTCTTCTTCCTTAGTCGCATGGCTCAGCTCTGTGTATGGGAGCCACCTATAGGCATCTGTTCCTGAGTCTGGCCCACAGCACACAAGCCCGCCTTGTAGGGTCGGGGGTGTGGTGCAGAGGAGGTCATGGCTGGGGGCAACTCTGGCAGGGCCCACTGCATGAGGCTTCAATGGCCATCACTGATTTATTAATTCAAGGCTTTTCTTTTTCACTTTCTTTTTTTTTTTTACTGAACACGTGCTATATATCCTGCACTGTGCCAGACATTATAAGGGATACCGAAAAACTATGATCCACAGTTCCTAGGCTCAAGTTGCTTTCAGTCAAGTGGGGAGACCAGAGATATACACAAGAGAGGAGGAATTATAAAACAACAATAAAATAGGATAATGAGGATAAAGTAAGCTGGAGGCGCATGCTAAGGGGAAAACAACAGAGGGAATGAGGCAGACACAGGTTGTCGGCAGGAGGTGTGGGAATGAAGTGGGATGGGACATGGATAAAGAGCAATGCAGAGGGAACAGAGAGAGAATATATGGAAATGAGCAGAACAGCTAGGAAGAGGTGATAAGAGGAACTAGCAATCGTATGGTTAAAATGAAAAGATAAGTTTCAAATGGTCCCAAAAGGAGAAAACCATTAAGAAGAGAAGAAACATTATGAATAAAGGGCACAGTGGAGTAAGGATCCTGAGAGGAACATTGGGAGGACAATGAGTGAAAAAGTTGGAACCCAGCATAATGTCATAGAAGTTGAGTGGATCTGGGGGACAATTCCAGCCTTTGGGTAAAGGAGTTGGAATTGTTTCTTTTTTTCTGTATACAAGAGAGAGCACTGAGGAATTCTTAGCAAGGACAAATCTGGCTTTCTAACCTTTCTGGTCAGCACCAGAAATGTATCCAATCTAGCAATCCAGTGCATACCTACATAGAGAATTAAATGAAAGTTTCACAATACACACTTACCCTTATTAGATGATATTTGTTCTGATGCTATCCTCTTTTCTATTATTTTTCATCTTTTTTCTTTTCATGTTTCAACTCACTAAATATATGCTAGGATCCACTAACGTGCCTCAACCCACTAAAATTTGAAAAACACTGTTCTGAAGGAGGCACTTTGGGATTAATCTGTGGGGAGTGTGTAGCACAGATTAAAGAAGCAGAGATCTTCCCAATGGGTCACTCTGTTACTTGGTCATCTCATAAATTAACTACGCACAGTCCAGTCTGAGAGACTGACCATTTCCTTATGAGATTAGTGAGCTCATTAGACTAAAGGCTATCACCCAATGACCATAAGAACCCTCCTACTAAGTTCTTGCAGCTGCCATGAGAAGATCATACAGCTGATGTCTGGCTGTATGTGGCTACCCTTGATCTTTTATTTCATTCGTAGGGCTTCTCTCTATTCCATCAACTTAACAATGTTTTCCACTCAAAAGTTTGAAAAATGTGGCAATCTTTTCTTAGTCGTCTTAGCACCTTAGGAAGCTAGGAATAGAGAATAATAGATTCCCCGAGAGAAAGAAAGGAAATCTGGGAGAGATTGGCAGAGTAGCTTCCTGAGACCATCCCTCCCTCCTTGTGTTTTCTTGACAAGTCAAGCATATGCCACATGGGGGAAGAAGCTGCTACACAGATGTAAATGACTTCTATATATAAACCTGAAAACTGTTTGACTCAAAGAAACCAAGAATGGGAGCCATTCTTGGGAGCCAAGAATTAAGTGACATTGGTACAAAAGAGGCAGGTAATGGGCTACATTTTTTTTTTTTACCACTGTAATATTAATAAATTACTTGGGTGTTGAGAAGGTCATGTTATGGAAAGGAATTAAAATGATGAGAACACAACAAGAAGGCAACTTTCCTTGGAATTCCACCGACTGACACAAACACAAACCCTTTTCATGTGGTACACAGATGTAGGAAATTTCCTGCAATTATGAGGCAGAAATGTTTTATGTACCCATGCAAGTTCTTCCAATGATTTCTGATTGATTTTTTTGCTCTGTATTCAATAAACCCCAGCAGTTGTCTTAGCAACCAGCACTTGGGCATTTGTAGAGAGTTGTTTACCTTCTTTAATGTGGTTTTTTTCCTTCTCATGACTACATACATTTCTATAAATGATCATGAAAAATCATTTATAAACGAAAAACCTAAGATTAAAGATTTTGAAGGTCTTAGGTTTATTTTTTTTTAATTACTGGTAAAATTACATTGTCCAGAATAACTGTTTTTTAAATGTCATTACTACATCTTAGCAGATGGCTCAAAACAAAACAAAAACAAGAGTTTTATTGACCTAGTTACAAATAATTCTCCATTGTGGATGGTTACATCCATATAGCATTTGTTTCTCCAAATGAAGTTACTTAATGGAACTGAGCTATAGGTGAGGTCTTTAAAATACTCATATGGCAGCCTCCCTTGATTATTCAGTTTAGTTTACCAAATATTTACAATACATCAAGTGCCTGGAAATACAATGATAACACTGCCTTTCAAGAACAACCACTGTAGTGCCTGAGTTAGACTATACAGACAATGAACATTTTTTAGGTCTTCCCTTTCCCGGTTTTGTTTCATCTGGCCTGCTGGGCAGGCCCTCCTTCTTGAACTCTGCCATCTTCACTTCTGTATCATGGTGTGCTCTCTCCAGCCACATCTTGGCTGTTCCTTGGGAGACGTCTCTTTCTCCCTCTTGTACTTTGTCTTTCTATCCTTGAACCACCACTCTTCTCTCTCTGCACCCTCCCTTAGATACTCCCAACCACTTCCAAGGGATGAACTCTGTCTATAAACTAATGATAGCCAATCCTGTCTTAGCCCTGACCCTTTCACCTGAGCTTCCATCTCCTCTACCTACCTGCCAGCTTCACATGTTCAGTACTTCCAATTTAAGATGATCCTCTGTATCAACTGCAACTGCATCCTGTGGGATTCTTTTTCAAGTACATATTTGTCAACCATAACCCAGGCATGCTGCATCAAAGTTTCTGAAGGCCAGGAATCTTCATGTTTAAAACACACCTTTCTGACTTTTCTATGACCCTAAATTTTTAGAACACTGGCTTAAATGGCTGGGAATGTTTGGAGAATGCAGGGAATTGTCCCAGAGCTGAATATTATCCTATAGCTAATATCATTCTTCCTGTGTTTTTGACATCCCCTATAGATGCATGTACCTATAACAATATATGGGAATGTTTTGGATTTGTATTTTTATCCAAATACAAATTTATAGTATAGCAATAATCTCTATATATTAACATATACAATCTTATAATTTGTTTTAAATGTAAAAATGTTGAATTAGAAAGGATAGGAGAAATAATTAAAGATATAAGTATCAGTTCACTCACTCAGTCATGTCTGACTCTTTGTGACCCCATGGACTGCAGCACACCAGCGTTCCCAGCCACAGGCTTCCCTGTCCATCACCAACTCCCGGAGTTTACTCAAATTCATATCCATCAAGTTGGTGATGCCACCCAACTGTCTCATCCTCTGCTGTCCCCTTCTCTTCCCACCTTCAGTCTTTCCCAGCATCAGGATATTTTCCAAGGAGTCAGTTCTTTGCATCAGGTGGCCAAAGTATTAGAGTATCAGCTTCAGCATCAGTCCTTCCAATGAATATTCAGGAATGATTTCCTTTAGGATGAACTGGTTGGATCNCCTTCAGTCTTTCCCAGCATCAGGATATTTTCCAAGGAGTCAGTTCTTTGCATCAGGTGGCCAAAGTATTAGAGTATCAGCTTCAGCATCAGTCCTTCCAATGAATATTCAGGAATGATTTCCTTTAGGATGAACTGGTTGGATCTCCTTGCAGTCCAAGGGACACTCAAGAGTCTTCTCCAACACCACAGTTCCAAAAGCATGGACCTTTGTTAGTAATGTCTCTGCTTTTTAATATGCTATCTAGGTTGCTTTTCTTCCAAGGACCAAGCATCTTTTAATTTCATGGCTGCAGTAACTATCTGCAGTGATTTTGGAGCCCCCCAAAATAAAGTCTCTCACTGTTTCCACTGTTTCCCCATCTACTTGCCATGAAGTGATAGGACCGGATATAACTGGGAATAAGAACAAAAGAAATTTTGGGAGGAGAAAGGATTTGTATTGCCTTGAAATTTTAGAAGAATAATTGATACATTTTTACAAGCTCTGAATGGGCAGAAAGTGCAGAAACTCTGAGGTCTCCTAAAAAATGTAGCCAGAGAAACAAAAACTGAAAACAAACTAATTGCTTTTGGAGAGAAGTGGTTTTTTAAATAATTTGTAAGGATACAATTTTGTGTTTTTAATTTGCATTCATGCTTCTTCCCAAAGCAAATAATATATATCCTATTACTCTCCATTCAAATAATTGTCATGATATCATGTGCCTATATTACTAAATTCCAACCCTATCTTCTCCATCCTTCCCCCTTGTCCAGCACAGGGACCCTATGAGGGTCTCTGACAACTATAAAATATTCTTATACTTTGCCATCTTTCCAGCCTGTAATATGTGCTTCCCCTTCATTTCACCTCTAATTATTTTTTGTTTTGATTATTCATCTTCAAATGTTTATTAAACACCTATAATGATATCAAAAAGTCATGATTTATCATCCTCCTTGTGGAGCTTAATGTGTGGTCTGCATATCAAAAATATAATAAAGTATCATGAATATACAAATTAAACAGGGCTGAAAAACATTAAAACAAGTATAACTTGAAGGATGAAGAAGGGACATGCAGATCTATAATACAAGTAAATAGTTCCTTCTGTTTTAGAAATATGAAGACTCCCCAAAAGGCACATTCTTATATCTATAAACTCTGAAACACTGATTCAATAAAGATTGGCTTAGTTAAGCAATTCTCTAAGGGAATAATCTCTTGAAGTAGAAAAAGGTAAATTAAAAGACAAATCGGAAAGGATTCCTTAACTTAACAAGGAATATACTAAAAGAACTGATTGTATCTGGAGGAGAGGGAGGTGGTACAGACAGGATATAGAGTTGCTTCCCTGAAGGTCTAGATATATCAAGTGAGGCAGATGCACCACAGCTAATAGAGTTTGAATTCTTTTGGGGACATTTCTGTCCTGTCAAGAATAAGAGTTTGCACATGTTGGCTATGAGGCTCCATATGACTTGATATCACTTTTAGAGAGATGTTAAAACTAGGGTGGATGCAAACCAGCTCTTTAACAAATGCTAAAGGATCTTCACTAGACAGGAAATACAGAAAAGGTTTATAAACTTGAAACCAAAACAACAAAGTAAATGGCAATGGGATCATACTTATCAATAATTACCTTAAATNTTCCATCACCTCCACTAGCTTTGTTCGTAGTGATGCTTTCTAAGGCCCACTTGACTTCACATTCCAACATGTATATTACCATGTGTGAAATAGATCACCAGTGCAAGTCTGATGTATAAAACAGGGCACTCAAAGCCAGTGCCTGGGACAACCCTGAGGGAGAGGATGGGGAGGGGGGTTCAGGATGGGAGACACATGTACACCCATGACTGATTCATTTGTCAATGTTTGGCAAAACCCACTACAATATTGTAAAGTAACTAGCCTCCACTTAATTAATTAAAAAAAAATACTAAGGTGGATGGGACATATTGTAACCACGCCAAGAAAGTCTACCTCCTGAGATTTTAATGCACATGCTGCTGATTTCTGCTGAGACTGTAGGGTTACCTAATTTAGGAACTCTGATTTTAGGATTCTCCAACTGGTTCCTGTTAGAGTCTTTTGGACTTCCTAGGTGGTGCTAGTGGTAAAGTCCCCGTATGCCAACTCAGGAGACATAAGAGATTCAGGTTTGATTCCTGGGTCGGGAAGATCCCCTGGAGGAGGGCGCAGAAACCCACTCCAGTGTTCTCACCTGAAGAATCCCATGGACAGAGGACCTTGGAGAGCTGTATAGTCCATGGGGTCACAAAGAGTTGGACATGACTGAAGTGACTTAGCACACATGCACACACTCTTGGCTTTCCTTGCCAGCCCAGATAAGAGAGAACAAGGCAGTAACTTCACTGAACTTTGAATCCATGCAGTCTGACCCTAAGCAGCCAGATTCTCTTTATGCATTTTCCATTGAAGAGAATTATAATAGCAGCATCACACCTTCCTGACCGCTAAGCTCAACCTGAGTCATATTCTTGGAACAATATGGAGATACAGATAAGGTCTTAACTGAACTTATTTTTCTGTTTTACAATCCAGGAGGAAATCTGGGTCTATTTAACTGGTAATCCTATTTAAACTCTGCTTATGAAACCCATAGTCTTCCAGCGATACAGTGAAAGATGCCAGAAAATGACTAGATCATTGGTAAAGGATAAATTCTTTCAAATACGATCCTGCCCAAGTATTGATACATAGTATCTCATTTCAAAAAATGCCCAGCTTTATGGAATGTCCTCCAACCAATAAACTGAAAACTCCTTAACTACTCATTCTATACTTTATAAGAAACCTCTGGAAATTCTTGATGACTCATTCTATGGGCCTTAAAAATTACCCTGAGACAATTACCACTAAGCCACACATCAATTTCTTAGTATTTTTAAGAGTATCGTTTTAGGGAATCTGTAAGAATGACTACTTAAGGTAGTTCCCGTCTAAATAATAATAAGGTGTTAGAGAGCATGCTGTCTTCCTTCTTTGTTGCACTGAGAGAGACACATTAGACTGCTCTGAGACTAGGAATAACAGATGAGTTAACTCAAGTCACAGGCTTCAAAACATTGAAAGGGTCTCACTTCTTTCTCAGAAAATTCAAATCAGGCAGGACCAAGGCAAGGAGAGGAGAAAAAACTAGAAGGAAGGTTGAATCTAGAGAAGGGCTTCTCAAAAACACCAGTGCACAAGCTGCACATCAGGTCAATTAAATTGGGATCTCTCTGAGGGGACACAGTCAACACTATGGTTTAAAATTTTTTATTGAAGTAAACTGACATATAATATTACAAGTAGATAACATAATGAGTATTTGTCTATTGAAAAATTCTCATTACAGTATGTCTAATATCCATCACCACATATAATGACAATTTTTTCTTGTGATGAGAACTTAAAAGATTTATTTTCTTAGCAACTTTCAAATATACAGTAAAGTATTATTAACTACAGAGCGATAGGGAGGCCGGGTATGCTTCAGTTCATGGGGCTGTGGAGAACCAGACATGACTGGGCAACTGAACCACCACCATGCTATACATTACATCTCCGTGATTTATTCTGTAAGTGGATGTTAGTACCCTTTGACCCCTGTCATCCATTTTGCCTGCCCCCTCCAAGCCCCCACCTCTGATCAGCACCAATCTGTTCTCTATGAGCCCAGTTTTATTTGGGGGGGCGGGTTTGCAGAGGAGGGGTGGTGGTTTGCTATTTTTTTGTTTGAGATTCTACATGTAAGTGAGATCATATGATATTTACCTTTGTTTGACTTACTTCACTTAGCATAATGCCTTCCAAGTCCAGCATGTTGTTGCAAATGGCAAGATTTCATTCTTTATTATGGTTGAATAGTAGCCCACTGTATAAATATGTACCACATCTTCTTTGTACATTCATCCAATGCNACCTTTGTTTGACTTACTTCACTTAGCATAATGCCTTCCAAGTCCAGCATGTTGTTGCAAATGGCAAGATTTCATTCTTTATTATGGTTGAATAGTAGCCCACTGTATAAATATGTACCACATCTTCTTTGTACATTCATCCAATGTTGTGTATTTATGTTTCCATATCTTGATTAAATAATAATGATGCTGTTAACACAGAGATTTATATATGTTTTAAAATTAGTGTTTTTCATTTTCTTCTTATAAATACCCAGAAGTGGAGATGCTGGATCATGTGGTAGTTCTATTTTTAATTTTTTGAGGAACTTCCAAACTGTTTTTTATAGTGGCTGCAAAATTTGCATGCCTACCGATAATGCACAAGGGTTCCCTTTCCTCTACATTTTTGCCATCACTTGTTATTTCATGATTTTTTTGTTTACGATAGCCATTCTAACAGGTGTGAAACAATGTCTCATTATGGTTTTGATTTGCATTTCCCTGATTAGTAATGCTGGGCATTGTTTCATATGCATGTTGGCCATCTGTATGCCTTCTTTGGAAAACTGTATATTCAGAAGTAAAACTGTTGCCTTTTCATTTTGTTGATGGTTTCCTTTGTTGTACAGAAGCTTTTGTTTGCTGTAGTCTCATTTGTTTCATTTTGCTTTCATTGCCTTAGCTTTTGAAGTTAGATCCAAAAAATCATCAGCAAGACCAATGTCAAGGAGCTTACTGCCTGTTTTCTTCTAGAAGTTTTATGGTTTCAGGTCTTTAATCCATTGTGAGTGAATTTTTATGTAAAGTGTAAAATAAGTTTCCAGTTTTATTCTTTTGCATGTGGCTTCCAGTGCTATTTATTGAAAGGACTGTCCCTTCCTCACCATATATTCTTGGCTCCTTTATTGTAAACTAATTAACCAAATATACATAGGTTTATTGCTGGATTATCTGTTGTCTCACTGAGCTGAATTAATTTTTTTCTATTGTTTTCCTATTCTCTATTTCATTTCTTCTCTAATCTGTTACTTCTTTCCTTCTGCTAACTTTGTGATTGATTTGTTCTTCATTTTCTAGTTTTTTAAGGTATAGAGTTATGGTATTTTGTTTCTTAATGTTCCTTTCATGTTTCTTAATGAGTATTTATTTCTATGAACTTCCTCTTTAGAACTATTTTTGTTGCATCCCATAAGTTTTGGTAAGTAGTGTTTCCCTTTAAATTTGTCTCAAGATGTTTTAAGTCCCCTTTAATTTTCTTCTTTGATTCATTTATTGTTGAAGAAGTATTCAATTTCCATGCATGCATGAATTTCCCATCTTTCCCCTTGTTGATTTCTAGTTTCATATACCATTGTGGTCCAAGGACATACTTATTATGATTTTAATCTTGAATTTTCTAAGATTTGTTTTTTGGCCTATCATATAATTGATCCTATAACATATTCCATGTACACTTGAAAGTATACAGTTGACCCTTGAATGACACAAACTGCATCAGTTCATTTATANGACTGTAGGGTTACCTAATTTAGGAACTCTGATTTTAGGATTCTTCAACTGGTTCCTGTTAGAGTCTTTTGGACTTCCTAGGTGGTGCTAGTGGTAAAGTCCCCATATGCCAACTCAGGAGACATAAGAGATTCAGGTTTGATCCCTGGGTCGGGAAGATCCCCTGGAGGAGGGTGCAGAAACCCACTCCAGTGTTCTCACCTGAAGAATCCCATGGACAGAGGACCTTGGAGAGCTGTATAGTCCATGGGGTCACAAAGAGTTGGACATGACTGAAGCGACTTAGCACACATGCACACACTCTTGGCTTTCCTTGCCAGCCCAGATAAGAGAGAACAAGGCAGTAACTTCACTGAACTTTGAATCCATGCAGTCTGACCCTAAGCAGCCAGATTCTCTTTATGCATTTTCCATTGAAGAGAATTATAATAGCAGCATCACACCTTCCTGACCGCTAAGCTCAACCTGAGTCATATTCTTGGAACAATATGGAGATACAGATAAGGTCTTAACTGAACTTATTTTTCTGTTTTACAATCCAGGAGGAAATCTGGGTCTATTTAACTGGTAATCCTATTTAAACTCTGCTTATGAAACCCATAGTCTTCCAGCGATACAGTGAAAGATGCCAGAAAATGACTAGATCATTGGTAAAGGATAAATTCTTTCAAATACGATCCTGCCCAAGTATTGATACATAGTATCTCATTTCAAAAAATGCCCAGCTTTATGGAATGTCCTCCAACCAATAAACTGAAAACTCCTTAACTACTCATTCTATACTTTATAAGAAACCTCTGGAAATTCTTGATGACTCATTCTATGGGCCTTAAAAATTACCCTGAGACAATTACCACTAAGCCACACATCAATTTCTTAGTATTTTTAAGAGTATCGTTTTAGGGAATCTGTAAGAATGACTACTTAAGGTAGTTCCCGTCTAAATAATAATAAGGTGTTAGAGAGCATGCTGTCTTCCTTCTTTGTTGCACTGAGAGAGACACATTAGACTGCTCTGAGACTAGGAATAACAGATGAGTTAACTCAAGTCACAGGCTTCAAAACATTGAAAGGGTCTCACTTCTTTCTCAGAAAATTCAAATCAGGCAGGACCAAGGCAAGGAGAGGAGAAAAAACTAGAAGGAAGGTTGAATCTAGAGAAGGGCTTCTCAAAAACACCAGTGCACAAGCTGCACATCAGGTCAATTAAATTGGGATCTCTCTGAGGGGACACAGTCAACACTATGGTTTAAAATTTTTTATTGAAGTAAACTGACATATAATATTACAAGTAGATAACATAATGAGTATTTGTCTATTGAAAAATTCTCATTACAGTATGTCTAATATCCATCACCACATATAATGACAATTTTTTCTTGTGATGAGAACTTAAAAGATTTATTTTCTTAGCAACTTTCAAATATACAGTAAAGTATTATTAACTACAGAGCGATAGGGAGGCCGGGTATGCTTCAGTTCATGGGGCTGTGGAGAACCAGACATGACTGGGCAACTGAACCACCACCATGCTATACATTACATCTCCGTGATTTATTCTGTAAGTGGATGTTAGTACCCTTTGACCCCTGTCATCCATTTTGCCTGCCCCCTCCAAGCCCCCACCTCTGATCAGCACCAATCTGTTCTCTATGAGCCCAGTTTTATTTGGGGGGGCGGGTTTGCAGAGGAGGGGTGGTGGTTTGCTATTTTTTTGTTTGAGATTCTACATGTAAGTGAGATCATATGATATTTACCTTTGTTTGACTTACTTCACTTAGCATAATGCCTTCCAAGTCCAGCATGTTGTTGCAAATGGCAAGATTTCATTCTTTATTATGGTTGAATAGTAGCCCACTGTATAAATATGTACCACATCTTCTTTGTACATTCATCCAATGTTGTGTATTTATGTTTCCATATCTTGATTAAATAATAATGATGCTGTTAACACAGAGATTTATATATGTTTTAAAATTAGTGTTTTTCATTTTCTTCTTATAAATACCCAGAAGTGGAGATGCTGGATCATGTGGTAGTTCTATTTTTAATTTTTTGAGGGACTTCCAAACTGTTTTTTATAGTGGCTGCAAAATTTGCATGCCTACCGATAATGCACAAGGGTTCCCTTTCCTCTACATTTTTGCCATCACTTGTTATTTCATGATTTTTTTGTTTACGATAGCCATTCTAACAGGTGTGAAACAATGTCTCATTATGGTTTTGATTTGCATTTCCCTGATTAGTAATGCTGGGCATTGTTTCATATGCATGTTGGCCATCTGTATGCCTTCTTTGGAAAACTGTATATTCAGAAGTAAAACTGTTGCCTTTTCATTTTGTTGATGGTTTCCTTTGTTGTACAGAAGCTTTTGTTTGCTGTAGTCTCATTTGTTTCATTTTGCTTTCATTGCCTTAGCTTTTGAAGTTAGATCCAAAAAATCATCAGCAAGACCAATGTCAAGGAGTTTACTGCCTGTTTTCTTCTAGAAGTTTTATGGTTTCAGGTCTTTAATCCATTGTGAGTGAATTTTTATGTAAAGTGTAAAATAAGTTTCCAGTTTTATTCTTTTGCATGTGGCTTCCAGTGCTATTTATTGAAAGGACTGTCCCTTCCTCACCATATATTCTTGGCTCCTTTATTGTAAACTAATTAACCAAATATACATAGGTTTATTGCTGGATTATCTGTTGTCTCACTGAGCTGAATTAATTTTTTCTATTGTTTTCCTATTCTCTATTTCATTTCTTCTCTAATCTGTTACTTCTTTCCTTCTGCTAACTTTGTGATTGATTTGTTCTTCATTTTCTAGTTTTTTAAGGTATAGAGTTATGGTATTTTGTTTCTTAATGTTCCTTTCATGTTTCTTAATGAGTATTTATTTCTATGAACTTCCTCTTTAGAACTATTTTTGTTGCATCCCATAAGTTTTGGTAAGTAGTGTTTCCCTTTAAATTTGTCTCAAGATGTTTTAAGTCCCCTTTAATTTTCTTCTTTGATTCATTTATTGTTGAAGAAGTATTCAATTTCCATGCATGCATGAATTTCCCATCTTTCCCCTTGTTGATTTCTAGTTTCATATACCATTGTGGTCCAAGGACATACTTATTATGATTTTAATCTTGAATTTTCTAAGATTTGTTTTTTGGCCTATCATATAATTGATCCTATAACATATTCCATGTACACTTGAAAGTATACAGTTGACCCTTGAATGACACAAACTGCATCAGTTCATTTATACGTGAATTTTTAAAATAAATATGTTGAAAAAATTTTTGGAGAATTTCAGTAATGTGAAAAAACTCATGGCCAAACCCCATAGCCTAGAAATATTGAAAAATATTTTTTACAGTCATTTATGTCATAAATGCATTAAATATATGTAAATACTAATCTATCAATACATAAGCATGTGTGTGTGTGTGTGTGTTGCTCAGTTGTGTCCCACTCTTTGTGACCCATGGACTGTAGCCCACCAGGCTCCTCTGTCCATGGGATTCTCTAAGCATGAGTATGGAGTGGGTTGTCATTTTCTTCTCCTAGGGATCTGCCCAACCCAGGGATCAAGCCCGGGTCTCCTGAATTGTAGGCAGCTTCTTTACTGTCTAAGCCACCAGGGAAAATCAACATAGGCATAGGGTGATATTTAACATGAGATTAATAATGTCTTTGTTTTCTTCCTGTTTATAACTTTGCTTTCAAAGTATTACATAACCACACAGTGTGCCACTCGCTCTCATAACTGGAGAAACTAAGTAGGATTTTTAAAAATTTAACAATATTTCCAGTACTGTATCATGAGTATGACTATAATATTGTATGCCATAAACATTTTGTGAGTGTGGAATTCTTGGTGGACATTTTTTTTCTTTCAATATTTTGAATATATCATCTAATTGACTCCTGGACTGAAACGTTTCTATTGAGAAATCGACCAGTAGTTTTACGGGTGTTCCCTTGTTACTTCTTTCTTTTCCCTTGCTGCTTTCAGAATTCTTTATCTGTGACATTTGACAATTTAATTAAATGTGTCTGATATAGCCCATTGGGGGCTTATCTACTAAGGGTACGGTAGGATTCATGGATCTAGATGTCCATTTCTCTCCCCAGATTTGGGAAGTTTTCTGTTATTATTGCTTTAAATGTATTTTCTTCTCCTTTCTCTTTCCATAATGTGGATATTGTTTCTTTTGTATCCTGTTAAGTCCCACAGACTTCCTTTGCCCTTTTTCATTCTTTTTCCCTTTCGCTCCTCTGTCTGGATAATTGTAAATGTTCTAAATTCTACACTACTGATTCTTCCTTTTGTGTGGTTGAGTCTGCTTTTGCGTCTTTACTGAATTCTTTAGTTCATGATATTGTTCTGTCTGGGATATGTTTTTTGAGGTTTATAATTTTTGTTGAACTTCACATATCATTCATGCATTGTTTTCCAAATTCTGTTTAGCTGTTTGTTCCTGTAGTTCACCAGACTTCTTTAAGAAGACTGTTCT
The DNA here is from genome assembly GCA_006410875.1 of Neotragus pygmaeus. Lineage (NCBI taxonomy): Eukaryota > Metazoa > Chordata > Mammalia > Artiodactyla > Bovidae > Neotragus > Neotragus pygmaeus. The sequence goes on along the minus strand of SJYV01005259.1, from coordinate 53,755 downwards.
AATTTGTCTGACAGTTGATAGATTTACGTTTCTTTAGTGTCAGTTATTTGAGCCTTACTAATTTCCTTTGGTGGTATTGTGTGTACCTGATTTTTCATGATTCTTAATTCTTTACATCACTATCTGCACATTTGAGTGAACAGTTTCCTCATGCAAAATTTATAGGTTCTCTTTGGCAGAAGGGTTCACCAGTCAGCTCAGTTTGGGTTTCTGGGCGTCTGTTGGCAGCACGTTGGTGTGAAGCCTCTGCCCACACTCTGAGGTTGGGGGTGGGTGTGTGCCGCAGGCTGAGAATAGTCGGACTGGACTGCTGGCCTGTTTCCCTGCCCAAGCAGGACTACAGCATGTGCTCTGTATTTCCCTGGGTTCTCTGACCGTGCTTATTACACAGTTGCCTTGGGTACTATGCTCAGCAGTAGATGGTGCTATGAATTAACTTTCCTGGCACAGTCGGGTAGCAGGACATACCTCAGGGGTGGTACAGCTTATTGTTTAGAAACCTGAGTCAGTCCAGACTGTACACTTAATTCCCTGGCCAAACGGGGCCACTTGATTTTACTCTCTGATGTCAGGAAAAGCCTGTCTATGGGCTATCTGCTCTGTTTAAGTGCCACTGTAAGCAGGATTTTTANGTGGTACAGCTTATTGTTTAGAAACCTGAGTCAGTCCAGACTGTACACTTAATTCCCTGGCCAAACGGGGCCACTTGATTTTACTCTCTGATGTCAGGAAAAGCCTGTCTATGGGCTATCTGCTCTGTTTAAGTGCCACTGTAAGCAGGATTTTTAGATAGGCTACATAGCTCCCCTATGCTCTGGTTAGGTACCCTGGTCAGGTGGGCTGAAGGCAATATTCAGCAATGGGTGGGGTTATGAATTAGTTTCCCGCCACTGATGAAAACGGAGAATTGGATCCAAGTCTGGTCTTATCTCAAGCCAACCCACATCCCAGCTATACAGGACCATGACTGGCTTTGCTCTGGGGAAAATCAGTTCTGCTCTCATACTCTCTACTCAGGTGGTGTTGGGCTATACAGCTTCTGGGTATCCCGGCCAGCCTTTTTGACTTGGCCGTACTGGGAGGTACATTCAGGAGTGAGCCAGGCTGTATAGGACAGCTCTCATGCCGGGGTGGGGGAACACCAAGTTACAGAGCAAGAAGGCTCTTTGAAGACCTGCCTCAGGCAGAACCATTCCCTGGTCAGACTGCACCACCATCTGGGCCCCACAGATGAGCAGAGTCACTGGTTGGGACTGCTACTTGGGTGCTTCAGGTAGGAACTCCGTCTGTCAAGATCCAAGTGTGTGTCGCTGGGAGCCTCTCCCTGCTTCTCCATCACCATCAGATTCCCAGTGGTCAAGCCTTACAGATCCTCATCGTCCCTTGTGGGATGGGTCTGGAATGGAGGCTCCTAAGAAGCAGTCCTCATATGGGGGAAGCTGTATGTTTACCCCAGGCTCTCTCTTCCCACTGGAGGAAGTGCCAGCTCTTGGCATGGTGCCGCACCAGCCTGGAGGGGAGCAGCACAGTCGGCGTGGAGCTGCCCTCCTGGTCCTGCTGACGCAGTCTGGGTTGGCCTGGGGTGCTTCAGCCTCCCACATGTTCTAGGATTTTTCTCAGAGGTGTTTTGTCACATGGCTAGTTGTCAGTTGCTCTCCTTGTGAAGGAATGAAGTCAGGAATGACCTATGCCATCATCTTGGTGATACCACTCCAGAAATCTAGATTTTTNCCAGAGCCCAGGAGAAGGGCTGAACGGAGCCCCGAGAATGCCCCCAACGCTACAGTGCTGCCTGGCACAGCCCCACCAGCCCCAGTGCCCAGAGCCCCCCTCTCTGAGCAGCTCAGCTATGCGCCCAGCTAGTGCCAGGACAGGCAGGCCAGAGACCACGTCACCCCGTGGCACCCCCTCCCTGAGCCGGTCGGCCTGCGGGATCTCATGGGCAGTGGAGGATGGAGCCCCGGCTGCCCCGCGGGTGGGCAGGTGAGCACAACTCTCTTCTGTTCAGGGTGCCTTCCTTGCAGAGGACACCCCCCTCGTTGGGGGGATCACCCTCCTTGGGGCCGTGCCCTCCTTGAGGTGTGTCCTCTCGGGGGGACCCCCTCTTTGAGGGAGCACCCTGGTTTCCAGCTGTGCTTTGCCCTCCACTCCAGCCCAAAGGCACAGAGCTGGCAACCCTGAGCTCCGGGGCTGGGGGGAGTGCAGGGTATGGTCCTGGGGGAGGGGCAGGATTTNAAATAAAGTCAGCCACTGTTTTCACTGTTTCCTCATCTATTTCCCATGAAATGATGGGACCAGGTGCCATGATCTCATCCAAAGATTCCTGTTAACTGGAAAAAAAAAAAAAAAGCCACACATGCACACACATATCTCAAGCTAAGGAATTTAGCACTTTTTGGTGTATATGAAGATGCAAATGTCTGGGCTCTCTGAAATCATTCATTTGATGTGCACCTTACCATCTGGAGCCAGTATCCTCCATATCCTGTGTTTTCTCATCCTGAGTTTCCTCAGGGTGCACTATTGTGGTGGCTGCAGTGGTTGACTGCTACAAGGGCAGAGGGAGTGCAGGCTGGGGGCAGGCATCCTGTGTCCATCTTGAGTTCTCTCAGAACTCATTGTCAGGGAGGCTGTGATGTGATGGCTTGATGACTGCAACATCCTTTGTTTACTGATATGACATTCACACTTTCTAGTATTTGTCAGTATTTTTAAACTTAACATATTCTTCATTTCTCATACTTAAAATATATCCTGACTTTTTTATACTTTTTCTTCCTTGCATATGAAATGGTAAATTTACTCATCTTTATATTCTCTGAATCACCTTACATCAAGTTTTATAGATAATAAACTCCCATATTTGCTTGAAGATTTGCTATAATAGTGACTATAGTTTTTCATTTGATCCTGTGTCTCCTTTTAATTTATTCAACTATATCATCTTTCAATTGTACCATATATTCTGAACATATTAATGTAGTGTCATTCATTTTCTTTATTTGTCTCCATACCTCAGTGGCATCACTGATTCGATGGACACAAGTTTGAGCAAGCTCCAGGAGTTATTGATGGACAGGGAATCCTTGTGTGCTACAGTCCATGGGAGTTGCAAAGAGTCAGACATGACTGAGCGACTGAATTGAACTGATACCTCAGAAAATGGGGTTTTAAATACACTAGAAAAAATCTTTTTTCTGATCATATTTATATTAACTCACTGGTAAATTTGCCTTTAAATATTTATACTTCCTGTGGTTATATTTGAATTATGGTAACAATGGCAGTAATTGTAGTTTTTCTCACATAATCTGTACTACCACTTTTAAATGATTTCAAAGAACTTTGTCTCCTCCACAAACAGAAGTATTTTAAGTATTTTAATCACAAGAATATCAAATTAATTCAAAAAGTGTTTCAAAAAGGAGAATGTGCTCTGATTAGAGAATTCATAAATAATTTTAATCTAATTATATAAGGTAAATTTTAAAACATCTAAAGTATCAATTATATTTCAGTAAATAGTGGTTCTATAACAATTACTGGTAATCCCTGCAACAGAGACTTGTTTTTATTTAAGAAAAAATTTTCTGGAAGAAAAATTTAGTAATAATGTATTTTATTATAGCATAATCTTGACCAAATTTCTATTATAAATGTCAATATAAATAAAAGTGATCTTAATATTTTTTGAGATTATTAAAACAAAGCAAATACAAACATTTGATATTATACCATGATGCCATCCATGTCAGGTTAAACATTGAACAGTTTACTCCTATGACACTAGATTGATTTTTGCTTGTGCAATCTACTTTGTACATATTTTCAGACCTAACTAGCCTGCCAGGCAGTAGCAAAAAATAAATAAAATAATATCGGAATACTATCTCTTGCTTGAAATTGTTATAAAACATAAAACTTCAAATTATGAGATTGGTATAGTTACTAACATTCATTTTCAAATGAGAAAAACAAAGGATACCCTTTGTGAGATATATCACAGTTTGAATTCTTCAGATGAAGGACCTAAATTTCTTGAGATGAAGATTAGGGTACAATAAGTTTATTAGTAATGGCCCTTGAAATTGATATCAGTGAAAGGGAGGAGAAAGAGGCAAGATTAGGCAGAGGAGAAGATCCAGCTTTGATGCAGTCTTAAAGCCTCAGCAGACTTTACAGGAATTCTAGAACTAAAATTGACCTGTCAGAATTGTCCCAGGTGGGACTGAAATTGAAATGGTTCCAAGTTTACAGCCCTACCCTCAATACATATGGCCTCTAGGAAGGGTGCGACCTTGGAAGAAATAAGTCTCAGCTCAAACAACCCCTTAAGGACTGACATCTGCAGGCTTTCAGCCAACAGCACTGCGGATAGCTGAGCAATAATCCGTCTTTGACAGTGCATCTGAGCAGAGCAGCTCTATGCTCATGACAGGGTTGCTTGACAAAAATCACATAGTTACTTGAAGAACCAAGAGTCAAATAAATCATATTTATATCCAAAGTAGTATACTACAGACCCCTCATTTTCCTCTCCTTTCAGGTCCTGAGAGCTTCCCACTAAGCTGAAAGCCTTTACCTTCAATCTAACTATTGCTTCTATTGATGGTACAATAGTTCATTTTTCACCGTCTACTGAGAATGCTCAGGTCTATAGAAAGATAATCATCCTCAGGCTCATAAGATCATTTTTTGAGCTTGCAGTACTTTCAGTTTAAGAGAACTTATAGCTACACAAGCTTATATATTGTATACATGTACAAATGTATATGTATAAATTATATGTATTATATGTCTATGTGTGTATGTGTATTTACTAAAGTGCATGGAAGCATGCTAAGTTGCTTCAGTCATGTCCAACTCTTTGTGACCCCATGGAGTGTAACCCTCCAGGTTTCTCTTGTCTGTAGGATTCTCCAGGCAATACTGGAGTGGGTTGCCATGCCCTTCTCCAAGGGGTCTTCCTGACCGAGGGATTGAACCTGTGGTTCTTTTGTCTCCTGCATTGGCAGGCAGATTCTTTACCACTAACACCACCTGGGAAGCCTGAGTAACAGGTATTTATCAGCAACATGAAAACCCTAGTTTGTAAATAGAATGTAGAAAATAGTAGAATGATCTTGATTCAAAGAACATTTTCATTTCATTGGTTCTTTAAATTAATCACAGTTCCTTTGGCTCTAGGAAACTGAGAATGTCAGATAGATTTTATGCTTATCTACTTCTACTCTCAAAATCATTCCTTCTCCCTGGTACCCACCAGCATCTTCAGACTATGGATCTGGATTCTCTAACTCAACTCAGGGTTTTCTCCCAAACTTTTTTTGTCGTACTAGATGAAAGTCACTGATTTTTTTTTTTTTTCTGAATTTTTACTCCTGTGCTTCAACAATTATAGAACTTTACTTACTATCTTTCCCATGGTGTTCATATAAATAAAATTCTGGTTGATCATGGTACCATACCAGTCTTTGAGTTGCCCAGAATTGGGTGTGTTCTGTTCTGAAAAATCTATTCTGGCACCATAGAAAAGAGAAATCTCTCTTTCATGATTATCATTCTACAAAGTAATTAATATATTTTATCAATTTATGCTACCAACAACTGAAGTAATTTTCTTATCTGCATTTTCTGGATACAATTAAGTCTTCAAAGGTTTAAATTACAAAGTATAATTATTCAATAACCTAACTTAAACTCAGATCTTTTGGACTCCAAAATTTATGCTTTTAACTAGTAACAATGTATTTAATTATGTATACAAAATGAATAGACAGTTAAATGCTCAAGATAGGTTTTGAATACTTTGCCTTTTCACATTAATTTTAGGAATAGACATGGGTTCCATTTGCTAATTTTTTATTAAAACTTAAATTTATTTTAGAGGTATCTTATACTTTCTAGAATTAAATATTATTTTACAGTTCACATCTCACCATTTTCTCTCTATTTTGACTCAAGTTGCTCAGAACTGCCTAAATATTAACTAGTGTGAAGTGCTTTCAAATACACTCTGTATCTATCCTGTTCAACTTTGAGAAATAACTTTTATAATCCGCATTTGCATGGAGATTATAAATGTTTTTCAGAATTTAATTATGTGTCTAAGTGAAAACTCCACATTGACTTTCTGTAGTATAAATGATAGAGATGTTGGAGCTGAGGAGTCTGACAAAGAGAATTTGGTAAGATAAAGGACAGCTTTTCGAATTACCACAGACATGTGATGCTAAAGTTTTCACTACTGCAAAATGTGTATCTGTCTCTTCAGCCTCTGATATTTTCCTAACTGCTTGTCACCTATTTGCTGCACTATTTGGCACAAACTGTAGGTTTTTAACTTTCACCACACTCCATTTCCGAAGAAGTATGTGTATTACTCAGGACAGGTGAGAATATGCTGAAGAATCAAATAAAACCCTAAATGCTGATGGCTAATACTTTAAATGTTTACTTCTCACTGAAGCATCATCTGATTCATAGCAGTTGACATGCTAGATGTCTCTCCTCCAAGTATTGACTCATGGGTTTAAACCATTTCTGTTTTTTTAGTCATGCTCTTGAAGAACATGGCTTTCAAGGTAACCATGATAGAAGAGAAGGCCAGAAAGGTTGAGAAGTGTTTTAAATTGCTAGAACAATGAATTTTTGCATCTGTTCTCTCTGTATTATATATGTAGTCATATGACCAACATAATTTCAAGGATGACTGGAAAATCTAGAGGAGCACATGGAAACAGTTTCTGCCCCAGTCTCTCGTTGGATTATCTTGCTAAATTTTGAAATCTGATGAAACTTATAAAAATGTTACTATTAAGATAACTGGAGCAATTTTGGATTAGAAAATCTGTGAGATCGATTCCAGGGTTGTTTGTTATGGTTTAGTCACTAAGTTGTGTCTGATTCTTTTTTGCAACCTCATGGACTGTAGCCCACTAGGCTACTTTGTCCATGGGATTTCCCAGACAAGAATACTGGAGTGGGTTGCCATTCCCTTCTCCAGGGGATCTTTCTGACCCACACTGATACCCACATCTCCTTCACTGGCAGCTGGGCTCTTTACCACTGAGCCACCAGAGAAGCCCCATATGTCCAGGAACATAATAATATTTATGTCCTTAGAAACTACAGTTACAAGACTAACCCTTGTTAAACTTGTTTTATAAAATCATGATTTTATGCTTGGAGGAGAGGTAATAGAGGAAAACAGTTATTAGAAAGTTGGTGGAGTTGGGCCATAGATCCTGATATAACTGTGATCTAACCTGACACATTATGTAAGCTTTCCCTGTCTCGTTGCCCTCACAGGTTAAGCGGAGAAGGTAGCTGATGGGTTCTCTAGATGCTCTTCTATTCCTAGACTTCTATGGCTTCAGCTATCCCAGAAGGCAGGACAGCAGTGGTTAAAGGCATAAACGCTAGTGTCAGAATTCCTTGGTTTTCATTTAATCCTGACTTATTAGCAATATGAATTAAGGAAATTTTTCTATGCATTTCAGTTTTCTTTTCCACATGATGTTTCTTCCTCATATATTTCTTGAGAGGATTAAATGGCACAATATATGAACATATATATGTGAAAGTGAAAGTTGCTCAGTAGTGTCTGACCCTTTGTGACTTCAGGCAAGAATACTAGAATGAGTAGTCTTTCCCTTCTCCAGGGGATCTTCCCAATCCAGCGATCAAACCCAGGTTTCCCTCATTGCAGGCAGATTCTTCACCAGCTGACCTACCAGAGGAGCCCAAGAAAACTGGAGTGGGTAGCCTATCCCTTCTCCAGAAGATCATCCCAACCCAGGAATTGAACCGGGGGTCTCCTGCATTGCAGGTGGATTCTTTACCAACTGAGCTATGAGGGAAGCCCTCATATGTGTGTGACTAGGACATAATATTTAATGTTGTGTGACCCCATGGATTGTGGCCCACCAGTTCCTCTGTCAATGGAATTCTCCAGCAAGAATACTGGAGTCGATAGCCATTTCCTTCTCTAGGTGATCTTTCCAACCCAGGTATTGAATCCAGGTCTCTTGCATTGCAGGTGGATTCTTTACCATCTGAGACACCAGGGGAGTCCATAATACTTCATACTTTTAGTTATTATTTTCATCTGAGGAAAACCTCTGGAGGAAAACCTCTGTAGGAAAACTTTGTGGCTTGTCGGAAGCACACAGCTATTTTAGAGCAAAACTGGAAATACAATAGTGATTTTATTCTTTCTACTTCTACTAGATACCATTACTACTAAAAATTTAAAATATTTCTATATAATCATTGCTTCAGAAGTTTTTTTTTCAAAAATGTAGTTATCTCTATCCATAGGAAAATGTTTACAGATTTTCTTACAAAATCTTATATACCTCTAACTATGGAGAAAAAATATTGAGAGCTTTTGAAAAAATATTATTAAATATTTAACAACAACAGCAACTTGTTTTAGACCTGAAATTACTTAAAAAATGAGATTTAAAATAGCCAATCTTATACATGGAGTCTGTTAAGGCAATTACAGAGACTGTAAAACAGGATGTTTTACTGATTGTGAACATGGCCCCATTCCTTTGATTTATTTTTTAAAATCCCAGTGTTTTGGCAGTATTTATTTCATTTTCTTAGCTAATTTAAAATATGTAATTATTACTAATAACTTGTCATATTTTAAAATAAGCATATTGTGTTTCTCTTATAGAACTTAAAGAGGAAAATATTTATTTAGTGACAGCTCCTTATTACATGTTTCTCACTTGCTTTCAAGTGTACACAGACATATTCAGGAAGAATATTATTATCTTCTGGTTCAGAGTCTCACACAGTCTGTGCATGGCAGACCCAGGATTTATCCAAACTCAAATGCCAAACTCTGGATTTATTCTACTGAACATTAGTACCTGCTTCACTGTTCAAAAAACTGGAGCTCCGTTGAAAAAGAGAGGCATCCTGTGATAAATCTGAAAGAGTGTGTGGTTTGGAGTTAAAGGATCTGGCTTCTTTGAGGCTTAGATCTAATTTTACTGACTGAAATTTTCACAGAGAAAGAATGACTTTTCATCACACAAGGATACAGGAGAAGCTATATTTAGAATTTGTAAAATAGCATCTAATTATATTCTCCTTATTGTTATCATTCTTGTTTTATATAGAAATACAACTTATAGACATATAACTTAAATGTTAATTTTTACCATAAAGAAATTTGGCATAATATATTTTCCTTCAGGTTATCAAGGCTACTTGTTGATTATTAAATTGCATAGCTTCTTTATTATAACAATCTGCCAAATTTCTTTATGGCATTTGATCTTTATTTACTTTCATTCAAAAACATTTTTCCCAGCTTTACTGAGATATTATTGACAAATAGCATATATAAATTTAAAGGGTGCAGTATACTTGCACAATGATTGCCACAGTAAGTTTAATCAATGCCTCTATCGCCTCATGTAATCACAATTATTTTGATTATTTATTGTTTTGGTGATAACATTTATGGTTTACTGTCTTAACAACTTTCAAGTTTACAATATGGTTGTGTTAATAATAGTCATCGTTCTGTGCATTAGATTCCTAGATCTTATTTATCTTACAGCTAGGAGTTTATTTGCTTCTTTAAACTTCTGTATTGGCTTCTTGAGAAGGCAATGGCACCCCACTCCAGCACTCTTGACTGGAAAATCCCATGGACGGAGGAGCCTGGAAGGCTGCAGTCCGTGGGATCGCTGAGGGTCAGACACAACTGAGCGACTTCACTTTCACTTTTCACTTTCATGCATTGGAGAAGGAAATGGCAACCCACTCCAGTGTTATGCCTGGAGAATCTCAGGGACGGGGGAGCCTGGTGGGCTGCCATCTATGGGGTCGCACAGAATTGGACACTATTGACGTGACTTGGAAGCAGCAGCAGTGGCTTATTGATGTCCCATTTTCCCTTGTCCCACTGCTTATCTTGGGCCCTACCATCCCTTCTCAGTCTCCTGTACCATCTTCATACCCCTGCCTGCCAGAGCCTTGTGTAATACTTCCAGAGTCTTCTCTCCTGTCATCTCTTTATTGTGGTCCCTTTCAGCTGAATGTTTGGTCTCTTCCAGTGCTTTTATTGACAATCTCACATCAATGACCGAATGGGCATTTTTCAACCCTTTTCTCTCTTTTAAGTACCAGACCTATATTTTGAACTAATTTTCTATGTCTCCAGATTTACATTCTCCAGACTGTACAAATTCAAACCCAAACAAATGAATCTATTTTACTTTTTTCTTTCTTTATAACTTCAACAGCATAACTGTCATCAACTATTTTTTTTCAGGCTAGAAAAATAGTAAGTACTCTTAATTTCTCTTTCTCTCCTTCATTGCCTTAAAGTAGATAGTCTCCAAATTTTATTTGTCCTAAGTCTGATTTCCAGTGCCTTGGTTGGTTTTCTCATTGATTCTTGTCTGATCTCCAACCATAGCTTCCTAAATGGCTATTTATTTTCCAAGTCTTCAAGTTACAAGAAATATCATTAATTTAGTTTGTCTTCTTAAAATATGAATCTTAAGTGTAATTTGCCCCCCAAATACATCACAATACCTGAAAGGCCCTGGTACAAACCTAGAAATATGGCACTTAAAGGATGGGACCGTGTAGTGAGACAGACTTGGGTTAGCAACTGAGGCAGTCAATATTACTAGTTGAGTGTGAATTTAAACATGTTTTATTTCTTTGAAGCACAGAATCCTCATCTGATCCTATACAGAATCGTAAAGAAATGTGAGAATTAAAGAAAATATATACAAAACCCCTACCACAGTTTTGGCAACATAGGAGGTTTTCAATAAGTGGTAATTAAGGTCTAACACTTCCCTTTCTTTTCAACTCAGTAATCTAAGCATCAATAGATCCGAGATTTTCAGCATTTTCCAAATATGTCTAATTCATGCCACTGGCTCTACGAATATCATTTCTGCCTTCATTACTAAATAAATTCTTCCATGTCTATAGAGATATTTTTACATATATATATGTATACTTTTTGTGAATTATTCTGTGGTTAGGTAGCATTTGTGTGATTTATTACAACTCTTTTTTAAAATTACAATTCTTTGTTATTTGAATAACTCACTTAGGTAAGGAAGCCCTGTGTCTCGTTGACTTGTCACCTAGATTATTTATATACTCAGTAAATATTTGCTGAATGAATACAGTATGATCTTTCTATAATTACCTACATTTCAGAGTTTTGCCCAAATTAAATGTAACTTTCTTTTTTCTCCTGGTCATTTCCCCAAATCTAGATATTTTAATCTCTATTTTCTAATTTTTCAAGAATTTTTCCTCAAAATTGTTACCAAATTAAAAAGTTTTTGGAAAGATAGTACCTCAGTTATATGTGCTCTGTCAATCAGTCATGTCCAACTCTTTGTGGCCCCAGGGACTGTAACCTGCCAGGCTCTTCTGTCAGTGGAATTTCTAGGCAAGAATAATGAGTGGGTTGCCGCTTCCTACTCCATGGGATCTTTGGGACACAGGAACTGAACCTCTCTTGCGTCTCCTGCTTTGGCAGTGGATTCTCTACCCCTAACACCACGTTGGAAGCCCATCTGTTATGAGAAGATTTTTTTATTTGTTTGCCTGTGTTATTTGGGGGCTTCTCTGGTGTCTTGGATCCTAAAGAATCTGCCTGCAATGCAGAAGACCTGGTTTTTATCCCTGGGTGAGGAAGATTAACATAGCAAAATGAATATTTGATAAAATGGCAGCAAAGATGTGGAAAATATTTATATAAAATATTATACAGGATAAAGTTATATAGTGGAAAAAAACACAGGCTTTGAAAACAATCTGCCTGGGCTTTTTCTTCCCTGTATTTTCTTTTTCTTACCTTCTGGATTTTCCTTGTAGCTCAGATGGTAAAGAATCTGCCTGCAGTGCAAGAGACCCACGTTCGATACCTGAGTCAGGAAGATCCTTTGGAGAAGAGAATGGCAATCCACTCCAGTATTCTTGCCTGGAGAATCCCTTGGACGGAGGAGCCTGGTGGGCCACAGTCCATGGGGTCGCAAAGAGTCTGACACAACTAAACGACTAACACTAGTATGCTACATTTGTGATTCTCACTAAGCCTATTGAAGCTTTATTTCAGCTACTTGATTGTGATTAGTAATACCTGTGTCTAAGGTTAACGTGAACTTTGAAGGTAAAATAAACATGTAAAGTTACTACACAGTACTTTTACTGAAATGGAAACATTTTCTTCAGATTTCTTAAAAATATATAAAAATTCAAATAAATAAGCAAAAGAAAAGACAATTTACAGAAGACACATCAATTAATAAATTTTGAAATACAGTATTCATTTTCTGTAAAAACTATGTGCAAATTAAATTAACATTGAGAGATCATTTTATAACTATTAAAGGAACAATATTTTTAGATATATAACACCTAATTCCAGAATAGTTTTTGTGTATCTGGTGTACTGATTTATTGCTGATGGCATTATAAATGTATATAACCCTTTCATAATATGCAGTAGATTTATGTATAATAAGACCTATAATAATATCTATGACTTTAGCTTGATACGTTTCTATCTGCTACTGCTAAGTTGCTTCAGTCATGTCCAACTCTGTGTGACCCCATTGACGGGAGCCTACAAGGCTCCCCCAACCCTGGGATTCTCCAAGCAAGAACACTGGAGTGGGTTGCCATTTCCTTCTCCAATGCATGAAAGTGAAAAGTGAAAGTGAAGTCACTCAGTCGTGTCCAACTCTTGGCGACACCATGGACTGCAGCCTTCCAGGCTCCTCCGTCCATGGGATTTTCCAGGCAAGAGTACTGGAGTGGGGTGCCATTGACTTCTCTGACATTTCTATATATATATTCTGTACATATAAATATAAATAAATTTCACTTTATTCTCATTAAATAATTCAATAAGAATAGGAGGCTATAAACACTATAGCCATATTATAAAAGTAAGAAAGAAAAGGCAAAATTAATATTAGAAATTTTTTTATTTAAGCAAAATATCCAGAGTATTATTATTTCAACCCATAATCAATGTAAAAGACACCAATGAGAGATTTTCCATTACTTACTACTAACTCCTTGAAATATGGTACATATTTTTTAACTTAGTCCAAAGCACATTTCACTTTGGAATAATCATTTTTCCAACCTGAATAGCCACGTATGACAAGCTCCTACCATTTTAGACAGGGCAGATTACAGACATATATTCAGGAAAAATAGAAATATTCTTAATGACTTATATGCTGTTGTTTCAACTATGAAGATGAAGTGTTCATTTTCATAAGTATTTTGGTATACAAAAGTGTAAAAAGAGGAGTGCAAGATTTTGGCTCTTTCTATACAAAATTAATTACTCTCACACATTTTTTTTTTCCAGTTAAAAAATCTTAGCCTTCAAGTGCCTAATTTGTAAACTACAGCCACTGTCCCTGTATACCTTCATAGAAAATGGTGGTGATCTGCAATTTGTATTATGTTCACATTTTAACCTCATTTCTATGGAATTAATGTCTTTCTAATTCAGATCTGTTTGGTATACAAAATAGCCTGAACATTCTCATATTAACAAAAATAATATCTTTCTGAATTCAGTCAGTCTGACAGCCTGCTACTTTCACAGTTTGTGCAGTCTATATTTGGTTGATCCTGTAAGTTTGTAAAGTAAGAAAATACACTCAGAACCTCATTTTAAAAAATCTCTAGTATTGTGATTCACATGTGTTAGACAAAATGCATATTGTTGAATTAGTTTATTGTATACTTCTATCAACTGAATTGGAGTGGATTTGTTGAAACTTTCTTAGGATTTTCTTTTTCTTCATCTATTTCAGTACGATGTGTCATAAGAAAGGAAAGCCAGAAACATGTATAACAAAAGTATTAGAACTTTTGACAGCCCTGTAGATGAAAACAGAATTCTTTCATATAGCTTTTTTCCACCTAAATATTTCTGCATGAATAAAATGTGTTGGGAATTCTGTCTTTCATTTTCTACCACTTAATTGTGGTTTAATTTTGGTATGTAAAAAGCCATTCATTTAATGTATACAACTTGATGCTTCAGGCGTGTGTATATACACTTACCTGGGCTTCTTAGGTGGCTCAGTGGTAAAGAATCTGCCTAACAATTTATGTCGGAGAGGGTGGGAGGATTTGGGAAAATGCCACTGAAGCATATATACTATCATGTAAAAAACGAGGCGCCGGTCTATGTTCGATGCAGGATGCTTGGGGCTGGTGCACGGGGATGATCCAGACAGACATTGTGGGATAGGAGGTGGGAAGGGGATTCAGGATTGGGAGCTCATGTATTTTGTTATTTGCAAATTTGTACAAACACTTTAAATAGTTCTAATTTCCATATAAATGATTTTTGATGTTAAAAAAAAAAAAAAAGAATCTGCCTAACAATGTAGGAGACACTGGAAATGCGTATCCCTGGGTCAGGAAGATCCCCTGGAGGAGAAAATGGCAACCAACCCACTTCAGTATTCTTGCCTGGTTAATTCAATGGACAGCGGAGTCTGGTGGACTCACAAGAGTTGGACAAGACTGAGCAAACATACGAATACAAATATACCCTTGGAACTTTCACCACCACAAGGCCATAGATGTATCCCACGATCCCTCAAACTTTTCTATCTCCCTCCCTTATTACTTTAATTATTTACATGTGTTCGTGTGTTTGTGGTAAGAACACAAGTTCTACCATCTTTTAAGTATACAATACAGGATTATTAGTTATACTCACTAAACTTCATAGTAGATCTCCAGAATTAATTTGTTTTGAATAATGGAAATACTGCACCCTTTGACCATCACCTGCTCATTTCTTCCTCCACATGACTCATGATAATCATTATTTTGTGCTCTGCTTCTCTAGTTTGACTACTTTTTGTTCCACTTATAAATTAGATCATTTAGTACTTGTCTTTCTGTGTCTGGCTTATTTCACTTAGCGTAATTATCATCCAGGTCCATTCATGTCATTAAAATGGGAAGATTTTCTTCTTTAAGGCTAATAATATTCTATTATATACGTTAACATATATTTAATTACATATATTTAGGATATATATTTCCCAAATATATATTCCATTATATATATTTAAACAGGTTATTTCCATATCTTGGTTATTTTGGACATGCTGCAATGAACTTGGGAATACAGATATTTCTCCAAAAATCTGATTTCAGTTCATTTGGATAAATACCCACAAGTTGGATTGCTAGATCATATGGTAGTTCTATTTTTAAATAGAACTATTTGTGTTTATATTTTTAAACCTCCACACTGTTTTCCATAAAGACTGTACAAATTCACATTACCAACAACAGTGTGCAAGATTCCGTTTTATCCACATCCTCACCAAAATTCGTTATCATTTTTTAAACAATAGCCATCTTAAAAGTTATAAGGTGATATCTCATTGTGGATTAGTGTTAAGGTGCATTTTCTCTGTGTTTTCTTCTTAAAATTTCACTATTTCAGCACTGCATATGAATCTTTAATCCATTTTGAGTTGAATTTTGTACATGGTAAAAAGAGGGTACAATTTCATTGCTTTCCATACAGATATACAGTTTTCCTAATACTGTTTACTGAAGAGACTATGCTTTCCCATTTTGTATTCATAGAGCCCTTATAGAACTGTACAGTTAGCTGTAGCTATGTNAGTTGAATTTTGTACATGGTAAAAAGAGGGTACAATTTCATTGCTTTCCATACAGATATACAGTTTTCCTAATACTGTTTACTGAAGAGACTATGCTTTCCCATTTTGTATTCATAGAGCCCTTATAGAACTGTACAGTTAGCTGTAGCTATGTTGTTTTGGTGTTGCTTTTCTGCAATCTCTGTCTGTTTCACTGGTTTATAAGTCTGTTTTAATGCCAGCACAACTCTGTTTGGGTTACTATAACTTTGTAATATGGTTTGAAATCACGGAACATGATGCTTTCAGTTTTGCTATTCTTTCTCAAGAGTGCTTTTGTTGTTTGTATTCCTTTGCGGTTTCATATGAATTGTAGGATTGTTTTTTCTATTTCTATGAAAAATGTCATTGAAATTTTGATAGAGATNTTCTTCGCTTCCTGCATTAATGGTGGTGTCATCTGTATATCTGAGGTTATTGATATTTCTCCCGGCAATCTTCCATGTCTTAGCTATTATAAATAATGGTGTGATAAACAGGGTGCACATGTGTTTTCCAGTTATTGTTTGTTTTCTTCAGATAAATAACCTGAAGTGGAATGGCTGGATCATACAGAACTTCTATTTTCAATTTTTTGAGGAACTCTATTCTGTTTTCCACAGTGGTTATAGTAACTTATTCCCATCAACAGTGTACTACCATTCCCTTTTCTCGACATTCTCACCAACATGTATTATTTCTTGTGTTTTTGACAACAACCATCCTGACAAGTGTGAGGTGATGTCTCATTGTGGTTTTGATTTTCACTTCCCTGATATTTAGTGATGCTCAGCTTTTTTTTTTTTTTTTTGCTGTCAATAATGTACAGGTTGCTTTTTAATTTTGTTGATAGTTTCCTAGAAGCTTTTTAATTTGATGCAGTCCCACTTGTTTATTTTTGCTTTTGCTGCCTCTGCTTTTAGAGTCAGATGTAAAATATCATCACAAAGGTTAATATCAAGGAGTTTACAGCTCATATTTTCTTCTAGGAGTTTTATAGTTTTAGGTCTTACATTCAAATCTTTTATCCAATTTGAGTTAATTGTTGTGTATGTTCACTGTTAATGTGTTGTGTTGGTAAGCTAGTGGTCTGGTCTTATTCTCTTCCATGTGATTGTCCAGCTTTTTCAGTACCACTTATTAAACAGACTGTCCTTTTCTCATTATATATTTTTGGCTTCTTTGTTGTAAATTATTCAACCACACATACATGGCTTTATTCCTGAGCTTTCTTTTCCACTGATCTGTGTGTCTATTTTTATCTCACAAAATAGCGTTTTGATTACCATATGTGCTTAGTTGCTCAGTCATGTCTAACTCTTTGTGACCCTAAAGGGCTGTAGCTCCTCTGCCCATGGGATTTTTCAGGCAAGAATAGTTGAACGGGTTGCCATTTCCTTCTCCAGGGGATCTCCCAACCTAGGGACTGAACTGAGTCTCCTGCATTGCAGGCAGATTCTTTACCACTGAGCTGTCAGGAAAGCTCCCTTTGATTACTACAGCTTTGTAATAGATTACTAGTTTGAAATCAGGTAGTATGTTGCCTTAGCTTTGTTCTTGCTTAAGACTGCTCTGGCTATTTCGGGGAACGTTTTGTAATTTTATACAAAAAAATTTTTTTTTTGCTCTTTTTCTTTTTTTTTTACTTTATTTTACTTTACAATACTGTAATTTTTTATAAAATTTAGGATTGCTTTTTCTATTTCTGTGAAAAGTGCCATTGGAATTTTGATAGGGATTTTCACCAGGTCTGTAGATTCCTTTGGGTAGTATGGACATTTTAACAATATTCTTCCAATCTATGAAGATCTTTCCATTTATTTGTATCTTCAGCTTTTTTCCATTGGTGTCTTGCAGATAAGTATACTTATCTTTCACCATCTTGGTTGAATTTATTCCTAGGTATTTTATTCTTTTTTAATGTAATGGATTTGAATTTTTTTCTGATAATGTTACTAATGAATAGAAAACAAAACAGATTTTTATATACTGATTTTATATCCTGCAACTTTACTGCATTTGTTTATTTTACAGTTTTCTGATAAGAGTCTTTAAGGTTTTCTGTGTTTAGTATGTCATCTGCAAGTAGTTACTGTTTTACTCCTTCCTTTCCCAATTTGGATGTCTTTTATTTCCCTTTCCTGATTTCTCTGGCTAAAACTTCCACTACCATACTGAATCAAAGTGGCAAGAGATGGTACTTCTGTCTTGTTCCTGATCTTGAGGGAGACCTTTTAGCTTTTCACCACTGAGTATGATGTTAGCTATGGGGTGGGCATATATGGCCTTTATTATGTTGAAGTACAGTCCTTCTATACCCACTTTGTGAGTTTTATCATAAATGGATGTTGAATTATATTAAATGCTTTTTCTGTACAGACTAAGATGATCATGATTTCTATCCTTCATTTTGTTCTTATGTATATTCTGTTGACTGATAGCAGATGCTGAATCATCCTTGTATCCCTGGAATATATCCCACTTTATCATGGTATATAATTCTTTCAATGTATTGAACTTGGTTTGCTAATATTTTGTTGAGGATGTTTTACATCTATGTTCTTTAGAGATATTGGCCTGTAATTTTCTTGTTGTATCCTTGTCTCATTTTGGTTTGTGGGTAATCCTGACCTCATAAAAATGAAGCATTAGAAATGTTAGTATTAATTCTTCTTTAAGCATTTGACAGAATTCACCAGTGAAGCCATCTGATAGTGAGCTTTTGTTTGTTGAGAGGTTTTTGATGACTTATTCAATTTCCTTACTAGTATTTGTTCTGTTCAGAGTGTTTCTTCATGATTGAGTCCTGGCAAATTGTATGCTTCTAGGAATTTATTCATTTCCTCTAGGTTGTCCAATTTGTTGGCACATATTGTTCATGGCGGTCTCTTACAATCCTTTGGGTTTCTCTGCTAATGTCTTCTCTTTCATTTCTGGCTTGAGTCCTCTCTTTTTTTCTTGGAGAGTCTAGCTATAGGTTGTCATTTTTGCTTATCTTTTCCAAGAATCAGCTCTTACTTTTTTGTTTGTCTCTATTTGATTTATTTCCACTCTGATCTTTGTCAATTCTTTCCTTCTGCTAACTTTGGGATTTGTTCGTTCTTTCTTTTTCTAGTTTCCTGAGCTATTAAGACTATGATTCTTCTTGTATTCTTAGATTCTCAGACATTTATTGCTAAGATTTTTTTTTTAATTTTGGTAAAACATGGTAAGCTTTATGTTAAAGCATGCAGTTCAGCATGTATCCACTTCACTGTGCCACAAATTGCCAGAGCTCAGTTCATTTTGCAAAAGTGAAACTCGATACCTGTTATGTGACCTCTGTTTTTCCCTCCCCCTGCCTCTGATCCTTCACTTTCAGTCCCTCTGAAATCTATTTTGTACTTTTTTGTCACTAGTTTATTATACATGGCATAATTTCAAGATTCACACATGTTGTAACATGTGTCAAGAGTTTAAGACTTAACATTAGTCCAGTGTATATATATACCACATCTTGTTTACTCATTCATCAGCTGATAAATTCTTGGATTAACTACCACCTTTTGGCTACTGTAAATGATGCTGTAATAAACATGGGTGTAGAGAGGCTAGTGAATCTTAATCTTTCATGGGCAAAAGAAACCACCTAAGGAGCCTTTTAAAAATGTGTGTTTTAAGGTCCTTACAAACTCCAGTTTAGTATGTCTGAGGTGAAGTTTAAAAGTTTTTAAGTACCGGTGATTCTATTGTAGGTAGACCTCTAGTGGTACGAAATCAGGATAACATCCTTTGGACAGTAGAGTGAAAGCTGGTTTGTACCACCTCGCTCTGCTTTCTTACCCCAGGAAAACTTTAAATGCACCCAATATTTGCATTATAGAGGTCCCAGAAGAAGGAGAGAGAGAAAGGGCCTGAGAAAATATTCAAAGAGACTATGGCTGAAAACTTCCCTAATGAGGGAAAGGAAACCAGGAAAAGGAGTCACCCAAGTCCAGAAAGTACAGAGTCCCATACAAGATAAACCCGGAGGAACACGGTGAGGCACATGTTAATCAAACTGACAAAAATTAAATACAAAGAGAAAATATACAAGCAACATGGGAAAAGGAACAAATGACACACAAGGAAATCCCCGGAAGGTTATCTGCTGATTTTATACAGCTCAATATATGTACTGAATCATAGTGCAAGGCTCATCCAACTTGAGAACAGTGCTGTCTGTACCAGAGAGGAATCAGAATGGATGATTAGTATCTGTGGTTAACTGAAAGTGTTCACTGATTTGCTGATGAAAACATATGTGCTGCAATTATTAATACTGAATGATGTAGACTGAGGGACAGATGTCCAAAGCTGTAGGCTTAACCAGTAACCTATTTATTGGGAGATCTCTGTCACCCTTCACAATCAGCTTGCAGTGTGACCTTGAGCTACTTATTTGATCTGCTGAACCACTGTCCTACTTAATAAATTGGAAATGATCTTCAAAGTTTCATGAAAAAGACTATTTCCTAAGGATCACTGGCTGAAGTGCTGGCTCTCCAATGATTGTGCGTGTGGATGTGGGGTTAAATATTTCTAAGAACAAGAGCATGTTGCTATTGCTGAAGTTGAAAAGTGAAAGTGTTAGTTGCTCAGTCGTGTCTGACTCTTTGCAACCCCATGGACTACAGCCACTAGGCTCCTCTGTCCATGGAATTCTCCAGGCAAGATTACTGGAGTGAATAGCCATTCCCTTCTCCAGGGGATCTTCCTGACCCAGAGATCAAACCCGAGTGTCCTGCATTGCAGGCAGATTCCTTACCGTCTGAACCACCATAGTTGAAATTAGTATGATACATTGAGAGGTAATGGCCAGAAAATCTAACAAGGATCCAGTGGAAAAATAAAGGCTGAAATGTTAAGGATTTAGTCCACAAGCTTTCAACACCATGGACACACATAGGTATGGGGTGTAGTCTAACACAAAATTGCCTGGATGAAGATACTGATTCCCCTGGAGGGAAAATTATTTACTGCACAGTAAACTTGCTTTGTTCCCAGGTGACACAGTGGTAAAGAATCTGCCTGCCAATGCAGAAGATGCAAGAACAGTGGGTTCAATCCCTACATCAGGAAGATCCCCTAGAAAAGGAAATGGCAGCCCACTCCAATATTCTTGCCAAAAAACTCCCATGAACAGAGGAGCCTGGCAGGTTACATCCATGGAGGCGCAAGAATCAGAAATGACCTAGCAACTAAACAACAAAACTGCTTTGCCCTGAATCCAAATAAATACATGTTAAAATAATGATGTTAATTTTTATCCTGAATATCCTAATATCTCATTTTATGACAAACAGCTCATATGGTCAGTGAGAGGAGGCCTAATTTCCAGAACCTTTCACATATTTCTCTATAGACATATAGCTGTCCTGATGGCTACCTTGATGAACCTTGCTGCTACTGCTAAGTCGCTTCAGTCGTGTCCGACTCTGTGCGACCCCATAGACGGCAGCCCACCAGGCTCCCCCATTCCTGGGATTCTCCAGGCAAGAACACTGGAGTGGGTTGCCATTTCCTTATCCAATGCATGAAAGCGAAAAGTGAAAGTGAAGTCACCCAGTCGTGTCTGACTCTTCACGATCCCATGGATTGCACCCTACCAGGTTTCTCCATCCATGGGATTTTCCAGGCAAGAGTACTGGAGTGGGGTGCCATTGCCTTCTCCGTGATGAACCTTAGGCAGCATAAAATACCAGAGTATCTTTGGGATCATTAAGAAAAGATGTTTCACTTGGTTCCCTGGGAGTGTTAAATCTATTTAAATTGATGAAAGTCTGTTATATCAGCATAGAACTTCCGATTCTACTGGAACCAAATGGTAGCCTCTGCAGAGTATCTGAAGGTGCTGGCGAATGTTCATGTTTAGTTTAAATGCCCACTGTGCCATTACGGGTTGGTCAAGTAAATGTCTGAGCAAAGTATTCAGCCATCTTGTGCCTCCATTTCCTTACTGATAATTTGGAGAAAATACTGGCACCTACCTCAAGCGACTTCACTTCGCTTCACCTCATAAATAAAATGTATAAAGTGCTTTAAATACTACCTGTTCTACAATGACTATCCAAATGTTAGTTACTCTTACTGTTGTTTTAATGAGAGTATTCTTTAATTACATAATTATTACATGATTATAGCATTTTCTGGTCTTCTTGGCACTTTTACATATATTTTCACATTTGAGCTCAATGAGAGACAAATGTCATAAATAAGGATCATAAGAATAAAAACGTGACTTTCTCATGATCATAAAGCTAGCAAATATTGCTCCTGTGGCCAAATCATCCCTCTCACCATAGGCTGGTACCTGCTCCCCAGCCATGCTGGATAAATGGAGGGCTACTATAACGTGGCAGCCTGTTCCTGGGGTTCCAGGTGGCGGTCAGGACACTGCGAGCACTCTGGCTGCTGGGCCTGAGGACCATTTACTCACCTCGAGCTGTGCACCAGCAGTCGCATGTGACTCAAAGCCCAGATGAAGAGAGTCCCGGTTGGCAAAGGTTTCCATGGGCTACTGTTTGTTTTACAATGGCCACATCTTTGAAGATACCCTCCAGTTTCAGGGCTTTCTCCCAATCGTGCTAATAAATAAAGGACATGTCACAGAAGAGAGAATATTAAAATCTTTTGAGAAAAGAAATTCTGTACTTCGGTACAAATTACCTTCCTGTTAAAACTGAGAAAACCCCCACAAGGATGCAAATGGTTCTGACATCTAGGCAAGTGAGGATCTAAGCAATCACTTTTTTCCAAAATCTGGATCACATTGGTGAAAGGTGAATGAGCTAGCCCAAGAGACTGCAAATGTTAGAGAATTCTTGTTAAGCCAGATAGCATTTTCTGTAAAGAAATGCAGAATTTAAGAGAGCTACATAAACACTATCTGGAGAGAGAAATGAAAGGGAAATAAAAGCCAAAGAGGGCTTGAAATATTCACTTCTGTTTTATAAAACCTGTCTTAACTCATCCTGTTCCTTCCCCTCAAATCCTGTGGTTACTCACATTTTAACAACAGACTACACAGTAACTAAAGAAATTCAAGTTCAAACATAGTCATTGATAATTGAAATCAGAAATTTTCACAAAAATTGCTTGTTGTTGTGTATCTTCAATAGTGCTTAAGAAAATAAGTATTTCTACGTTATAAGAGCAGTTTTGACACAGATGCAAAATATTAATGTTTTTTCTCATTTGGCCTCAGGAGCTGGGATGAAATCACATGATTTAATCACTCTGAATCCATGTGGTTCCTCGGAGATAGGGCCAGATGTAACCAGAAGAATTTATAGGGTGTAAAATTCAGAATGGATTAGGAAAGCATTTCTGTGTTCAGCCCAATACATCCTAAATCAACATCCCCTGAATGGACCAGAGCAATCTCTGGCTGACCTAGTGGGGAGGTTGTCATGGCAACTGACTGGCAAGC
Organism: Neotragus pygmaeus; assembly: GCA_006410875.1. Taxonomy (NCBI): domain Eukaryota; kingdom Metazoa; phylum Chordata; class Mammalia; order Artiodactyla; family Bovidae; genus Neotragus; species Neotragus pygmaeus. Next base: position 30,598 of record SJYV01005259.1, on the reverse strand, counting down.
TCAGCCAGTGGAATGTGACTGCAAACAATGGAGTGATAAGATTGCGTACAGAGCGGAGTACTGAGGCTGCTTCTGCCCAGGTAGTGATCCATCAGCAGAAGCGTGAAACTCTCACTGCATTTTTGTACCATCTCGCACTTCTGGCAGCTCATTTGAATTTATCGTGTCCTTTCCCAGATGTTGATAAAAACACTGCTGCTGACAGATAACAGAAGCTCTGGAAAATCAGCATCAGTAGCTAGATGCAGTGGTATACAAAGCCCTGGAGTGTAGTTAGGGTACCACCACTCAAAGTTCCTAAAGGAGGCTGAAGCACACTTTAGGTAAATCCAGTGATTCTTTAGCGCCACCTTGTGTCCACTAAAATACTGGACATTTACCAAAGGCCTACCCTCAAAGGCTTCACTAGGACAGACATGGAAAAAGTTAGCGCTACACTGTGTTGGAGTTTGGGAGTCCTTTCACAGAAGAATATGAACATGAAGTCTTCTAAGCATCAAATTAATGAAAAAATGAAAATAACTTTGGTAGAATCCGAAATGAGGAAAGAAAAAAAAAGCCAAATAACCCCAGTCTTAGAAAAGATTAGAAGAAGCTACATGGTGATCTGGGGGTGGGGGGAAGAGATGACATGGACTCAGTGCTGAGGATTTGTCATGTTACTATTACCAGCTCTGGCCAAGGGTTTTTTTTTTTTTTTTTTTTTTTGTCTAGAGAAGAATAAGATGCGACTATCACTAATTCCACTTTGTACTGTTGTTCCTGGTTCATGGATAGCAATATGTTCGCATGACACCTCACACCTCTCTCTCACCTAAACCACATCCACCAGTCACTGCCAGCTTCCCATGACCACGTCCCATCTAACTTCAGCACACGTAGGAAATGATCAAGCTGTGTTTCTGTTTCTTCCAGGATTTGAATTTTTTGAAACAAGTGCCAAGGATAACATTAATGTCAAGCAGACATTTGAGCGTCTCGTGGATATCATCTGTGACAAGATGTCTGAGAGCCTGGAGACAGATCCAGCCATCACTGCCGCAAAGCAGAACACAAGACTCAAGGAAACCCCGCCTCCACCGCAGCCCAACTGTGGCTGCTAGTGCCCCCCATACAGGCAGCTCCAGAGGGGTTGGGTGCGAAAAACAGCATTTATAAATGAGTGATTAGCCTTCATTTATACTGCCTAATAACTATTGGAGGGAAATCTTTGATGTCAGTGGCTCGAACATGCATTCAATTCTGGGGAGAGTCCCTGTGTTAATATGTGGCAAATATGTGATCTTAACTTTGTAAGGACTATCCGTCTATAAACATCTGGTATTTGCATGTGATTTGTTATTGTCTTCTAGGCTCTTTTTGTTTCAGATTTCTTAGATTAAGCTACTGCTGGGACTTCTGATTATAATTTCATGCAACTGACTTTTGTGCCATGGGTTCAAATTATGTGCTTCACTTGTAGGTATGATAACCAAGAATCTGGTTGTGTGTGTGGTATGGGCAGAGGATGATTGTAGGAGACCTTATTTGCTTTACTCTCAATTGAAAAATCAAGTGGAAATATTACTCATGATTAGGGAGACTGTTGTGAGTCTGGATAGTTTATAATTCAGGTTTCTATCTTTCAATGTTATTAACAACTGAGAAAATCACTGACTATAAAGAAACAAAAATACTCTTTAAGGCCCTTGCAAATTTCCTGAGAGATGAATATTGACCTGACTGGAACTAGATTTCAACAGTAGTTTTAGTTTGGATGTTTAAAAAAGGAATTCCTAACTCAGGACTGCTCTACCCAACATTCTAAATATTTGAGGGCACTGACACTCTGAAGTATCTGCTGAATGTGTTATAGACCAAGCATCTTAATCCAGAATGGTAAGTGTAGGATTCCGAGGCCTGAGTTTCCCCCATGGCATATACCACCACAACTTTCTGGAACCATCATCGACCCTTGGAACAGAGGTTAAGTGGAAGCTTGTTAAAGTCTCTCTCTTCCCATAGGATGTAGACTTGCTTCCCAAACCACTGCCTTCTGCTCACACCTCCCCAGGTTTTTTTACCTGTTTAGAAGTCATTTAAGTAGCATCTCCGTGGTTCTCAGGTTGAAAAAAAGCAACTATCATCTCTAATCTTTTTAACTCCAAGTATTTATACTTTTAAGGTATATCCCATTCTGTAAGCCTTTATCCACGCTTAAGGGACTCAGAGGCCACTCTTTGGAGCTGAGGATTACAGAAATATCTTAGGATGCCATAAGCAAATTGAAAAGAGAAAGGAAATCATCTGAATACCCAGATTCTTTCTCCTAAATTTCTCGAGGACCTTATACAGTGAACAAGCAAACCAATCCCACTGGCGAGTCTAAATGAGCAAAAAAAGAGATATAGTATCTGTATCACTACCCAGCATTGTTCATAGCTAGGACTTTAAGAAGGCACATCATGGCATATTTGTAAGGACAGTCCCATTAGGTGAACATTCCTCTCTTGTGGTGATCATGTTAAACATTGTTTTCTCTTTTAAAAAAGAGAAATTTCCCATAAAATGTTGAGTGCAAGATTTTTAAGCCAAGATATTTATAGGGAAAGATGCATATATCTAAAGAGGTCTCTGGAGAAAGAATACCTGCAAGTCAAGGAAGTAGATCATATATATTACTAGTAAGTTAGAAGATGAAAATTACAGGAGAAAGCATTTGGGCTCTCTTAAGCATATCCACATTTTTATTATGTCCCATCTTAGCTTAAAATCTACTAATTGGCAGAGTAAGTTTTCACTTTGGCACTCTGCAGGGTAGGCCTTAGTGAAGATAGGAAGACATTAATGCTTTATTAGATTTTAATTGGTCAAACCAGCTTCAAAAACCACAGAAATTAAACTGAAGGGAAGCGAGGGAAGGTGGGGGCCATCAAAGCAAATTTGTTTGCAACAGAAGCCTGTTTGCATGATATCGTAATATTTCTATAACCTAGACTAGAAAATGGCCATGTTAAATAGTACAGCTGTTAGGCTGACTTTTCCAGTTTAACACAAAGCAATAGACCCAGGAACACCTTCCCATCCCCTCTTAGCCCTGATCTCACATATATTCGTACAGATGTCAAGGACCTAAATATACTAAATAGGATGTCTCAGATGGCTTTTGCAGAAGGCCCTTGACAGGTGTAATATTGTAAAATGAAAAGCAAAATCAGAGGGTAGAAAATTGGAAAGTAAGTTGAGCTTTACCCTCTTGAAAACACTTTTCCCAAAAAGCTAATTCTATTGGAATTAACTGGCCCTAGAACCAGAAGACCTAACCCACATACAGTGTCAAATATACCAAAGTTGTGCTACTTTATGCCAGTCAGGGGAGCTTAACATAACAACTGATTCAGGTGTCAGTGCCGAGGAACATTCAATGATTTCTATTTTCCAGACCTCAGTGGAAGCAGAGCCTTCCTAAATGATTTGAGAGTCAATCTGAAGCTCTCACCCTGGTATGAATTTCAGCAAGCCACAAGGTGCCAGAAAGGATTGAGCCCCAATGCTCCTGTTATATAAAGCACATAGATAGAGAGAAAAAGCCTCTATTCCTAATCTCATCAAGAGATCTTGGCTTTAAAATCAAATCTGGCAAAAAAAAGAACCAGTCCAGGATTAACTAAGTAAACTTCTATTGGCATCAAGCTGTATTACTTATAACACTACAATTCCAAGGTTTTTCAGCCTTCTGGCCTTCATGCACGTGAATGTATATAAACATACACATGCATACAGTACCTCCCATATTCTCTCCATCTGCCAACAGCCTGAATAACCACAGATCATTTTTTACTAATTGCCCAACTAAATCTGTATTCAAAAGCACAAAGACATCTTGCAGAGTGTTAATGTGCAAATTGTAGACAACCATCTTTTTGCCTCGATGCAGTTCAATTAGTGTTTCGAGTATGAATTTGTCTTCCTCTGCCACTCATCTCATCACCCCATCTCTCTGACTACTTTTATGATCAAACCTTGATTGTTTTGAGCAGATATTTCCAAGAGCTTTGGTTTGGGGATGTCCTTTCTTTTCTAAATGTAAATGAAAAATCGGACTAGAGAAATAATTTCCTCTACATAGTCATTCATGGAGTGGATCTGCATTTCAGCTTTGGGGGATGTGAGTAGATACAGAAGGTACATGGAACTTGAGTCCTAAGATGGCAGTTTACAAGTCAGCATTGTATGTCCAGGCTCCTAAGAAGAACTGCTTTAAGTCAGTGAATTAATTCATTGTCACTCTCCTCCCTGAACAGCTTCCACTGCCTTGAACTTCTAACCTCCTCCTTAGGTTCACTTAAAATCATTACCCCCTGCTGCCTAATAAGTAAGTCCCAAGATTTTTATTTGGAAAGGGAACTATGATGATGCCTTTGGCTACAGAGAAAGCTGCAGCAGTGTTACATTAAATGCGAACTATAAATTCTGTTCAAGTACAACCCCAATTATATAAGACATCTATATTCGCCACAAATACCTATTTCAGCTACTTAACTCTTGTCCAGATTAATTATAGTTCTTTCAGCACAGTGGTTATCTTTCAGGAACTAACTTAAACTTCCAATTTTAACTACGTCTATGCTGACAATACTTTCAGGGATGCAATGTTTTTTGTTTTTTTAAGTAAAACACACGTCTACTGTTAACTGAACTTCCATGAAACAAAAGGAATTTCAGAGCATGGTAGCTGGTAATCAGGGCTCGCTGTGATGTGCTTTATCTGATGTGTATCTCCGTGCTTGGCGAGGATGCACTCTGCCATTCTTCAGTCAAGCATGTGGCATTTGTGGGACTATATTGCAAATGCATCCAGACTCCCCAAGCTGTACCAAGGCAGAGGTAGCAGCTGCATATGAAAAACTAAGTCTTAAAGTCATGACTAAAACTCTTCCAAGCCAAAAACGTGTGTAATCATTTTCATACGCTATTGGAATGGTCCATCAGGAAGTTCTGGTGGGGTCTACTTGGAGGTGGTCTGTCTTTCTGTCTGAAGAAGCCTGTCTTTCTAAATGACGGTGCGCATGACTGGTCACTAGAACTCTCTGATCCTTTTATGTGTGCACTTACTCAGTGTGCTGTGTCGGGGTGCTGCGTGGGCAGCCAGACCCACGTGGCCTTTCTCATCAGCCCCTGGAAGCACAGCCTCCCCAGCTCTCCCTGGCTTTGTCCATTTCAGTAAACTCCTTGTGCTTTAGGGGTCTGCCAGTGAAGCGGTGAGGTCTTTCTGATGAGCTGAACCATTAGGGTCAGCTTTTTAGAGTCCCTTATATTTTAGGTAGCTTTTGATCAAAGCCAATCAAAGACGTAAACCTGTTTTATATTCTGAAACAAACTGGGAAAACGTGGATAAAAGATGAAGCTTATAACCAGGAAAAATAAAGGCTTGATTATCTCTACAGTGCACTTACAGAGTTCCAGATTCCAAAACCATAGTGTCCCCTAGGGGGGCAAAAACACATCTGGAGAATTTATTCAAAGTCTATCCACCTATTGTTACTTCATAAATAAATATTTTTGGTTTCTTAAAAATCTTTACAGGAATGCTTGACACGCTAATCAAATATTTCCCTTAAATGGATTAAGCTATTTACATTTGGGCCACAAGAGTGTTGCCCCTCCCAGAACATACACACTCAAACACACTTTTCTATGAAGAATTTCCATCCATGGTGCTTTTTCAGTGCCAGGGAAAAGGAAGCTTTACTATGCTCCAGCTGGAACTGGCATTTTCTTTAAAAAGGTCTACAAAATAGATTCTTCACACTGACTAGATTTGTATGTCTCTGCATAGAACTAATTTCCATTAAAAGAAGAGGATAGAGAGGATATAGTTTGCAAACGTTCTAGGGAAAAGAAATTATTGCAATGTCTTTGTCAGCGTTTGAGTATTAAAATCAGACCATTAAGAGAGTGGACCAATTGAGCTTTCTATTTACAGTTCTCTGTTCTAGTTCTTGATTTTTTATCGTTTTTATTTTTTCAAGCACTACCCCCACAGAATGACAGGACCAAGAAGGGGAAATGAGACTTAAGTTTCACCATTTACCTCCCATTGATACGTTAACTGTGCTGTAACTGTAACCAGTCATTACTTGCTGAAATGAGGTTGGGGCATGGGAGGGGGTTACCTGTGTATTTTATTCACCTGTGTTCATACTTTCCTTCATTGTGGACAACTGAGAGTTGGCTGTGGCTTTATTTCTTAATGGAAATATTTCCATGTTTATGTTGTTTGGCACTAAAGGTTGCTTAGGTTCATGAACGCTGTTCTTAAAGACGCAGATGGTACGTGAGCCACAGACACCTGGCCTTTTAGGGACGTGAGCGAGCTTACATCTGTCTAGTGGTTCCATACTCCTCATCAAAGTGAAGTCTGGGGGTTGTTTGCTGCCTTGGTATGATGGTTTTCCATACATTTTCTCATCATCCCTAGGATATGTGCTGAATGAAAACTTCCTGTTAATTCCTGTTAATATATTGTTAATGTCAGACGTGATGTGATACCGTTGACCTGTCCAAATGTACAACTATTTAATGGTGTTTGTGGAACTGAAATGTCTTAAATGTTGCATGAAATATGTTGTAAAAAATAGATTTGTTTTCTATTTTTCAACACCTCAGAATTGAGGGTTCATGGGCCAATAAGTGCAATATTTAATGACTTACTCAGTGTATATAAACTAGTATGAAAGAGTGAATTATAATGAATGTGTGAGATGCTTTGATGGCTGTTTGACTTGCTCAAATTATTTCTTGTAGCTGTATTTGTCTAGTGGTGCAATTTATACAGTAAATACTTTATCGGTGTCATGTGAAACTCTTCTGTGCCTACTTCAAAGTATGTTTTATTCCTAATTAAGACCAAACATTTAGTATCTGCGATTATATGTCAATCTTGCCTTTTAGAATTGTGGGTTTTATTTTCAAGACAGAATGGCTGTTAGTTTATTTTAAATAGGTGTTCCCTTCTTTAGTTACAAATTCTCCTGAAGCCTTTTATAAGAGATTAATTTAAAAACCTAAGAAAAAATATGCACATAAGTCATTTTTATTTTTCTCTGAAATGTTGATCCCATGTTCCATCTACTAAGAATTTTCACTCATATTTGTGTGTATATTTTATTGTTAACCGTGTATTTTGTTTGCAAATTTCACACTGTCAGTCCTGGGAACTCTAAGATATTGGTTTCTTTTTATGTTATTTTTATATTCACTTTCAATTCTCAATTGTCCACACTGATAATATAAGAGAAACAAGTCAAAACCCTTAAATCATTTTGGTATACCATCATAAACCCATATATTCATCCTCAAACCCCCTTGATTAGTCCCATAATTTGTGGTCTACAACTTCACTGAGATGGAAAATCTGGTTGCTGGATTACCAAAAACTGTGTTTATAAATATGAACTTTCAAGTAGGATAACTATCTTAAACTCCTATTTGCCATTTCGATTTTTAAGGCAAAGCACTCATTTTAATATTGTGGTTTGTTTTTTCATTTAGTTAGAGTAAATCATAATACCCCTGGGAAGAAAAGTTTTTCACAAAAAAGGATGAAGGGCAGTTGGTTTTAGATGACCATGACCCTCGCTACATCATAGAAAGCCTTCAGTTCTCTCCATGGCAGTTGCCTGAAATTGACATGTGAAGATGTGCCAATCATATAAAATGGTTTTGGGCTACCACCAGTGATATGTGGCCCTATTTTACATGTGATAGATAAAATTTTGTACTCATCTTTCACAGCCACTGACGAGATAGAGGTGGGTGGAACAGGGAGATTAGAGAAGACTTTGTGCCAAATTAAAAAAAGAAAATGTAAGCAGGTAGCCAANGGAAAAGAAATTATTGCAATGTCTTTGTCAGCGTTTGAGTATTAAAATCAGACCATTAAGAGAGTGGACCAATTGAGCTTTCTATTTACAGTTCTCTGTTCTAGTTCTTGATTTTTTATCGTTTTTATTTTTTCAAGCACTACCCCCACAGAATGACAGGACCAAGAACGGGAAATGAGACTTAAGTTTCACCATTTACCTCCCATTGATACGTTAACTGTGCTGTAACTGTAACCAGTCATTACTTGCTGAAATGAGGTTGGGGCATGGGAGGGGGTTACCTGTGTATTTTATTCACCTGTGTTCATACTTTCCTTCATTGTGGACAACTGAGAGTTGGCTGTGGCTTTATTTCTTAATGGAAATATTTCCATGTTTATGTTGTTTGGCACTAAAGGTTGCTTAGGTTCATGAACGCTGTTCTTAAAGACACAGATGGTACGTGAGCCACAGACACCTGGCCTTTTAGGGACGTGAGCGAGCTTACATCTGTCTAGTGGTTCCATACTCCTCATCAAAGTGAAGTCTGGGGGTTGTTTGCTGCCTTGGTATGATGGTTTTCCATACATTTTCTCATCATCCCTAGGATATGTGCTGAATGAAAACTTCCTGTTAATTCCTGTTAATATATTGTTAATGTCAGACGTGATGTGATACCGTTGACCTGTCCAAATGTACAACTATTTAATGGTGTTTGTGGAACTGAAATGTCTTAAATGTTGCATGAAATATGTTGTAAAAAATAGATTTGTTTTCTATTTTTCAACACCTCAGAATTGAGGGTTCATGGGCCAATAAGTGCAATATTTAATGACTTACTCAGTGTATATAAACTAGTATGAAAGAGTGAATTATAATGAATGTGTGAGATGCTTTGATGGCTGTTTGACTTGCTCAAATTATTTCTTGTAGCTGTATTTGTCTAGTGGTGCAATTTATACAGTAAATACTTTATCGGTGTCATGTGAAACTCTTCTGTGCCTACTTCAAAGTATGTTTTATTCCTAATTAAGACCAAACATTTAGTATCTGCGATTATATGTCAATCTTGCCTTTTAGAATTGTGGGTTTTATTTTCAAGACAGAATGGCTGTTAGTTTATTTTAAATAGGTGTTCCCTTCTTTAGTTACAAATTCTCCTGAAGCCTTTTATAAGAGATTAATTTAAAAACCTAAGAAAAAATATGCACATAAGTCATTTTTATTTTTCTCTGAAATGTTGATCCCATGTTCCATCTACTAAGAATTTTCACTCATATTTGTGTGTATATTTTATTGTTAACCGTGTATTTTGTTTGCAAATTTCACACTGTCAGTCCTGGGAACTCTAAGATATTGGTTTCTTTTTATGTTATTTTTATATTCACTTTCAATTCTCAATTGTCCACACTGATAATATAAGAGAAACAAGTCAAAACCCTTAAATCATTTTGGTATACCATCATAAACCCATATATTCATCCTCAAACCCCCTTGATTAGTCCCATAATTTGTGGTCTACAACTTCACTGAGATGGAAAATCTGGTTGCTGGATTACCAAAAACTGTGTTTATAAATATGAACTTTCAAGTAGGATAACTATCTTAAACTCCTATTTGCCATTTCGATTTTTAAGGCAAAGCACTCATTTTAATATTGTGGTTTGTTTTTTCATTTAGTTAGAGTAAATCATAATACCCCTGGGAAGAAAAGTTTTTCACAAAAAAGGATGAAGGGCAGTTGGTTTTAGATGACCATGACCCTCGCTACATCATAGAAAGCCTTCAGTTCTCTCCATGGCAGTTGCCTGAAATTGACATGTGAAGATGTGCCAATCATATAAAATGGTTTTGGGCTACCACCAGTGATATGTGGCCCTATTTTACATGTGATAGATAAAATTTTGTACTCATCTTTCACAGCCACTGACGAGATAGAGGTGGGTGGAACAGGGAGATTAGAGAAGACTTTGTGCCAAATTAAAAAAAGAAAATGTAAGCAGGTAGCCAAGATGAGAAACATAATTTAAAGGGTGTGTTTAAATCTTTACTTATCAACAGTTACCAAATACCACTAGCTCAGTGCTGGGGGAATCAAACAAGGAAGAGGTATGGCTCTGGCCCCTAATAAGCTTACTGACTGAAGCACAAGGAACAAAATGCCAGGATATAATCTAAATGCTACATTATGTCAGGATAAAGGAACGCAGAGACCTATAAAAACAGGAGGAGTCGAGAATGGCTCCACTGAAGAGGTGAGACATGACGAGAGAGAGAATTAGAGGAGACTGTGCCAGGCAAATGAATGGGAAAGGTTACAGTTTGCTCCCCTGAATGGAAGGGTGACAGAGCTGGCAGCTAGAGAGCTTTGTTTTTCTCCAGGGAACCAGACTGGCTCTCAGAAACCCCACGGATTGCCCGTTTGGCTCTGTGTTTTTGTCCCCATCAGGAAGATGAACTGTTGCATCATCATAGTCCCTGGTGCTGCTGAGGAGGCCTAGACTTGTTCCAAACACAGACTAATTTGAAACTCATTAGAACCACTGATTTAGACATTTTGCCCATGCACCAAACCACAAGACACTGTCGAGGCCAATGTCAACCAGGCGATGTGTGCCCAGAGATTTTTCTGTGGTTCCATGTTTCCCTTAGAGAGTGTTGGGAAAATGCATAGATGAAGACCTTCCTTTGTAACCAGGCACTTTTGGCTCCTCTTCAGTGACTACACTGTGGAGCTCTTCTTGAGAAAAAATTGAGTAACAGCTTAATGCTTTCATATAGTGATCGTGATTTTATCTGAAAACTACTGCTGCACAGCAATTATTGTGACTCTTCGTGTGTCCACAGGAGCTTTTGTCTGGGTTTAAAGCTATAAAGTGTATTCACATTGTGAAGTTTTAATTCTCTTTATTGAAATTAATTGTGTAAGAACTGTATGTGCTCTATTAGGTATTAAGTTTGTATGTGAATTCTGTATAGAAAGTGGTTTTTGTTCTTTGAGTTAATCTTGTTTTATTTTTTGGAGATTACAATAAATATCTGAGAGACTATATTCCTGAATTTCTCAGTCTTGGTCTGAGAACTTTTTTTCATCTCCCTTCAATTTGTATTATTTTTGATCCTAGGATGCCTATTTCCAATTTGGTCCCCTTCTCTTCTACAATCCTAGGTGCAGTACTGAGCTTGAACTAGAGACAAAGTGAATGTATTTTTATCAGGACGAGAGTTCAATCCCTGGTTGGGAAACTAAGATCCCACTTGCTGAGAGACAATTAAACCCACACGCTCTGGAGCCTACACTCTACACCTAGAGAAGCCTGTGCCCCACAACATAAAGCCCAACAAAGACTCAGCACAGCTTACATAAAAGTGGCTCAGTAGTGGTGACGAGTACAGGATACACAATTTAGAAGGTAGGCAATGGTGACCAATAAGATTTGAAGAGTGAACTAGAAACTGTTGACTAACTACATATTAATCAGCTGATTAAGTACATATTAGTTCCATTAACTAAAAGACAAAGTATAGGTTCTGGTTCAAGATGATGGCATAGAAAATCCTGAATTCACTTCATCCCATGAATATACTGAATCTGCAGCTACATATAAAAAAAACTTCCTCTGGAAAAAACATAAAAATTACCTGAGCAACCCTTACACACTGAGCAAATTAAAAGACAAAAAAGCAAAGCAGGTAAGAGAAGCTGAGACACAATCTCACCATAAACTCCATCCTGGATGTGATGTTCACAATCAGGTGGGAACTCAAAACCTAGGGCTTCTCCCTGTGGAGCACAGTGTTTGAACCCCACATCAGGTACCCCAACTCATGAAATGTGCATCTGAGATAAACCCCCAAACACCTAGCTTTTAAAGTCAATGGGGATCCAAAGTGCAGAGCAAACGAGAAAGAAAGTGAAGTCCCTCAGCCGTGTCCGACTCTTTGTGACCCCAAGGACTGTAGCTTACCAGGCTTTTGTCTTTCCAGGCAAGAATACTGGAGGGGTTGCCATTTCCTTCTCCAGGGGATCTTCCCAACCCAGGGATCGAACCTGGGTCTCCCACATTGTAGGCAGACACTTTACTGTCTGAGCCACCAGGGAAGGCCTTTAAAGTCAACAGGGATCACATCCATAAGACCCAAAGTGCATAGCAAATGAGAAACAACCCATAAAGAGTTTCTGGGCTCTGACTCACTTGCCTCAGAGACCAGCATGGAGGTAATCAACTGAGAGGAACCCATTCTCTTATCTGCTGAGAAACAGATAAGCCTCTTCACATAAAGTGTTAGCTTGAGGGGCAGGCATCTAGTTTAACACACATCAGGAGGCCTGGGGACAGGCTGGCGGGCACCATCTCTGTGCTGGCTCTCTCCCATTCTCCAGCTCACCTCTGTCTCTTAGAAAGGAGCTTTTCCTCTTCTCTGGCACCCTGTTTTGCGCCACAGCTGCCCAGGTAACACCTCCAAAGCACCTGGCTCTGGTGCCACTGGAGCTCAAGTTTGAGGGCCCTAAACACAATGGAGAAAGAGTTCTTACGTGGCTGCCACTCCTAGCGCACAGCAAGAGGCAACAGACCGAGGAGCCCAGCATCTCTGTGAAAGGATCAGCTAGCTTATCTTCAGGGCTACAGCCCGCAGGGCTAAAGAAACAGCGAAGAGCTCCATGAAATCTCCAGGAACCTCAGCAGACAGGCTCCATCTTTGTGCGCACCCTCGGCCACACCCCAAGAGGAGGGCTCTTTCATGTGTCTGCTGTCCAGGTTTTAGGTCTAGGGCCTTTGTGGTTTTTGTGGTTGCCACCAGGGAAAGCCCCTTGATTGCCTAGCAATCAAACCAGCAAGGGTTGCTTCCCCGAGTTCCATGGGCTGGTGATAAACAGAGCAATGGTTCTTGGCAAGCTTCCACTCCCCGAGACACTGTGCAGACAGCAGACCCTGTCTCTTATACACATCTAGATAAAATTTTGTACTCATCTTTCACAGCCACTGACGAGATAGAGGTGGGTGGAACAGGGAGATTAGAGAAGACTTTGTGCCAAATTAAAAAAAGAAAATGTAAGCAGGTAGCCAAGATGAGAAACATAATTTAAAGGGTGTGTTTAAATCTTTACTTATCAACAGTTACCAAATACCACTAGCTCAGTGCTGGGGGAATCAAACAAGGAAGAGGTATGGCTCTGGCCCCTAATAAGCTTACTGACTGAAGCACAAGGAACAAAATGCCAGGATATAATCTAAATGCTACATTATGTCAGGATAAAGGAACGCAGAGACCTATAAAAACAGGAGGAGTCGAGAATGGCTCCACTGAAGAGGTGAGACATGACGAGAGAGAGAATTAGAGGAGACTGTGCCAGGCAAATGAATGGGAAAGGTTACAGTTTGCTCCCCTGAATGGAAGGGTGACAGAGCTGGCAGCTAGAGAGCTTTGTTTTTCTCCAGGGAACCAGACTGGCTCTCAGAAACCCCACGGATTGCCCGTTTGGCTCTGTGTTTTTGTCCCCATCAGGAAGATGAACTGTTGCATCATCATAGTCCCTGGTGCTGCTGAGGAGGCCTAGACTTGTTCCAAACACAGACTAATTTGAAACTCATTAGAACCACTGATTTAGACATTTTGCCCATGCACCAAACCACAAGACACTGTCGAGGCCAATGTCAACCAGGCGATGTGTGCCCAGAGATTTTTCTGTGGTTCCATGTTTCCCTTAGAGAGTGTTGGGAAAATGCATAGATGAAGACCTTCCTTTGTAACCAGGCACTTTTGGCTCCTCTTCAGTGACTACACTGTGGAGCTCTTCTTGAGAAAAAATTGAGTAACAGCTTAATGCTTTCATATAGTGATCGTGATTTTATCTGAAAACTACTGCTGCACAGCAATTATTGTGACTCTTCGTGTGTCCACAGGAGCTTTTGTCTGGGTTTAAAGCTATAAAGTGTATTCACATTGTGAAGTTTTAATTCTCTTTATTGAAATTAATTGTGTAAGAACTGTATGTGCTCTATTAGGTATTAAGTTTGTATGTGAATTCTGTATAGAAAGTGGTTTTTGTTCTTTGAGTTAATCTTGTTTTATTTTTTGGAGATTACAATAAATATCTGAGAGACTATATTCCTGAATTTCTCAGTCTTGGTCTGAGAACTTTTTTTCATCTCCCTTCAATTTGTATTATTTTTGATCCTAGGATGCCTATTTCCAATTTGGTCCCCTTCTCTTCTACAATCCTAGGTGCAGTACTGAGCTTGAACTAGAGACAAAGTGAATGTATTTTTATCAGGACGAGAGTTCAATCCCTGGTTGGGAAACTAAGATCCCACTTGCTGAGAGACAATTAAACCCACACGCTCTGGAGCCTACACTCTACACCTAGAGAAGCCTGTGCCCCACAACATAAAGCCCAACAAAGACTCAGCACAGCTTACATAAAAGTGGCTCAGTAGTGGTGACGAGTACAGGATACACAATTTAGAAGGTAGGCAATGGTGACCAATAAGATTTGAAGAGTGAACTAGAAACTGTTGACTAACTACATATTAATCAGCTGATTAAGTACATATTAGTTCCATTAACTAAAAGACAAAGTATAGGTTCTGGTTCAAGATGATGGCATAGAAAATCCTGAATTCACTTCATCCCATGAATATACTGAATCTGCAGCTACATATAAAAAAAACTTCCTCTGGAAAAAACATAAAAATTACCTGAGCAACCCTTACACACTGAGCAAATTAAAAGACAAAAAAGCAAAGCAGGTAAGAGAAGCTGAGACACAATCTCACCATAAACTCCATCCTGGATGTGATGTTCACAATCAGGTGGGAACTCAAAACCTAGGGCTTCTCCCTGTGGAGCACAGTGTTTGAACCCCACATCAGGTACCCCAACTCATGAAATGTGCATCTGAGATAAACCCCCAAACACCTAGCTTTTAAAGTCAATGGGGATCCAAAGTGCAGAGCAAACGAGAAAGAAAGTGAAGTCCCTCAGCCGTGTCCGACTCTTTGTGACCCCAAGGACTGTAGCTTACCAGGCTTTTGTCTTTCCAGGCAAGAATACTGGAGGGGTTGCCATTTCCTTCTCCAGGGGATCTTCCCAACCCAGGGATCGAACCTGGGTCTCCCACATTGTAGGCAGACACTTTACTGTCTGAGCCACCAGGGAAGGCCTTTAAAGTCAACAGGGATCACATCCATAAGACCCAAAGTGCATAGCAAATGAGAAACAACCCATAAAGAGTTTCTGGGCTCTGACTCACTTGCCTCAGAGACCAGCATGGAGGTAATCAACTGAGAGGAACCCATTCTCTTATCTGCTGAGAAACAGATAAGCCTCTTCACATAAAGTGTTAGCTTGAGGGGCAGGCATCTAGTTTAACACACATCAGGAGGCCTGGGGACAGGCTGGCGGGCACCATCTCTGTGCTGGCTCTCTCCCATTCTCCAGCTCACCTCTGTCTCTTAGAAAGGAGCTTTTCCTCTTCTCTGGCACCCTGTTTTGCGCCACAGCTGCCCAGGTAACACCTCCAAAGCACCTGGCTCTGGTGCCACTGGAGCTCAAGTTTGAGGGCCCTAAATACAATGGAGAAAGAGTTCTTACGTGGCTGCCACTCCTAGCGCACAGCAAGAGGCAACAGACCGAGGAGCCCAGCATCTCTGTGAAAGGATCAGCTAGCTTATCTTCAGGGCTACAGCCCGCAGGGCAGGCTTCTAACTAAAGAAACAGCGAAGAGCTCCATGAAATCTCCAGGAACCTCAGCAGACAGGCTCCATCTTTGTGCGCACCCTCGGCCACACCCCAAGAGGAGGGCTCTTTCATGTGTCTGCTGTCCAGGTTTTAGGTCTAGGGCCTTTGTGGTTTTTGTGGTTGCCACCAGGGAAAGCCCCTTGATTGCCTAGCAATCAAACCAGCAAGGGTTGCTTCCCCGAGTTCCATGGGCTGGTGATAAATAGAGCAATGGTTCTTGGCAAGCTTCCACTCCCCGAGACACTGTGCAGACAGCAGACCAAAACACCCCTCCCATCTTTACGTAACAGAGGTCTTTTTGCTTCTTATGGAGCTTCAGCCTGGGGAACAGGCTTCCAGTTTGTTGCATGTCTAGGGCCTAACAGAGGAGCTTTCCGTGGACGGAAGCCACTGGACTCCATCTCTCGAGTCCAGCTCTCCCTTTGCCTTGCTCTAAGCCACTGATATCTTTTCTAAAGGCCTCAACTAGCACCCCAATTTCTGCAAATGGCACCCACAAGATGCCTCAATTGCGTGGCTCTGTGGCCAGTGAAAGTTATGTGTACAGTAACATAGGACTATATATTTGCGTATTTTAAAAGCTGCTGCCTAAGGATCTGACTTCTAATATGCTTCTGTACAGTCAAAGCTGGGTTTTTCCAGTAGTCATGTATGGATGTGAGATTTGGACCATGAAGAAGGCTGAGTGCCGAAGAACTGATGCTTTTGAAATGTGGTGTTGGAGAAGACTCTTGAGAGTCCCTTGGACTGCAAGGAGATCAAACCAGTCAATCCTAAAGGAGATCACCCTGAATATTCATTAGAAGAACTGATGCTGAAGCTCCAGTACCTTGGCCACCTGATGCAAAGAGCCAATTCACTGGAAAAAAAGACGCTGATGGTGGGAAAGATTGAGGGCAGGAGAAGAGGGCAACTGAGGTTGGACAGCATCACTGACTCAATGAACATTTGTTTGAGCAACTTCCAGGAGACAGTGAAGGACAGGGAAGCCTGGCGTACTGCAGTTCATAGGGTCTCAAAGAGTCGGACATGACTTAGTGAGTGATCAACAACGATAATACAAAATGTAAAATATGACATCAAGAACATAAAATGAAATGGGATAGATTAAAATGTAGAGCTTTAGATGCATCTGAACTTAAGTTGTTAAAAAATTTGCTGTGCTGTGCTTAGTCACTCAGTCATATCTGACTCTTTGCAACCAGCCAGGCTCCTCNCGCAGGGCAGGCTTCTAACTAAAGAAACAGCGAAGAGCTCCATGAAATCTCCAGGAACCTCAGCAGACAGGCTCCATCTTTGTGCGCACCCTCGGCCACACCCCAAGAGGAGGGCTCTTTCATGTGTCTGCTGTCCAGGTTTTAGGTCTAGGGCCTTTGTGGTTTTTGTGGTTGCCACCAGGGAAAGCCCCTTGATTGCCTAGCAATCAAACCAGCAAGGGTTGCTTCCCCGAGTTCCATGGGCTGGTGATAAATAGAGCAATGGTTCTTGGCAAGCTTCCACTCCCCGAGACACTGTGCAGACAGCAGACCAAAACACCCCTCCCATCTTTACGTAACAGAGGTCTTTTTGCTTCTTATGGAGCTTCAGCCTGGGGAACAGGCTTCCAGTTTGTTGCATGTCTAGGGCCTAACAGAGGAGCTTTCCATGGACGGAAGCCACTGGACTCCATCTCTCGAGTCCAGCTCTCCCTTTGCCTTGCTCTAAGCCACTGATATCTTTTCTAAAGGCCTCAACTAGCACCCCAATTTCTGCAAATGGCACCCACAAGATGCCTCAATTGCGTGGCTCTGTGGCCAGTGAAAGTTATGTGTACAGTAACATAGGACTATATATTTGCGTATTTTAAAAGCTGCTGCCTAAGGATCTGACTTCTAATATGCTTCTGTACAGTCAAAGCTGGATTTTTCCAGTAGTCATGTATGGATGTGAGATTTGGACCATGAAGAAGGCTGAGTGCCGAAGAACTGATGCTTTTGAAATGTGGTGTTGGAGAAGACTCTTGAGAGTCCCTTGGACTGCAAGGAGATCAAACCAGTCAATCCTAAAGGAGATCACCCTGAATATTCATTAGAAGAACTGATGCTGAAGCTCCAGTACCTTGGCCACCTGATGCAAAGAGCCAATTCACTGGAAAAAAAGACGCTGATGGTGGGAAAGATTGAGGGCAGGAGAAGAGGGCAACTGAGGTTGGACAGCATCACTGACTCAATGAACATTTGTTTGAGCAACTTCCAGGAGACAGTGAAGGACAGGGAAGCCTGGCGTACTGCAGTTCATAGGGTCTCAAAGAGTCGGACATGACTTAGTGAGTGATCAACAACGATAATAGAAAATGTAAAATATGACATCAAGAACATAAAATGAAATGGGATAGATTAAAATGTAGAGCTTTAGATGCATCTGAACTTAAGTTGTTAAAAAATTTGCTGTGCTGTGCTTAGTCACTCAGTCATATCTGACTCTTTGCAACCAGCCAGGCTCCTCTGTCCATGGGAATTCTCTAGGCAAGAATACTGGAATAGGTCGCCATGCCCTCCTCCAGGGGATCTCCCCAACCCAGGGATCGAACTGGCGTCTCTTAGGTCTCAAGCATTGGCAGGCAGGTTCTTTACCACTAGTGCCACCTGGGAAGCCCTAAAGTGAAAGTGAAAGTTGCTCAGTCATGTCCAACTCTTTGAGACCCCATGGGCTATACAGTCCATGGAATTATCCGGGCCAGAATACTGGAGTGGGTAGCCATTCCCTTCTCTAGGGGATCTTCCTGACCCAGGAATCAAGCCAGGGTCTCCTGCATTGCAGGTGGATTCTTTACCAACTGAGCTACGAGGGAAGCCCATGTCCGTAAGTAAACCTCTCTGGCCTTCAAAGCCAAATGCTCTAAGGGCTCTCTTCCTAGTGCAGGAGCTCCAGATTGGAGAGTCTGATATGCGGTTCGGACTCTTTGGGAGAACCTTTGTAATTGTGATTATTCTCCTGTTTGTGAAACCTTCTACCCTGGGGATATGGGTTTTGACTATACCACAATTCTGTCCCTCCTCATCTTATTTGTAGATCTTTTCTTATAGGCTCTGGTATTCTTCATCAATGGTTGTTCTGCAATAGTTGTGATTTGGAGGTGCCTGTGAGAGGAGGTGAGCTCAGGGTCTTTCTACACCATCATCTTGCACAGTCTCCCCAGCTCTTGTAATTTCTTAAGTGATATTCCCCTTAGTGCTCTTATTTGTTGCACTGAGATGAGCATGAGTGGGCTTCTGGATGGATGTTGGTCACCAGAAAGACGAAGCCAGGATTAGAAGTTTGGCATTTTCAGCCCCACTCCTCATCCTCCAGAGAAGGGCGGGGTAGTAGAAATGGAGTTAACAATTGCTCGGGCCTATGTGGGGAAGCCTGCATACCCATGAGTATAGAGTTTGGCAATCTTCCAGACTGGTGAACACACGGAGGTGCTAGGAGAGTGGCATGCCCAGAGAGGGCAGGAAGCTCTGTATTCCTTCCCACAGACACTGTTCAACTCATGTCTTCCAACTGGACGCTCAACCACATCCTTCAGCATATCCTGGTAAAAAGTGAAACATTTCCAAGTTCTACAAGCCTCTCTAGCAAACTAATTAAACATGAGAAAGGTATCATTGCAACTTCCGATTGACAGCCACTTGACAGTCAAAAGCCCAGGTGACAACCTGCGTTTATAACTAGTGTCTAAAGTAGGGGGAAAGGGGAAGTCTTGTGGGACTGAGCCTTTAACCTATGGGACTTGATACGATCCGGGTAGTTATCTAGACACTAGTTGCAAATCCGGGCTTCCCTGGTAGCTCAGCTGGTAAAGAATCCACGTGCAGTGTGGAAGACTGGGTTGGGAAGATCCCCTGGAGAAGAGCATGACAACCCACTCTAGTATTCTTACCTGGAGAAACCCATGGACAGACGAATCTGGCAGGCTACAATCCATGAGGTCACAAAGAGTTGGACACAACTGAGCCACTAAGCACACAGGACGCCTAGGTGCTGTCAGAAAATTACTTGGTGTGGGGAAAAACTTCCACACATCTGGTGACCAGAAGTGAAGTGTCTTTTATGAGAAGTGACAGAGATTCACAGGGAAGAACTCATAGTAGGGAAGAACTGAGATTTCTCCTACAGTGGAAGGAGGAAAACTGAGTTTTTCTATAACGTTGTCAAAGGAAATAAAAACAGGACTTTGAAGAGCTATATGCACTCCCATGCTTACTGCAGTATTATTCTCAAAACCAAGACATAGAAACTAGCTAAATATTCATGAATGGATAAGAAATATGGGGAATATTATTCACCCTTGAGAAAGAAGGACATCCTGCCATTTGCAACAACATGGATAGACCTTGAGTACATTATGCCTAGTGAGATAAGACAGATGGAGAAAGTCAAGTACTGTATAATAACATCTGTGTGAAGTATAAAAAAGTCAAACTCATAAAAGACAGTAAAATGATAGTTACTGGGGAATAGAGTAGGGGATATGACTGATGCTGTTTAGGGTGCAAATATGCAATGAGCAACTGAGCAAGGCATGCATGTTAAGTACTGAAGTAACATGTTATACACAAATTTATACAAGGTTGCATGTCAGGTATACTCAATTAAACAATAGAGATAATAATTAAAACTCTAGGGAGTAGAGAAAACAAAGTTCAGGAGAATATATCAAATCAGAAGAGTGGGAAATTCCTTGGTGGCTCAGATGGTAAAGCATCTGCCCACAATGTGGGAGACCCGGGTTCGATCCCTGGGTCGGGAAGATCCCCTGGAGAAGGAAATGGCAACCCACTCCAGTCTTCTTGCCTAGAAAATCCCATGGATGGAGGAGCCTGGTGGGCTACAGTTCACGGGGTCGCAAAGAGTTGGACACTACTTCACTTTCACTTTCAGAAGAGTAGATGGGGAAGCAGAGTACACTACATTTATAGGCAACCAAGGAAGACAAGCTCACAAAGGTGACTTAAAAAGGGAGCTGCTAAAGT
Organism: Neotragus pygmaeus; assembly: GCA_006410875.1. NCBI lineage: Eukaryota > Metazoa > Chordata > Mammalia > Artiodactyla > Bovidae > Neotragus > Neotragus pygmaeus. Next base: position 10,014 of record SJYV01005259.1, on the reverse strand, counting down.
GATGGATGAACATTTAAAAGTCTACAAACAACAAATGCCTGAGAGGACGTAGAGAAAAAGGAACCCTTCTGCATCGTTGGTGGGGAAGTAAACTGGTATAGCTGCTGTAGAAAACAGTATGGAGGTTCCTCAAAAAATAGAATCAACATATGATACAGCAATTCCACTCCTGGGCATACATCCAGACAAAACTATAATTCAAAGAGATACATGCATCCCTATGTTTATAGCAGCACTGTTCACAATAACCAAGACATGGAAAAGCCTAAATATCTATCAACAGACGAATGGATAAAGAAGATGTGGTACATGTATACAATGGAATACTACTCGGCCATTAAAAAGAACAAAATGCCATTTGCAGCAACATGGTTGCAACTAGAGATTATCATATTAAATGAAGTCAGCAAGACAAACACTGTATGATAGCACTTATAAGTAAAGTCTAAAATATGATGCAAATAGACCTCTCTGTGAAACAGAGACATATCAGGGACATAGAGAATAGACTGGCCGTTGCCAAATGGGTGGCAAGTGAGAGACAGTTGGATCTGGAGTTCAAGATTAGCACATGCAAACTGGTATATACAGAATGAATCAACAACAAGGTCCTACGGTATAGCACAGCATATTCAGTATCCTGTGATAAGTCACACCGGAAAAAATATGAAAAAAGAATGTGTATGAATAACTGAGTCATTTTTCTGTACAGTAGCAATTAACAGCATTGTAAATCAACTATTCTTCAGTTTTTTTAAAAAAGAGATAAGTGGAGAATGGGACGAGGGTGGGAGACAAGCTCTGAGAGGAGCGAGGTTTGACACAGGAGTAGTCCACATTTTCAGATAATGTGGAGACAGTTCAGGATTGCCAGTCACCTTGACAGGGACAGGTTTAGGATAGCAATGGAGGAGAAAGTTTGCACTGGGCAGAGGATCAAATGGTAATGGTGAAGATACTATTCTTTCAAGCACTTTGTAAATACAAGAAAAGGCTATTAAGGACAGTCTAAAATGGGTTTTATTTTGCCTTATTTCAAGAGGCTTACATATCATTCTGTGTTAAAGAGAGCTGAATTAGAAAATATAAGCAAAAAATTGATACTCTTTCCATCCAAGTCTTATTCTCCCATCTATACTCCTGTTTCTATCTCTTCCGCTCCATCTCTATGTGCTTTATTTTCTGCACAGCCATCTCAAATGAGTTGCTCTTGTCCTTTCCTGATATTTTTACTAATCTGTAGGGCACAGAGCTTCCAACAACTACTTATGATGAAATGAACAACAGCTTTTTAAGGTCCATACTGAAACAGACGTTTAAAGTTTTTTTTTTTTTAATAATTTTCAAACTAACCAAGAAAAGCACAACCTCATCTTAGCAGCGATGACTACATTGTTCATGTCAAAGCAGCCAGCAGTCTTTTGTTTAAGTGGGTGACAAGCCCAACAGAGCCAAGGTTTTAAATTGCTGTGCTTCCACCAAATTACCAAACTATTTGCAAGAGAAGGGCAGGCAATTGTATTTCTGAAAAGTTGGCAGCTGCTCCTTTGCACTTTCTCACTGGGATACACCAGGTGTGATGCACTCCCTGTGGCTGACATCACTTCAGGTCAAGTATAAATTAACATATCCGTTGGCATCTTTTTGCCCTTGCCTCTCTTCATAGACTAGAAAAGGCAAAAGACAGGGGTAGGCTAATGGAGAACAAGTCANTTCTCACTGGGATACACCAGGTGTGATGCACTCCCTGTGGCTGACATCACTTCAGGTCAAGTATAAATTAACATATCCGTTGGCATCTTTTTGCCCTTGCCTCTCTTCATAGACTAGAAAAGGCAAAAGACAGGGGTAGGCTAATGGAGAACAAGTCAAAAATGAAAGGACATTTAAAAATAGAACTTTGGAAGCAGTGGTGTTGGTAATGGAAATTCTAGAAACTGACACATTAACATGGGCTTAGCAAGGGAAAAGAGGGAATTCACATTTCCCTTTTTTGAGCTGAAGGGCAATCAGGTTCTGCAATGAGAAGCAGAAGGGAAGGGATAATTTCTTACGGAGATTTGATAGTCTGAGCAAGAAATCAAAAGCTGGTTAAAGAGAAAAGGGTCTTGAAAAATATATTAGATTCCTGGGTGCCACAATCCTACAGATGAAAACAGAGCTTTCACAAAAACACTCAAGATTTTTATATATTATCAAAAACTCAATGAGACCTTAAGATGACATGCAGAAAAATCTCTTTTTCCATTTCTGTAGCTTAAAATACAGTTACTATTAACACATACTACACAATTGCTGGTGCTCTCCTTTCACAGAAATACTCAAGATTTTTATATATTATCAAAAAGTCAACGAGACCTTGAGATGCAGAAAAATCTCTTTTTCCCCTTCTGTAGCTTAGAATACAGTTACTATTAACACATACTACACAATTACTGGTGCTCTCCTTAACAATCCCCTGAGGTTACTGTGACTCTCTATAAAAGACATTTCAATATATCTCTTACTATCTATCTGCTCTTAAATGGTAAAGACCTAGAAGATTTTCCTNAGTTACTATTAACACATACTACACAATTACTGGTGCTCTCCTTAACAATCCCCTGAGGTTACTGTGACTCTCTATAAAAGACATTTCAATATATCTCTTACTATCTATCTGCTCTTAAATGGTAAAGACCTAGAAGATTTTCCTTGAATTGTCAGTAGAAAAGAAAAAAAAAATTCTTCCAAAGGCATTATGATATCGAAGAGTATAATAGCCTTTTAGAATTAAAAAAAAAATCATTTCCATTTGACCCCCAGGCCAGCCTCATAAATAGAATGATTTAATCTGAAAGAACACTTAGAGTTTAATTATTTAATATTAAGACCACCCTCAAGTCACTTCATGATCTGATCATTAAAACTGATGGCATTTTCAATCTTTATGGTATTTTCAATATTCTGAGGCACTGTGTATTATTTTATTCATCTATGCCTGTAACAAATGTTAACTTTTTTAAAAAAAGTCTTTATGTGTCAGGCACATGAGTTGAATTTCTTATTATCCTGAGATTCTTTAGCATGGTAACAGCAAGTTGGCTGGTAGACAGCTTGGTCCCTGTTGTGACAAGAATGATCCAACCAGAATCAATTCTGAAGAGCCCAGAGAAGGGTTTTTCAACTTGGTTCATTGGCTCCATACTGACTAATTTAATCAGATTTTTCTGATGCTGAGACCCAAGGTCAAGTATTTTTTTTAAAGGCTCTCAGGTGATTTTCATGTGGTCCAGTTTTATGAAGCACACATACACAGAAAAAAAACCCTCAACAGTTTATCAGATATCACACATATAACTGTTGAGTTATCACAACTCAACAGATAACACAGTTTCATACCGCTTTATCCAATTTGGACAGCTTCCCCCAACATAGAAAAAAATAGCGCTTTCTTCGCCATCACAGGTTATCCAGCTATTCAAAAGCCATTAAGGTTGCTCATTCACCTGTTCCTATTCTTCATTCAACCACAGATTAAGTCCAGGAGTAGCAGCTGTTTTATTAAGATTGGTGTCAAAATGTGAGCGTGCAAACGGAGCCCTGGGCAGTGCTACTGAAGTCATGGCAACATCATGACAAGCAGCCCAGCAAACCCCCTAACAATGAACGGCCCCTGGAGAAGTAATTCCCCCTTTATCTTTTCAAGCCGTTTCTAGTGGCAGCCCAAGAAAATGAGTTTGCCCATTCTTCTTGCAATAGCACAGGGACAAATACAATACCTTTGCCACTGGCAGGACTGGCACAGGCAGCTCTGTATTCCCAGGTAAACCCCGGTGCTGCAGAATGTGCTCTCGATCTTCTGTAAGAAACTCGTTCATTCTAACTGTGCACAGGTATGACAGGATCCCAACTCCTGGTTGTGTACCATGCTTTGTTACAAAGCCATAACAACTTACAACAAACTTTACAGCTTAAAACAAACAACCCAGATATTATTAATATTTCACAGTTCTGTAGGCAGAAGTCCTACTGGTCTCAGTAGCCTAAAAATTAATGTGTCAACAGAGACACATTCCTTACCGGAGGCTCTGGGGATGATCTGCATCCATGCTCTTTTAGGCCGGCTGAATTCATTTCCTCGTGGTTGTAGGGTTGAGGTTCTTGGTTCCTTGCTAGTTGTCATCCAAGACCACTCTTTGCTCCTAGAGCCTCTTCTATGCTTTGAATAAGCTCCTAGAAGCCTGTCTCCAGTCACTGCACATGACTTTTATGTCGTAGAGCCGGCACCTCAAACACGGCTCACTTTTGAAATCTGACTTCCCTTTCTGTCACAGCCCTTCACCCTCCTCTTATGCTTTTAAGGGATCACGTGATTACATTGGTCTCACCTGAACAAACTAGGATAATCTCCACTTTAGGACTGATAAGCTTAACTACACATGCAAACTCCCTTTTGCCCTGTAATGTAACCAGAGATCGAATTGCCAACAGTTGCTGGATCACGGAGAAGGCAAAAGAGTCCCAGAAAAACATCTACTTCTGCATCGTTGATTATGCTACAGCCTTTGACTGTGTGGATCACAGGAAACTGTGAAAAATTCTTAAACAGATGGAATGCACACCACCTTACCTGTCTCCTGACAAACCTGTATGTAGGTCAAGAAGCAACAGTTAGAACCGATGATGGAACAACGGACTGGTTCCAAATTGAGAAAGGAGTATGACAAGGCTGTATATTGTCACCCTGCTTACTCAACTTATATGCAGAGTGCAGCATGCAGAATGCTGGGCTGGATGAATCACAAGCTGGCATCAAGACTGCCGGGAGAAATATCAACAGCCTCAAAAATGCAGATGAAAACCAATCTAATGGCCAAAAGCAAAGAGGAACTAAAAAGCCTTTCAATGAGAGTGAAAGAGGTGAGTGAAAAAGCTGGCTTAAAGCTCAACATTCAAAAAACTAAGATCATAGCATCCAGTCCCATCACTTCAAGGCAAATAGAAGGGGAAAAAGTGGAAACGATAACATATTTTATTTTCTTGGGCTCCAAAATCACTGTGGACGGTGACTGTAGCCATGAAATTAAAAGACAATTACTCCTTGGAAGAAAAGCTATGACAAAGCTAGACAGCATATTAAAAAGCAGCGACGTTACCTTGCCAACAAAGGTCCCTAGAGTCAAAGCCATGGTTTTTCCAGTAGTCAGTATGGGTGTGAGATTTGGACCATAAAGAAGGTTATTGTTGTTCAGTCACTCAGTCATGTCAACTCATTGTGACCCCATGAACTGTGGCACACCAGGCTTTCCTGTGTTTCACTCTCTCCTGGAGCTTGCTCAGACTCATGTCCAGTGAATCACTGATGCCATCCAACCATCTCATCCTCTGTCATCCCCTTCTCCTCCTGCCTTTCCCAGCATCAGGGTCTTTTCCAATGAGTTGGCTGTTTGTGTAAAGTGGCCAAAGAAGGCTGAGCGTCAAAGAATTGATGCTTTCGAACTGTGGTGTTGGAGAAGACTCTTGAGAGTCCCTTGGACAGCAAGGAGATCCAACCAGTCCATCCTAAAGGAAATCAACCCTGAATATTCATTGAAAGGAGTGATGCTTAAGGTGAAGCTCCAATACTTTGCCCATCTGATGTATCATTACGAAGCTTCTCAGGTGATGTTTACTCCCATAAAAGTTTGAGAACCACAGCTATGGTGGTTAGGAATCCAGACTTTGAACAGTCTGTGTTTAAATGTCACTTCCTTCATGTAATTCTGAAAGTAGAGACTTTTAGCGGTTTTGTTCCTTCAAAACCCCCAGCACCTAAACAGTACCAGGCACGGAGCTAGTGCTCAAAAAACAGTTGTTGAATGAAGGGTGCACAAATGATTGAAGGAATGATCATGGGTTGTCTTAATTTCACCAACATTCTTAACAGAAAAAAAAAAAAAATTAAAATGAGGATAGTACTAAGGTCCATCTAGTCAAGTCTATGGTTTTTCCAGTAGTCATGTATGGACGTGAGAGTTGGACTGTGAAGAAGGCTGAGCACCAAAGAATTGATGCTTTTGAACAGTGGTGTTGGAGAAGACTCTTGAGAGTCCCTTGGACTGCAAGGAGATCCAACCAGTCCATTCTGAAGGAGATCAGCCCTGGGATTTCTTCGGAAGGAATGATGCTAAAGCTGAAACTCCAGTACTTTGGCCACCTGATGCGAAGAGTTGACTCATTGGAAAAGACTCTGATGCTGGGAGGGATTGGGGGCAGGAGGAGAAGGGGATGACAGAGGATGAGATGGGTGGATGGCATCACTGACTCGACTGACCTGAATCTGAGTGAACTCTGGGAGTTGGTGATGGACAGGGAGGCCTGGCGTGCTGCGATTCATGGGGTCCCAAAGAGTCGGACACGGCCGAGCGACTGAACTGAACTGAACTCCTCTCTTACAGGGATTTATAAGAAAGAAATGAGCTAATGTGTGTTCAAGCGACAGCACAGCACCAGATATATATACAAAGTGCATACTACACGGAGGGCGGCAATGTCATTTGTGATGTTGTGGTCATCACACAGGTGCTGCGAGAGCAGCAATGACAGAGGAAACCCTTTGCTCTCAGAAAAACTCAGGAGATAGAAAACATGCTCTCTGGGTGCTTGCTGTAGAGATGCTGGCATACCAGAAGTAAGAGCACATGTTCAGTATTTATCAGAGAAACATCTTTCTTTAGACGGTCCAAATAATGTTTTCTGATAAGGTCATGAGGGAGTCAGAGGCCTGACATTAAAGAAACATAATTTATGCACATATTCTTATTTATTCTCTGCTGCATCCTTTCCCCTTTCTTTATCTTCCAAATAAGAAATTTGTATATTTCTGGCCCAAATTTGCTGGATGTTTACCAGCATCATGCATAAAAGATGTGCTGACTGCTCAAAGAACAATTTTGAAAACACTCTGAAAATAATTCAATCTGAAAGGTCCTCTGTCCACTGTTACACAAGGTAACAGTGGTATTTGGGAAAATGCTTTGTGTAATTTAGAAATTTACCATCAAAGTTGAAGTATTATTAAGCACATTAACATTTCCTTTGGCTTAGAATCTGAATTAACATGGTATATGTTCATTGTCTTGATTGTGCTGCTAACTTCATGCACGTGCGGGTTTTAAAATACACTCACAGATTCTCTGATATTCCTCCCTTCCAGGAGCAGAGCCTAATCTTCCTTTCTCAAGTGTGGGCAGCACTTAGTGACTTACTTCTAACAAGTAGAATAAAGAGGGGGCGATGATAGTCTTGAAGTCCAGGTCACGAAACACTGCAGTTTTCTCTTGTTTGCTGTCTCTTGGCTTGCTCACTCCGTGAGGAGTAACCAGCCACTGTGGAGATATTTCCCCCACATGTAATCTAAGGCATCCTGTCAAGAGCAAGTAAAAAACCGAGGACTCCTGCCAACCGCCACAAGAATGTGCCATCTTGGAAGCAGATTATCTGGCCTCAGTCAAATCCTCAGATATCTGTGTGTGTGTGCGTGCATGCGTCATTTAGTTGTGTCTGACTCTTTGCAACCCTGCGGACTGCAGCCCACCAGCATCCTCTGTCCATAGAATAATTTAGGCAAGAATACTGGAGTGGGTTGCCATTTCCTTTTCCACGGGATCTTCCCGACCCAGGGATCGAACCCACATCTCTTGTGTCTCCTGCATTGGCAGGCAGGTTCTTTACCATCTGCAGCCCTTAAAACATCTTGACTGGAGCCACATGAGATATCCTGGGCCTGAGCCACCCAGCTACACCACTCCCAAATTCCTGATCCACAGAAATATTTGTAGGATAACAAATGCGCATTGTTTTAAGCCCTTAATTTGGGAGGTAATCTGTANCTCACTTGCTGCTTCCTAGGAAAACAGGGCTTCTCTGGTGGCTCAGATGGTAAAGAATCTGCCTGCAGTGTGGAAGACCTGGGTTCAATCCCTGGGTTGGGAAGAACCCCTGGAGGAGGGCATGGCAACCCACTCCTGTATTCTTGCTTGGAGAATCCCCATGGACAGAGGAGCCTGGCGGGCTGCAGTCCATGGGGTGGCAGAGAGGCGGACATGACCGAATGACTAAGCACACAAGCACACACAGGAAAACAAAGGCAACTAACTCTCATAAGCTAGACTCACAGAGGGGGAAAATTCAGTTTGCAGGGTAGCTCCATGACATGACAAAAAAACTGAAGGTCTCTTTTTACCAGGAAAATTGCATTTAAAATTTATGGGGAAGCCATATAAAAGACAAGAACTGAGGGACTTCCCTGGTGACCCAGTGGTTAAGAATCTGTCTGCCAATACTGGGGACACCAACCAGTTCAATCCCTGGTCTGGGAGGTTTCCACCTGTGGCGGGGTGGCTGGGCCCTGTGCAGCTTTCTGAGCCCGCTTTCTAGAGCCCGCACAGTGCAGCTACTGAGCCCACATGCAGCGACTACTGAAGCCTGGGCACCCTAGAGCCTGTACTTGGCAGCAGCAGAAGCCATCGCAATGAGAAGCTGCCCACCACAACTCAGAGGGAGCCCCCTCTCACTGCAACCAGAGGAAGCCCACACCGCAACCAAACCCAGTGCAGCCAAAAATGAATAAGTTTTTTTAAAAGGACAAGAACCAAGAGAAAATGTGTCCAACAAACTTGAGTTTGGGGCAAACACAGTATTTTTCAACAAGATTATGGTCATCAGACCAACAATGTTTTGGTACTTACTTTGTGTGTTTTTGGATTATTTTGTTTAATTCTCACCAAAGACCTCTGAAATGTGGCCACAACGATTCTTACTGAGAGTCAAAGATGAGAGTACAGAGGTTTAACTATGTTACATAATGTGACGAAGGTAAAACAGACAGAAATTTGTAGGGATGGATCTTGAAGACAGGTCTAACCTGCATGAAGCTCTCAGAGACCCAAAGCCTAGTTTTGTTAGGCTATCTTCTCTGAAGATACTGGATGGGAGGCAGCATGCCGTAACAACGTGAGTATAGGCTTTGGATTTGGACATCCTTGGATTCAAATCTTTCCTCCGTATGCTAGTTTCTGACTTCTGTGATCAACTTCCTTATTCCTTAAACTGTTGTAAATGATGCATGCAATGCCTGCCACAACGCTCGATGTAATGCTTAATATGTGTTGTGTGTGTGTGCACAAAGTCATGTCAGACTCTTTGTGACCGCCATGGACTGTAGCCTGCCAGGCTCTGTCCATGGAATTTTCCAGGCAAGAATACTAGAGTGGGTTGCCATTTCCTATTCCAGGGGATCTTCTAGATTCAGGGATCAAACCTGTGTCTCTTGCGTCAGCAGACAGATTCTTTACCTCTGAGTCACCTGGGAAATCCCTAACATTTTTTAGGTATGATTATTTATATGCTAGAGTAGACAAGGCTAGAAAGAAAATGCGTACTCAGTTGCCGCCACCAGAGGGCAGAGTAAGAATTGTATTGTGTCTTTTTCTATGTCGATTCTGGTAAGGGAAACTAGAGTGCATAATTTAAACATCACTTACTAATCCTCAAATCCTGACAGGAGGCTATAGCAGACTTAAAAAGACACAAAAATATTTTAAAATACAGTAAGAATAATAAACTGAATATTCTTTTACATTCCATAAATTCAGTATGTATTCAATATTCAATACATTTCATATGTATTCAATTACATGAATACTATTGAAGCAAAAAATTTTGGTAGTGAGGACAAATATAAAGTAATTACGAGGATTTTTTTGAAGTTGTAAGTGTAATCAGCATCTTCCTTAAAATTATTCTAGATATACTGTATGGGTAAAAGGAAGAAATGGGGATATGAAAAGTTATTTAACTGATGCAGTTTCTTCTATTAAACAGAGAAGGGGAAAATGTTTTACCAAAAAATGTTAACATTTTAAAAATCACAGAAGAGTATGCCGGAGGGATGGAGGCAGGCAAAACTGTGTTACAGATTAAAAATGATTCCTTCAATACAGCCATTCCTGAGTTCTTCAAAACTGCCCTGGAATACGCTTCCCAAAGAAA
>SJYV01005256.1:5292-18396 GCA_006410875.1 Neotragus pygmaeus | reverse complement strand
CCAGCAGCTGAAAAGAAGCCCACAGAAAAGAAACCCATCTCAGAGGAAAAGAAGGCTGCTGCATAAACTTAAATTTGTTTATTCCGTAAATGCCAGATCATTTTGGACAGCTAATTTTGAATAAAGACCTGAACAAAGAGGCAATGAGAGATATGACTTGGGTGTGTTGTGTGAGTTGTGGTTTTAAGGTAACTTGTCTTGGGAAGCAGATGGTTTAAAGACTTATAACAGAAATACACAAACTCATTGTTTAGCTTCCCCCCAAAACTACTTTGGAAAATGGGCCATGTTCCATAAAGATTGGCATTTTTGATAACCACAAGAGGGCAGATTCAGAGAACATTTCTTAAAGGATAACAATAAAAAACTGATTTTCCCTTCAGAAGTGTTAGAGTCATCTGTGATACAATTGATGGAAGAGATGCTTGCCAGTGTTTTAATATTTGAACCCTTTGGTTTAAAAAGGGATTCCCTGGTGGCTGAGACTGTAAAGTGTCTGCCTACAATGGAGGAGACCTGGGTTGGGAAGATCCCCTGGAGAAGGAAATGGCAACCCACTCCAGTACTCTTGCCTAGAAAATTCCNTTTAATATTTGAACCCTTTGGTTTAAAAAGGGATTCCCTGGTGGCTGAGACTGTAAAGTGTCTGCCTACAATGGAGGAGACCTGGGTTGGGAAGATCCCCTGGAGAAGGAAATGGCAACCCACTCCAGTACTCTTGCCTAGAAAATTCCATGGATGAAGGGGCTTGGTGGGCTACAGTCCATGGCATCACAAAGAGTCAGACACGACTGAGCGATTTCACTTTTGGTATGAAAAGTGCCAGGTGGTTTTTTCCACAGTCACTTGGATTTCAGGTTTAATATGCTTGTGCAGGGTGTGGATGTACTCAAACATTTTTCCTAAGCTTTTAGCTCGGGTCACTGAACACCTTGGAAGTGCTTCCCTACTCGGGTTCTTGTTTTGCGTCTCGTTTTGCCTTGCTGGCAGTCTATCCTCCCATTTATAGATCTCCGTTCCTTAGTATAAAAACACTATCCAGCTTAAAATACTTTCCTGCCCTCTAGTTTGCGCAGTGCTGTTTGGAGACCCCTTTGCTGTAACCAGGAATCCGCGTCTGCCTGAACCTTCAACCAGTAGGGCCCTTGTATTGATGTCCTGTTTGCTGGTGACAGTGCGTCTGCAAGTTTGGAGGAGCTAAAGTAGCCTCCACCGGTAAACAGCATTGCTCAACTGAATTGTTGACACTCGGTATCTGACCATTTTTATCTCCAGGTCCTTTACATCGCCAACACCCTTTGCTTTAGGGAGTTATCATCCCCGGAGTTCTGCGGTTTTCGGTTTACAACCAAGTTTGGATATCCATGAGTTTTACGTCCACAAAGGGGAAACGCGCGCAGGCGCCGGTAGGGAGAGGCTGCACCGCCCCTAAGGTGCCGCCAGCCCCTCCCAGTCCGCTTTTTCGCTTCCGGTGGCGCGGAGGTGGCGTCATCATCGAGCGACCCGGCGGGCCGCCGGCGTGAAAGGTCGAGATGTTGAGCCGGCTGCAGGAGCTGCGCAAGGAGGAGGAGACGCTGCTCCGCTTGAAAGCGGCTCTTCACGACCAGCTGAACCGGCTCAAGGTGACCCTGCGTCCCCCATTTCTCCACTCAGCCGTTCCTGCGCCCCAGGCCGCCGGGCTCTACGCGGAGCCCAGGCATCTGCGGCCGATTAGCTTTTCCTCACCTGGCCGTCGCGCCCAGACCTAGGGGCGTAGACAGGCACCAAGGGGGAATGGATTTGAGACTATGGGTCCACCCCTCTAAGAATATTTATCTTGTATGTTTAGTCTGAGGCTCATTCATCTGAGTTTGTCGAATACACTACTACCCCCACCTGGCCACCTCAGCCCCGTAAAGGTGGGCGGCCTGCACCACGCGCTGAGGAAGGGCGACCTCCCGGAGCTCGCCTAGACCGCCCCTGCCTCCCCTCCCGAGCCCCTGCGGCATTTACGAGCCTCTCTTCACTACCTCGTATGGTCGCTTCATACAACTCTGGTCTCTCACAAAGGCAGCCCACTCGCGGATGTTACACTGTGCGAAAGGAGACAGCAAGTCCCTGCCAGCAGAGACCCTGCCACAGTACTGGGCTTGCCAAAAAGTTCGTTCGGGTCTTCTGTAAGATGCTACAGATGAACGATGAACTTAAGATGTAAGATGAACGAACTTTTTTTTGACCAAGCCAAATAGTTCCCGGTAGCTTTTCTCCCCGGATCTGTTACCGACTCAGCTGCTTTGTTGAGTTTAGATTGAAACCCACTAGAGCCATTTCCCAGACCTGTGCGGAGGAAACCCCCTTTAGTGAGATGTTACTCCTAATCCCTGCTGGGCACTTTCGGGTTATGAAGGCCCTTTGTAAACTGAGATCTATGAAAATAGTGTGCTTTCCCTCTGGACACAGGCAGTGCCTGCACACGCCAAATGTGAGCGTGCCAACAGTGGCTAGGAAACGCTGCCATTTTCCATTCTTCTGCTTTTGCTATCTCATTACGGGGGAGACAGACTGGGTCATGTAGAATCAGAAGACACTTGGCTTTTTTAAGGGCATGCTTGTGTTTTCGTCCCCTGAGCTGCTAGGTCTGGGCGAGTGGAACCCTCACCTCAGCCGGAACACCTGTTCACCCTAGGAGAAAGGGGCAGGAAGCTTTCTATGCTGTTTCCTTTAGAGGCCCGGAAGGCTTGAGGAGCTCCATCCCTTCCTTCTAGAGCTTCACAGAGGTTACATTGTTTTCAGTTCTGATGCCTACCTCTCCGAGCATGCTCAGTACATTTCACCCACATCAGTAGCTGGGTGACATAGTAAAGAAAGTGTCCTCCACTCATTCTAGGTTGAAGAGCTGGCCCTCCAGTCGATGATTAGTTCTAGAAGAGGTGAGATGCTGCCTTCTCAGCCTGCACCTGAACCATCACATGATGTAAGCTTAATTAGTGTGGGCCTGGGGGGAGAATGCAGTCCATTCTGCTCTTATGCTGCTGAGGGATCAGAAATTGTAGATAACCTTATCAAACCCAAAGAACTCTGGGGAGTGCTAATAAGAACCTTTTGGTTTAATTAACTGGCTAGTGTATATTACTCTCTTAAACAGGGAACATCTACCAGCTGGGTACACTTTGGTTGGCTGTACTATTGTATCGCTTCCACCTTCCTACTCTTCCATTCTCTTGAGCCACTCCAGTGAACTGGGGAGAGTGTGAAGATCTTTGCAGGAATATGTCAAAATTCCTGCTGCTCTGTGAATAAGTAAGTTTAGGATTTGATAATAGGACTGTAGCTTCAACCACAAAGCCTAGAACTAGAGTTCTAGTCCTCCTCATATCCTCTGACCAAGTGCCCTCAGGAAAATCATCTTCTAGATAAACCACATTTGAATGTTCTCCCAGCTGTGTGTTAAGCATTTAAAACCATTTGAAAGCAGCACATCTAAGCCAGTGTATAATTCTTATGTAAGAACCATGTGTGTAAATCAGGTAATCTATCAAATCTAGTGCATTTACTGTGCTCTCATTGTGATAGTGGGGGTTGTGGGGAAGGGGTCAGGGTAGAATTTGGAGAAATAGGAAAGTGGCCACACTTCTTAGTGATAGTATTGGGATTGAATATACAATTGAGATTTTATTATAAAACATTAAGAATTTCTTTTCAGGCTAAGGTTCTTCCTGTTAATCCACACTGTCCTTGACTAAAGCAGATGCTGGTGCATGTAGACAATGAAGCATCAATCAACCAAACTGCACTGGAGCTGAGCACAAGGAGCCATGTGCCAGAAGAAGAGGAGGAGGAGGAAGAGGAGGAGGAAGATTCCTGAAGGGGAGAAGAGCCTGGGTTAGTCATGCAAGTTAATTTCTAAGTCTCAGAGACTTTCTCCAAAGAATTCTCATGGGCCCTATAGCCTGCTTTAAAAGGAAGCAAGAACTTTAGGAGAATGTGTAGTTGTAAAGATGGTTCCATCAATAACTCAGGTTTCAGAGTGCTTTAACAAAAGTTGGTGACATATAGAAAAGCAGAGATGCAGTGTTTCAGTATTGAGCAGAGGAGGGCAGAGGGCCCCTTGAGAGCACAGCTGCTGCCACCTCTCAGTGAGTGTGTGTGACCTGGTGTTTAAAACCTGGATGTGAACACTTTCAAGCTTAGTGTCTTTTGAGTGGTGTTTTAAATCTCTATTCACATCCAAAGGTACTTCATTTTGAGAGTAAACTGACTGCTAACATGACGTGTGTGGCTGCCTCACACCTTGGTCCACATGTGGCTGCCATCACACCTCGGTTGAGACATTATGGTAAAAATGTGCTTAGAGATAAGTCACAGGTAAATAGCTGTTACGCGGCTTGCCGCTTTCCAGACAGCAACAGACCAAAGGATCAATTCCTCTGGGGTGAACGATACAGTAGCATCATTTAAACCCATTTCTAGACTTAGGCATTGTGCCATTGAAGAAGGATCACGAGGCTCGGGAGATTGGATTTTGTAATAAAGAACTGACAGTTAACAGAATAAGAGACACTTCATATTTTAAGTTGACACTCATTTTTGCATATTGTCCCTTTTCCAGTGAATATACAAATAGGTAGTTGCTTGATTTTATAAAAGTAATTTGCCCTGCCCAGAAATAGAAAAGCCAAACAAAACACAACCTCCTCCAGCACAGCTTCTTACATAACTGTTCTAGGAGAGAGCATAGACATATTTGTTAATTGATGTTTCATTAAAGTTATGTTGAGCTACTCTTACATGAAGTAGCCAGAAGCTTAAATGAGCATGTTTCTTGGAAAACACAACGTGAATATCATTTTGCAACAAAAAGTATCAAGGTATACATTTCCCAGGTCTCCCACATTGCAGGCAGACGCTTTACCATCTGAGCCACCAGGGAAGCCCCTAATGTAAGATACAAGCATGGGTTTTTAAGAGTTGGAAAAGTTGGGTATGAATTCTAGCTTGACGACCAGTTGGTTGCTTGCTTTTCACCTTTTTGGGAGTTTTCGCTCTTGTGTCTATAAAATGAGAGAGTATTCATATCTGCTCTAGCAGTTTCTGGTGTCCTCCTGAGATGCTAATGAGGTATCACTTAAAAATCTTTAACTATCCGTAATTCCCTAGCGGTCCAATGATGAGGATTCCCATGCTTTCACTGCTGAGGGCCCAGGTTCAGTCCCTGGCTGGGGAAGATTGCGAAAGCCATAGCCCCAAAATTAAAATATCCAAGTATTATATCTCAGTAAGGAAGTTTGAAAAAGGTGTTTGGCCTGGGGAGCTCTAAAAATATAGCATGAGTGATGTAGGAAACATCATTCTTGAGAATGAGATCATTCTTAGTGAAAATTACCAGGAAGAAATCTTTTGACTCTCAAAATGAAGTACCTTTGGATGTGAATAGAGATTTAAAACACCACTCAAAAGACACTAAGCTTGAAAGTGTTCACATCCAGGTTTTAAACACCAGGTCACACTACTCCTTAGTTTACACACTTAAGTGAGACATTCTCAGAGGTGGTAACATCCTCTCTGTTAGGAAAAGACCCTGGGTTCAAGGAGGGTGTGGTTCTTAAACCTCGTGTGAATGTTTGTAGGTTGAAAATATGTGAGTTAGACTGTTGACTTATAGAACAGATGTTAGCCTCTCAGGGGGAAAAATGATTGATTGGCTGAGGCAGCCTTGTATATATAGTATTGACCAGTATTTAAAAATCCTGGCTGTATCTCAGGCTCTCGTAGATCTGCAGTGGAACTACCTACTTAGGAGATTTACTGTTTTTAATTTGAAAATGAAATGTGTTTAAACATTTATTTTGGTTTTCTATCACCTGCTCTCTCAAAGAAGAAAATGAGGGAAGAGGTGCTGACTAGGCAGCCTCATATATGATCTAAATCTCAAAAGTTACTTTTCAAAGAAAGAAAGGTGGCCAGTTAGAACATGGCTTTGTGGGTCTTTTGCAGTTTCACTGCCAGCCCACAGGCATGAAAGTCAGTGCCAACCACCTTGCTGCTCTGCGGGGACGTGTGTCAGGTGTAACTGGGGAGCGGGGAGCCAGCGCTCAGTGGAGTGAGCAGCGCGGCGCAGCCCGGGTAGAGGCCCCAGCGCCAGCTGCCCCAGTCCTGCCCCGCCTCCTGCTTTCCTCTCAGTATGAAGAGACGGAAGAAATTGATGGGATCTGTTCACAGGCCCACAGGAAAGGTGGCTGGAAGATAAGGGTGTTTGCTGAGAAGAACTGGACAAAGTCCAAATATTAGAATTCCAGGAAGCCACATTGGTCCAAAGCACTGAACTTGTCCTTAGTGTGGTATTTCCGCCTTCCAGGCTCCTTCCTGTCTTTGCGTTTCCCCCCTCATTAATACCTGGCTGCTAAATCATTTGATGATTTATCCACTACAGACACTGAAAATGCTACCACAAAAGCAGAAATTGTTTTCATCCTTTGAATTTGATAGTATATTTATTAGAGTAAGAGATTAGCTTTGTTAAACATCTGGATTAAAACGGTGAAAGGATTTTCATACAGTTGTTAGGCACTATAAACACTGTTGTTTACAATAGCATCAGTACTTGGGTTTGGTGAAAGGTAGATCTCATTTATTTTAATGCCTTGATCCATTTGTAACATTCAGAGTAACTCCACCATTTTAGAAACACTAATCCAAACTTAAAGAGACATAGCACTAAATATCCACACGGTATATTTAAAAATAAATATAGAAACACAACCAGAGTTAGTCTACAAATCAGCACAGTAGACAGACTGGTGAAGCCCCAGCTATCATGGCAGTGAAGGGCTCTGGCTAGATTTTGATGAAAATTTGCTGAATTCTACACCAAAAGCAAGAACATAATAAAATAACATGATACACACTTTCTGATGCTCATTTTTATAGCAGCAAAGCATGCTTCACATGCACTGCCTGTGAAGGATCTTACAAGGCTCCTTCCTACTCACTCAGAAGGTATGCCTGGCAAGAATGAAGTACCACCAAGTGTCAAAGAATCCCGAAAATAGAGACGACCAGCCAGTTCATGGTGTGGGAAAGCAGTGCAGTTTTCAGTAAGAATGACTACCCACAGTCACCAGAGTTTCACTGTAATTCAACATTGCACATGTTTTCATCATCAATATACACAAAAATAGCCCCAAGCACAAAGCCAATCCACTTAGGGGAATAACAATAGTAATAAGAGTAAAGATGATACTATTGAAAGTGACACGAGTAGAATTTTGGCACATGCTGTGTTCTCCATCCTTTGTCATAGGTGAAACGCACATCTGAACAAAGACAGGCATGGGAAGGCCGCTCGGAAGCAACACGGCATGCCCCTGGGCAGGGACCGCTGCTTCCCACCACTTAGACGCCAGCTGCATGGGTAGGTGTGCTGGGCTGGTTAAGGCCGATGGTGGAGCAGAGCCAACCTGCAAAATCCACTTCCTCAGCATCAGATCTCTTGATGAAAGCATGAACCTGTGTGTGAGGAAATAGAAAGTGTGCTTAAAAGCCAAGAAAGAAAATTCCAAGAGTCCTGGGTCTGGAGGCTCTGCTGCTCTTGGAAGGAGCTCCGGGCACCTACCCGTGTCCCAGTGCCTGCCTAGAGCCCCGGCTCCTCTGGTCTTAGCCCTTCCCTGAGCCTGCTCTCCATGAAATGGAGACAGCAGCTCTGCCTTGCAGCTGTTGAAGGAACAAGAGAATTGATGGACTTGAAAGCGCATGTTACACTGACCAGGCGCTACACAGCATGTAAGTGCCAACACTGAGAAGATTCCCACTTCTCTGCTACCACACAGGAGACAGTTCCTTGGTGAGGATGCTGAATACAAAATAAGCCAGTCAGTACTGCAGAAAGGCCTTGTCCCCCTGTGGGGCGAGCTGGCCCTTTCTTTCCCTGGATCCCCTCTGGCTGCAGGGTTATCCCTGCTCTTCCATTAAACTGATAGGAAGACCGAGGAGACGTGTTTGGGGTCCTGCAGGCCCCAGATCAGCTGGGCCACAGCAGTCAAGGCAGAGTAGGGTATGGGCTCAGCAAGCACTGGATGGGTGACTGACAGGAGAACAAATGAAATGCAGCAAATGACAGTGTAAGGATTTGAAATAAATCACTTACCATGAGTTGCTTCAAATCTGCTCTCTCTGCAGGGTTTTTTATTAAGCTTAAAGGAAGAAAGACACTGTGAGCTGTTGCCTGCTGCTGGTTCTAACTCAGATTACTTCATGTGCGCATACCTGTCCTCCCCACATCCCATGGGCTGTAAGGAAGAGTGCCTAAGCCTTACCCACCCTCCTGTTCTTAGGAGAGTGTCATGCCCACAGTAGGTTAATAAACACTTGTCGAATGAAATTAAAGCCAAAAGGCAACAGGGCAGTCCCTTTACAGCAGGTGCTGAGCGCAGCAGCTATTCTGCCCCCTGCTACAGTCAGACACGTCACCTGAGTCCTAGCATGCTAGAAGAAGGGCAGCAGCTAAAGGGTGAAAGGCAAAGCTGTGCTCCCCAAGAGGGATGAGGAGCCTGACAAAACCAGAGCACTTTCAGAGAACAAGGAGGTGACTTACCATTTATTCACAAAATCTTGAAATTCCAGACTGAATACTCCACTGGGCAGTTTTGGAGGAGGCTGCAAGTACACACAGAGACCTAGGAAGTGTCCTGCTCTACCCACCTCCCTTCTCCACTCCCACCTCTGGGCAGTGCTGCCCTTACCCAGTCCAGGAAAGGCAGGGCTGGGAGGCCAGCGGCTGCTACCGCTTACCCTGTTGGAGCGGTCAGTCTCAAACCAGTCAGGACTGGGGCCAAGTC
Source organism: Neotragus pygmaeus (assembly GCA_006410875.1). NCBI lineage: Eukaryota > Metazoa > Chordata > Mammalia > Artiodactyla > Bovidae > Neotragus > Neotragus pygmaeus. Next base: position 9,583 of record SJYV01005256.1, on the reverse strand, counting down.
ATTGTTCTGACTACTCACCAGTCTAAATCTGACTAAGAGTGAGTGGCTGAATAAATAATTTCCTTTCTGAGCCTCAGCTGACCCTTTTTAGCTCTGAGGCTCGACCACCATACATCTGGGAGTGTGGCCGGGCAAGAGCCAGCAATGACAAGGAGCCGGAGTGAGGAGGATGTGCAAAGCACCAGGCAAAGTCCGGCCCTGACAGCACCTGTGGGTATCACAGAAGGCTGACGGATAAAATGTTTACCTGCTTCTGAGCACTGAAGGGAGTGCAGAAAGGTTAGTAAAACATTAACTGGCAGAGAGCTTGGTCTGGAAGAATGTTGGGTCCCAGCAGGAAAGGATGACTTTCCTGATATAAATACAACAGTCTACCTTCCTTGCATCCTTAGGCAGCTTAGATCAGACCCTCCACTTCCCTTCTCTGTCCCACAGTGCTTAGCACAAAGCTGAGCAGTCAGGCAGTGAAGAGCTGAAATGAGCCCAGTAACCTGTGAACCAGTGGCAGTGATTTTTTTAAACTGCTGTGGTGAGCCAGGATTTTCCCTGTTGAATTTGTAATGACCAAGGGGACCTTTTGACCCTTTGGGGTCTAGTTTTAGAGAGAAACGAGAAAGCACAAAAAGTTACTCCACTAGTCTCAAAGAGAATGGGGCAATGCCCATGCTCCTCAGTGGAGTGGGGGTCTCCAGCTGCCTCCCCAACAGGCCAGAGCTTGTCCCTCTTCCTCTACCCATGCTGCTCCTGATGCCAGCAGTGCAGGCCTTACCATATGAAATTCTGTCCTGCCCTCCAGCTCCTCCAGCCCTGCCCCACCCTCTGAGCAACCACGGTGCTAGTCCAGAACTTCCAATTCCCCCAGGCCCATACTGATGAATACTTGTCAGTCTCATCCTTCCTCAATCCCTTTTACATTTAAACATACTGGCATTATGTTTCACAGATAATATATCTTCTTTGTATTAAAGGGACGGGGGAGCCTGGTGGGCTGCCGTCTATGGCGTCGCACAGAGTTGGACATGACTAAAGCGACTTAGCAGCAGCAGCAGCAATTTAATCACCTGTAATTCCATCACTATGAGATAACCACTGTCATATTACTTTCCAGACTTTATGTGCACATAAAATGCATACATAGATTTTTTTTAAAGAATCATGGAATACATACTCTTCTACAACCTTTTTCCATATAATTCATAATGAATATTTCCCATATCTTTCTGCACTGTCACCTGTTATGCTCATTGCTTTATATAGAGAAAATGCATGTGTCTGCCTTGCTTTCCCTACCCAATCTAAGACCTGAGACTTGTTTTTCCATCTCTGCCTGGATCACCACCTCGTTCCTACCACCACCCCAAGGTGCTTATTAGCACATAATAACTGCACAATGCTTGGTGGAAAAAAAGAAATGCCTGGTGAATGAAGGATGAGAGTGCATTCAGTGGGCAGGTGGAGGCTCCTGAATCAGAGAGGATGAGGGACTCAGAGCTATGTGAAGATGTTCCTGGGGAAGGGACAGCCCATGCTGTGGGAACAATTCAGAGGTTTCCCAGACAGATCAATTGTAAGTTTTTTCCTTAAAAGCAAATAAATTCCAGGATCACAGAAGCCATGCAGTACCTTACCTCATTGACTATGTAATCCAACAACTCAAAAATTGCCATTGGAGGTCGGCTGTCCATTCCATAAGCTGTAAATTTTATGAAAAGAAAGAAGAAAACTTCTCAGAAACAGAAGGTTAACTGCCAGTTCGAGGCTAGGGGTGGGCATGGATCTTAGGGACTAGCACAGAGTTGTAGATGACAGAGACGGCAGAGCCACGGTAAGGCCTGAACACGGGGGCCGGCCAAGGCCACAGCTGGCCAGGATCTGAGTCTGGGTTCTGCCACACCCAAGACTCGGGACCAGCCCCTCTGGCAACCCCCCACCGGCTACCCTTGCCCGCTCTGTTTCTCCCCCATACACGCCCTCGTGTGGGCCTCAGACAGCAGTGTCCTGGCAGGGGCAACATCCGAAGGTAATGGCAGAGCCAGGATCTTCCAATACTGAGTTTACTTCAGTCCAGAGAAGGGGGCAGTGCTACACAGTGCTAACCTCCTCAGAGTCAGACTTGGCCACTCACAAGTGTATGTGGCAAGGCAAGCACCCTGCGCCTCAATTTCCTCATAGCTAAAATGGAAATTATAATAGTGCTCACACACAACTGCTATTAAAATTAGACAATGGTAGGCAAATCTATGGAGACAGTAGACTGGTGATGGCTAAGGTGTCAGGTAGGGGAGCTGTGACTGACTGCTAATGGAAATGGCTTCTTGTGGAGGTGATGGAAACGTTCTTGAATTACAAAGTGGTGATGACTGCATGATATGGAGAAGTATACTAAAAACCACTGAACCGTACACTTTAAAATGTGCATTTTATGATATGTGAATTTTACCTCAATTAAAAAAAAAAAATCTACCTAAAGTCATGATTTTTTAAATTAGATAATACATATAAAATACTATGCGCAGTGCCAGGAACACAGTGGGCACTTAACAAATGGTAGGAAGGAAAATGTTGGCAATGATAATAATCTCCTACATTGGACCCCATGCTCTGCTTCCCCCTTGCCCCAGCCTGGCAGCCAGAGACAGGAATCAGCCTTCCAGAAACCCACAGTCCAAGCTGGGGCCACACTGGGCCACTCACAGCTGAGGGGCCTCCCGGGGGTCCTTGGCCTGGGCGGGGTCTCAGCCGCATCTCCCTCCACCTGGCACCCAAACATCAGCTCCAGCTCCTTGGCATCTGGAGGAGGGATGGGATACCTCCCGACCGCCATCTCAACCAGAGAGAGCCCCATGCTCCAGATGTCCGACTGCACGGAGTAATGGGTCCCCTGGAGTCGCTCTGGCTGCAGGAGAGACAGACATAGTTATCACCTGTGAGCTAGCCTGGCCCATGCAGAGAGGGATGGGTGAGTCCTCATGAATGCCTGGGACTTCCTGCCCCGCTGAGGCCTGTCTGCAGTGCAGGAGTGCTGGGCTACCCTGCCTGGTCTCAGCCCTGGCTCTACTGATGCATTTCATCTCCTCCCCCTTAGCAGAGCTCACATCCAGTTTCAGGACCTCCACTAACCTCTTTAATTTGGCTCCCCTTCTGCCCCCAAATAATCTGTTTACCAAATCCTAGCTGGCCTTCATGGCTCTGACCCCTAACTGATGTCTCCCCCACAACCTACCTTGAACTAACAGCGTCCAACCCAGCTGGACCCTGGCTGAGCCTCAGCTGTGGTTCCAGCTCTGCCCATCCTGGTCTTGCATGTGCAGGACAGCCTATCCAAAACCCAGCATGAGAGACTCATCTTGAGTCCCAAATCCAAAATATGAAGTTTCTGGAACATGGGTCACAAATGAGGTATCAGTGGGTAGAAAGAACACTGGCCTTGCAAGTAAGAAGAGCTGAGTTCTAAGACTAGCTCTGCCACTAACTCTCTGTTCTGGACAACTAGAAAAGGCAAAGGATCTGGGTCAGGAGATCTGGGTTCAAGTCCCAAGGTGGGACTTCAAAGCTAGGTGATCCTAAGCCTCAGTTTCCTCAGCTGTAAAATGGGGCTAATGATGATAGAAACAACAAAACAAAATGCCTACTCTGCTACCTAGGGCACCGAGAAGGTCAAACCAGATGAAAATGTATGTTAGATGTAGCAAAATGTTATGCAAATATGAGTTGTTATTGGTGGAAACAGTGGGAGAGAAGTATATAGCCCTTATTTTTATTGAGCATTAATTGAAATAAAATATGTATTTCAAGAATCCTATCAAAAAATCTTTATCCTGACCATCATACACTTATGTGGTTCACTCAATCATGTCCAACTCCTGGCTCCTCTGTCCATGGGGATTCTCCAGACAAGAATACTGGAGTGGGTTGCCATGCCCTCCTCCAGGGGATCTTCCTGACCCAGGGATCGCACCCAGGTCTCCCACATTGCAGGTGGATTCTTTACCATCTGAGCCACCAGGGAAGCCCTCATACACTTGTACAGACATCAAATTCATTTCTCCTATAGGTTTTTTTTTACCAACTCCAACACTGAACTATTTTGGAACTGACCACGTAACCACAAAACCCAAACCACTAAACCCAGGATCAATATAAGTTCCAGGGCCTATTAACTGATTTTAAACCCAAAGAGTTAGCAGTTGAGTAGCCCAGGGTGCTAGCTGCTCAGTTTTTAGACATTCAGGGAAGAAGCTGAAGAGCCCACGGGTTTCATGTCTTTTAGCCACTGGAATGGGGGGGGGGG
>SJYV01005255.1:0-13009 GCA_006410875.1 Neotragus pygmaeus | reverse complement strand
GACTGAGCGACTGAACTGAACTGAAAGTTTGTGTTTCCTTGTTAATTTTCTGTTTAGTGGGGTATTAAAGTCTCCCAGTATTATTGTATTATTGTTAATTTCCCCTTTCATACTTGTTAGCATTTATCTTACATATTGTGGTGCTCCTATGTTGCATGCATATATATTTATAATTGTTATGTCTTCTTGGATTGATCCTTTGATCATTATGTCATGTCCTTTGTCTCTTTTCACAGCCTTTGTTTTAAAGTCTATGTTGTCTGATATGAGTATTGCTACTCCTGGTTTCTTTGGTCTCTATTTGCATGGAATAGCTTTTTCCAGCCCTTCACTTTCAGTCTGTATGTGTCCCCTGTTTTGAGGTGGGTCTCTTGTAGACAACATATATAGGGGTTTTGTTTTTGTATCCATTCAGCCAGTCTTTGTCTTTTGGTTGGGGCATTCAACCCATTTATGTTTAAGGTAATTATTGATAAGTATGATCCTGTTGTCATTTATTTTATTGTTTTGGGTTCTAGTTTATACACCCTTGTTGGGTTTCCTGTCTAGAGAAGATCCCTTAGCATTTGTTGGAGAGTTGGTTTGGTGGTGCTGAATTCTCTCAGCTTTTGCTTGTCTGTAAAGTTTTTGATTTCTCCTTCATATTTTAATGAGATCCTTGCTGGGTACAGTAATCTGGGTTGAAAGTTATTTTGTTTTATCACTTTAAATATGTCCTGCCATTCTCTCCTGGCCTGAAGTGTTTCTGTTGAAAGATCAGCTGTTATCCTTATGGGAATCCCCTTGTGTGTTATTTGTTGTTTTTCCCTTGCTGCTTTTAATATATGTTCTGTGTGTTTGATCTTTTTGATTTTGATTAATATGTGTCTTGGAGTGTTTTGCCTTGGGTTTATCCTGTTTGGGACTCTCTGGGTTTCTTGGACTTGGGTGATTAATCCCTTCCCCATTTTAGGGAGTTTTCAACTATTATATATATCCTCAAGTATTTTCTCATGGTCTTTCTTTTTGTTTTCTTCTTCTGGGACTCCTATGATTCGAATGTTGGGGCATTTAACATTGTCCCAGTGGTCTCTGAGATTGCCCTCATATCTTTTATTTCGTTTTTCTTTTTTCCTCTCTGATTCATTTATTTCCACCATTCTATCTTCTATTTCACTAATCTTATCTACTGCCTCCATTATTCTACTATGTGTTCCCTCCAGAGTGTTTTTGATCTCATTTATTGCATTATTCATTATATACTGATTCTTTTTCATTTCTTCTAAGTCTTTGTCAAACCTTTCAAGCGTCTTCTCAATCCTTGTCTCCAGGCTATTTGTCTGTGATTCCATTTTGTTTTCATGATTTTGTATCATTGTCACTATCATTATTTGGAATTCTTTATTAGGTAGATTCCTTATCTCTTCCTCTTTTGTTTGGTTTGGTGGGTATTTATCCTATTCCTTTACCTGCTGGGTATTCCTCTGTCTCTTCATTTTGTTTATATTGCTATGTTTGAGGTGGGCTTTCTGTATCTGACAGTTTGTGGAGTTCTCTTTATTGTGGAGTTTCCTCGCTGTGGGTGGGGTTATATGGGTGGCTTCTCAAGGTTTCTTGGTTAGGGAAGCTTGTGTTGGTGTTCTGGTGAGTGGAGCTGGATTTCTTCTCTCTGGAGTGCAATGAAGTGTCCAGTAATGAGTTATGAGATGTCAGCGGGTTTGGAGTGACTTTGGGAAACCTGTATATTGAAGTTCATGGCTATGTTCCTGTGTTGCTGGAGAATTTGTGTGGTATGTCTTGCTCTGGACTTGTTGGCTCTTGGGTGGTGCTTGGTTTCAGTGTAGGTATGGAGGCATTTGATGAGCTCCCGTCGATTAATGTTCCCTGGAGTCAGAAGTTCTCTGATGTTCTCTGGATTTGGACTTAAGCCTCCTGCTTCTGATTTTCAGTCTTATTTTTACGATAGCCTCAAGACTTCTCCATCTATTGATAAAATATCTAGGTTAAGGATGAAAAGTTTCTCCACAGTGAGGGACACCCAGAGAGGTTCACAGAGTTACATGGATAAGAGAAGAGGGAGGAGGGAGTTAGAGTTGACCCAAATGAGATGAGGTGGAATCAGAAGAAGAGAGAGAAAGCTAGCCAGTAATCACTTCCTTATGTGAGTTCCACAGTCTGGAGTGCTCAGAGATGTTCACAGAGTTATACAGAGAAGAGAAGAGGGAGGAAAGTGACAGAGGTGGCCAAGAGGATAAAGGGGGGAATCAAAAGGAGAGAGACAGATCCAGCCAGTAATCAGTTCCCTAAGTGTTCTCCACTGCCTGGAACACACAAAGAGATTCACAGAGTTGAGTAGAGAAGAGAAGGGGGAGGGAAGAGATAGAGGCGACCTGGTGGAATAAAAGGAGAGTCCAAAGGGGGAGAGAGAAATCAAGCCAGTAATCTCGTTCCCAAGTAAATATGAGTACTGAAGATTGGGTTCTTAAAGGTACAAAATTGATAACAAATACCAAAAAGCAAAGATTCAAAATCTAGAGTAGAGGTTGGATTTTCAAAAATTCAATATTAAAGATAAAAAGTCACAAAAATTATAAAACATATATATATATATTTTGTTTTTAAAAATAGAGTCTCTCTCTCTCACTTTTTTTTTTTTTGCAAAGTAATAGTAGGTTATAAAAATGAAAATTAAAGGAGTAATAGAGGACTTAAAATTAAAAATAATTAAAGAATGATAGTAAAAATATATCTAGGACTTTCTCTGGTATTGATGTGGGCAGTGTGGGGTCAGTTCATTTTAGATAGCTCCTTGATTTGGCTTATATTTCTCAAGATCTATAGGCCCCTTCCTACGTAGCCGGTACTAATTACAGGGTTTTAATCTATTACACCTGTCACTTCCAAGGAGGTTCCCTCTGTTTTAGCTTCTTCTGTTTGCTGGTCTCTTCAGTGTCTAATTTCTGCCCTGACACAAAGGGGCGGTGGTGGACACCTTTTTAGGCTCACTTGTTCAGTAGTGCGGTGGGGAGGGAGGGATGCTACAAACAAATAACACTGGCGTGTGCTTGCAGTATCTCGGCCGCACTGGGTTTGCCCCTCCTCACAGCATGTTTGCTTTTCCTGTCTACACTGCTTAGGCTCTAGGTTGGTCTGCTGGGAACTGTCTGAGGCCGGCCCTGGGCTGCATGTACCTCCCAGGTCTAAGCCGTTCAGGTTCAGGTACTCAGGTAGTCCTCAGAGGCACAGACTTGGTTGGGTCTGCATTTTGTGCCCTTCCCAGGTCCAAGGAGCTCAGGTGACAAGGTGTTTGGCGAGCAGGGTCGCTGCAACTTATTGCCTCTCCCGTCCCTTCCGCTTGGTTTTCTGGGTGTACAGTCAGCGCATCTCAGGCAGATGTTGACCGTTAATAATCCCAAGAAGTCTTGGTTAGCAATGAAGCCTGCTTGCAGTTTGGTAGATAATGCCTCTCTGGAGCCATGATTGTCCCCTTCTGACTCTGGCTGCCCTCACCTGCCTGTCACCAGAGGGGGATGGGCCACCCTGCAGCTGGCTAGCTCTGCTCAGTCCTTTGTTCTGTGAGACGGCCTGGCGGTATCTTAGGTTAGGGCTTTTCACGTGGTAGCTATCCCATAGTCTGGTTTGCTATCCCAAGTTAGTTCCTCAGATTGTCCTCGGGGCATTCAGGCCCGGTCCTTACTCTAAGCAATGCAGCCCACGCCTCCCTGCCCAGCCTCCACTTTCTAGTGGCAGATGCAGGTGCCTGCACTGCTTCTCTGATGGGGCACATAATCTGTGGGTTTTAAATAATTATTTATTTTTCTTCCCAGTTATGTTGCCCTCTGTGGTTCCAAGGCTCACCTGACTCGTCATTGAGAGTGTTTCCTGGTGTTTGGAAACCTGTCTCTTTTTTAAGACTCCCTTCCTGGTACAGAGCTCCATCCCTACCTCTTTTCTCTCTCTCTTTATCTTTTATATTTTTTCCTACCTGCTTTTGAAGACAATGGGCTGCTTTTCTGGGCGCCTGATGTCATCTGTCAGCATTCAGAAGTTGTTTTGTGGAATTTACTCAGCTTTCAAATGAAAGCTGAATTTGAATTTTTTATGAATTTGTGTGGGAGAAAGTAGTCTCCCTGTCCTATTTCTCTGCCATCTTAGGACTGCTCCCATTCATACTGTTATACATAGTATTATGTAGTATATTTCTCTCTCTTTCACTATATAGGTACACATACACATATAATATTTATATTAGAAATTGAGAGAATCACAAATAAACTTTGACAAAATCATTGTTATTTGAGAGTTTAGCATATTTTAATTACTGTACAAGGAACCCAGATCTTTTCTGCTAAAATCCTGACAGAACTCACCTCACTGAAAATTCTTCTACACTGGCCCAAATCTAGAATTCTTCAGAAATGCAGCACTTGGTACTGGTTTTGTTTAAGTAAGAAGATAGACCATGAAAGCTCTCAGAAACTGAAGTGCAAGATTTTATGATATCCAGAAATACTAAAGACATATGGAAGAAAGGCACTTACGTGGGATATACCCAGACACAAAGAAATTATGAAACAATATGTAGGATACATGCAGAGACAAAAATTGTGAAGCAGAACTGAGACTCCTCCCATCAATGTTCTTAGCTTTCTGTTTCCTTAGAGAAATCAAACAGTTTTCTTTTGGTAAACATCTTAGTCATAATCAAACATTAGAGATAAATTATTGTTTGTTTGTTAATCTATTTTACAAATGTCTGAAAAAAGTTACAACATTAGAACCTTCATAATCAGCAGATTTAAACATGGGTCATGCGTGCCTCCTTAGTCGCTCAGTTGTGTCTGACTCTTTGCAACCCCACAGACCTTAGCCCACCAAGCTCCCCTGTCCATGGGATTTCCTAGGCAAGAATCCTGGAGTGAGTTGCCGTTTCCTACTCCAGGGGATCTTCCTGACCCAGAAATCGAAACAGACATTCCTTGAGTCTCTCCTGCATTGACAGGTGGATTTTTTTTTTACCATTGCAACAACTGGCAAGCCAAAATGTGGGTCAGTAGATACTAAAGCCCCTTAGTCAAGGCTCTTATCTCAAATGGGAAAGGAAAGTCACCATCCACTTCTTTCCTCTTCACACAGTGGCAGTGGCAGATCTTGTTTAGAAGCATCTATCACCACCAATATTTGACTGCACTTCCTGGATGGAGAAAAATTAACTGTAATGTTGCCTATAGTTTCAGTAGTATGTGATATATTTACATAGTTATTAATAGTTGACATACCAAAAGCATAAAATCATGATTTACATATAATTTCTTCCTGAAGTATTCAGAAATAAACTTTGCCCTAGTTATCCTCTTGCCTATAACAAGGATCCACTACTTTCATGATTTAATTTCATGATTACACTTGCCTTTCAGAATTATTCACAGAATCACAAGTGATTAGTAGGCCCGTATCATCACTGAATATTATGATGTGAATTCATATGAATCTTTCAAATTCTGGAAGAACAGTGAGCTTCTAGAAGGATTGAAGACTTAATAACTACTCTTTCTACAATTCCCTCATATCATACAATAGAAGTAATTTGGAAAATAATCCTTATATGTTAAATAAGTGAAACCAATCAACATATAGTATTGTGGGAGCCCACTATCTGATCTGCAAGAAGAATGAGGCCATGAGATGAAAAAGGATCTCAAAGACCTGGTGCACTTAGTCGATGATTTGAGGTCCTCTGAAGGGTGAATAAAGCAGATTGGATTAATTCAAGCTAGGTTGGTGGAGGAGAAAGTTGAAGTCTAGATTAAAAATATATATATATATGCAGGAGTAAGTCAGGGGAGATCAAGGAGGATTTGGCATGAACACCACAATAACCAGCAGGCTTTCATGCTTTTCTGTTACAGACTTCAGTGCTGCTTCTGTGGACATTTTGCATTGTCTAAATGTAAAGGGTAGAGAGGGAATTTAAGGACATCAGATGGTCCCAATCCAGGGACCAGGAGGCAGAAGGCACGTGAGAGGACTGATCATGAATCAGACATTTTTTTAACTGTTACTGGAAATTCCTTGATTGTTTCTCTAGCAGAAATGAAATTATATACAAGCTCCAATGTTCTTGCCTTTTTCTTTCTTCAAAGTTTTATTTATTTATTTATTTTTGGCTACAATGGGTCTTCGTTGATGTGTTCAGGCTTTCTCTAGTTGAAGCAAGTGGGTGCTGCTCTCTTGTGGTGCATGGGCTTCTCATTGCAGTGTTTTCTCCTGTTGAGATGCACAGGCTCTATACATGCGGGCTTCACCAGTTGTGGTACATGGGATTAGTTGCTCCATGGCACGTGGACTCTTCCTGGATCAGGGGTTGAACCTGCATCCCCTGCATTAGCAGCTGGATTCTTAATCATTGCACCACCTGGGAAGTCCATGTCCTTGCCTTTTGAAGCAAGGCTGACTCAAGAGTTTGATGAGATCAAGAAATGTGAAGATGTAGAAACAAACAAACAAAAAAGCTAGCTGTTGGGCTGGGAAATTGGTAGCAATTCAGACTACAAATCCACCACACAGCAGAATCATCAAACTCACAGTTCCTTGAACAATATAAAGGCCTGACACACATTCTTAAGTTGTTTTTTACAGAAAGCAGATCCCCACCATATAGAAATTGCTGACTGTAAGAACACAGACCCTAAACTGATTGAAACCAAAAGGTTGATGATGCTTGAAACTTCACCTTGATGCCAACCTATCAGAAAATTGTCTACAAGGTCATCATGCCCTACTCCGTGCACACTGTAAGACTGTTCTTATAGTGTGGTTATGTTCTTATAGTCACACTTTAGCCCATTGTGGCCCCCTTTGCTGATAAAACAATAAAAGCTATCTCTTCTATTTCACCCAAAACTCTGTCTCTGCATTTCTATTCAGTATGGTGAACAGAGGCTGAGTTTTGGCAATAGAAAGTGAACACATTATTGGTCCAGATAAAAATAAGTCAGAACTATGTTCTTAAATCCATATCATTCAGTTGTAATTTTAAAAGATGAGCCAAAGAAATGGGAAAGAAAAACGTGCCATTCCCCTGACTCTTAGTGGCCAACAGAGAGATACAAAGTAATTTAGCAAGCTCTCAACCCTTCTAGAGGATCAACATTTCTCTAGAATGTGAAAGGCTTGACTGTTATAATGAGATGAGCTGATTCGGAAATGAGCTACATGAGAAACAAGAGAACTCTTAATATTGGGAAAAANTAAAAAAAAAAAACTCAATCTTCTACAACACAAGTTATCATGAAGAATTTATAGAAAAGATATACATAAATGCTGTTGTCCATTTCTATCTGATGGAAAAGACCCTGATGCTGGGAAAGACTGAAGGCAAAAGGAGAAGCAGGCAGCAGAGGATAAGATGGTTAGATAGCATCACTGACTCAAAGCACGTGAATCTGAGCGAACTCCAGGAGATAGTGAAGGACAGAGGAGTCCAGTGTGCTGCAGTCCATGGGGTTGCAAAGACTTGGACAATTTAGTGACTGAACAATAATCTTTAACCATGTTGGACATACTCATCTTCTCAGGAACTAGGAAACTGAAGATAAGCAAAGGCACTAGTCAGTGTTGGAATTACTGCTTTACCATTCCACACCACACACTTCCCACCCCCATACTCACTAGTCCCCACAAGCCAGAAAACCCTAAGCTATTCACCCTAGGGCAGCCCAGACCCTTTAGACATCCTACCTCAGCTCTGTATACCCTTTTTCCCTGCCCTATCCACCAGTTACTTTTTGATTCAGAGTAGAGAGGGAAATGGCAACCCATTCCAGTAACTTGCCTGGGAAATGTCACAGACAGAGGAACATGGAGGGCTACAGTCCACGGGGTCACAACGAATCTGACTGAATGATGAGCACACACACACACACACACAGAGAACCATTTGGCTTATTGTTGCTACACCCTCTAGGGGCCTCAAACTCTAGAAAGAATCATTTGATTTGAAGACCCAGCTAGCTTGAACGTGGTTTCGTTTCCGTGATTTTATCTACTACCATTTCATCTTCCCTAACTGACACCATGGGCTTCCCAGGTGACGCTAGTGGTAAATAACCAGCTTGCCAAAGCAGGAGATGCAAGAGATGTGGGTTCAGTCCCTGGATCAGGAAGATCCGCCGGAGGAGGGCACAGCAACCCACTCCAGCATTCTTGCCTGGAGAATCCCAGGGACAGAGGAGCCTGGTGGGCTACAGTCCATAGGGTCGCAGAGTCGGACATAAATGAGCGACTGAGCATGCACAGCACAAACTCCACCATAAGGCATGACCTTATTACCCTCTATTCCCTTGTCCCTCAAAGACCAAGATACCACTCAGAGTTGAGGACAGATTTTTTACTCCACCAGTTATTTAGGCAACCCCCAAGCATTAATCAAAGTATCTTTTCCCATTATCTGCCATATAGAGGCTCCAACATTGGCAGAGCAAAAGAGATAAAAGAAATTCTGAGCTGCTCAAGGAAAAACCACAAAGCATAAAATCATCTTGGTTTCCTCCAGGACATGATACCCTTTGGTTACCATTAATGTCCAAGCTCAGTTAGGAGTGAGAAACCCAAAGCATGCACACTAGGTAGCAAAGTGAGAATGATCTAGACTGACTCATTTCAACTGGTACAGTAGTTAGTTGCACTGAAGGGCTCATTCAGTCAGTTCACTATGTGCCCCTATCCCCACAAGATCAATGAAAAATTTTCAGACTAGAAGTAGTCTTCTTGTAGCCACTGGAAATGACCAATTCTAACAGTTAGTCTTCTGGCCTTATAGCAACAAGGGTAGATATAGTAAAACCAGGGAAGAAAGGGCAAAGTTCTCTTAAAGTGTGGAAGATTAACATGCATAAGGACAGAAATCAAGACAGTAAAGAAAGGAGAAGCTGCTGTGATTTCTTTCTTTCAGTCTTTTCTTCTAATGGGCTTCCCAGGAGGCACTAGCCATAAAGAATCTGCATGCCAATGCAGCAGATGCAAGAGACCCAGGTTCAATCTCAGGATTGGGAAGAGCCCTGGAGAAGGAAATGGCAATCCACTCCACTGGGTCCCTCAACTCCAAATGTAGCTGCATTCTTTAATGAATGCCAAACAAGAAAGCTACGCTAGAAAGCTAGAGCTCACTTCCTATACTCCCTGACAGCTAGACTTTGGCACATAATCCAGCTCTTGCCAAACAGATGCACCAACAGGACTTGAAGTCAGAGTCGGAACACAGCAAGGCAGAGCCCAAACTGACTGCCGTGGCTTCTGCTATTTGTACTTGCAGAATCAGAGAGAAGTTCGATTTTTTCTGCAGGATAAATCCTAATGTCTAGTTCTTATTTTCAGGAGTATCAAGAGCCAGGGCCAGTCATACATTTAACCAGTGTGAATCATGAAACAGTTGCTAAACAGGGCACAAACTGCAATTCCCCAACTGACCAGCCAGCTCTCACAATAAGCAACCCCTATCCCAAACAGAAACATGCTCCCTGGATGTAGCAAGAAATAAATTTCTGAACAACTGCACATTTTCATCTCCTTGATACATAAACTAGTACTTACCCTAAAGTATAAAAAGTCCCAACAAGTATTTATTGAATGAATTTTGAAGAGGAAGTTGGAAATGAATAGAAAACAGGGAGGGAAAGCTGGAAAGAATGGAAAAAGATGGACAGATGGATGGAGATCTAGATTATTTTAAAGGATTTATAGGATACATATTTTCCTCAGGTTTAGAAATCTTTGATATTATTACAACCACATTAATTAAATAATATATTTGAATTTCTTTTCTTTTGATTTTTCTGATTGAGATAAACACTTGCTCAAAATTGCTATCCTATAGAAACTTATATTGTAATAAACCCTATAATTTTAGTTAAATGATTTTAGGTTAAGATTATAATTTTGTCATAAATTTAATTACACATCTACAAGGGAAAAGACTTTCATAGTACATGAAGCTAAAATCAAATGCAGACAACATCAAAGTAATGTATATGTAAAAACTGTACTCTTATTTTATTATGTGCATACAAATTATGAAGGTGTAATATAATGCTTATGACAGTATTTTAAAGCTGCACTTTTAATAGTGTGGTTCAAAGATCTCTGGTGGTCCTTAAGAACCTGTCACAAGTTCCACAAGGTCTCTGTTTTCCAAGTATGTATCTATTCAAGGGTAGATTTTCTAAATACACTTCAAACAAAACAACACATTATGTCAGATTGAAGGCAAGAGCAGATATGGGAACCCAGCTGTGTGTGTTAAGCTAGGCATCAAAGATTTGCAAAAATGTAAAAAAGTTCCACTCTTCTAAGTGTTTTTGTTTAAGGAAAAAATATGTTTCATAGAAATATTTATATTAACATTTGATAGGTTTACTATTTTTAATGTTTTTATTTTGAATTTTCCCAATTTTAATTTCTAATATGCTAAATATTGACAAATCTAACCCATGTAAACAAAAGCTCTTCGGGGCCCTCAATTTAAGATTTTTTTTTTTAAACTGTAAACCAATTAGCAAAATCCTATAACACTGCCAGAAATTTTTATAGAAATGATACACTGTATTAAATTTAACCAGCCTTCTGCGTGTATAAAATACTAGCAACCTTTCTAATTCCTGTAGTAGAAAAAAACATGGTATTGAATACACGAGTTTAAATACCAGTTTCACAACTTATTAGCTGTGTGGACATCTGGTCCCTATCATTCTCACTTATATCAACATGACAAACGCAACAGTAAGCATATCAAAACTAAAATCACTGCATTTTGCAAGCATTCTTGAATGTTAAATTACCCAGGATTACACAGTGATTTCTATATAATTATATACATTAATTCAATTATCTGAGAGTGTATTTCATAGCTAACTCACTGTTGAGAGTTAACACATTCTGCAGTAGCAGTTGCAGCATAATTAAGTAGCGCTCAAGCCACCACAAAATTTTTCCTAAAGTATCCATTTTATAGAGTCTCTACAAAATGTTTATGTGTTCAAATGTATGCCGTGATCCAAAGATTTCCTTCTCAGGAAAATGTTTGTGTAGTCTAGGCATACACCTACTTTTCAGTGAACAAGTGTTCATCTAAGAGAGCCGTCTAGGACACTCATCTTTGCCAGTAGAAGATCACTTTGTCACCACCTGTTCACCAGGCATCCAAAGCCCAGAAATCTACCCTTCATTACTAACAATCTAATGTGCTCTCAGTGAATATGATCAATTACTTTGCTATCTAAATTTTACAAAGTCTTATTAAGGAAAGTTAGTGTGAGAAAAGAAGTAGTTCTCATTTTTTCCTTCCTATGTTCCCAAAAGAATTCTCTAATATTTTGCAGTAAGTACACTTTTCCAGTTGACATTCAAAATGTTTCACTATAAGTTTGAACAGTGGGAAAGAATGTAATTGCAAGTATGTTAAAAATATTCTTATTTTTAAACAGAACCATCACATCACTCTTAAGAGTAACAAAGAAATCTAAATTCCACAGCTATTTGACATATACCATCATCATCCATTTGTAAAATACGATATTTAATAATATGAAATTTTACATGTTTAACTTATTTGCTTGAACTCATTTATACTCCCTAGTAGCTCAGCTGGTAAGGAATTCGCCTGCAATGCAGGAGATCCCAGTTCAATTCCTGGGTCAAGACCATCCCCTGGAGAAGGAATAGGCTATGCACTTCAGTATTCTTGGGCTTCCTTAGCGATTCAGCTTATAAAGAATCCACCTGCAATGTGGGAAACCTGGGTTTGATCCCTGGGTTGGGAAGGTCCCCTGGAGAAGGGAATGGCTACCCACTCCAGTATTCTGGCCTAGAGAATTCCATGGATTGCATAGTCCATGGGGTCACAGAGTCGGACATGATTGAATGACTTTCACTTTCATTTATACTCACTTCTTCACTAAATTTTACCCTTAAGTAATACATTTTATTTCTGAATGTTTATATTGATCACCTATCATACTTATATTAAAATATATTATCTATAATAAAAATATCTTAAAATCTTATATATCTATTAATTTTATTTAAATTTATTTTTAATTGGAGAATAATGGCTTTACAGTATTGTGTTGGTTTCTGCCATATATCAACATGAATCAGCACAGGATATCTATTAACTTTATTTCCTAAAACTGTTGAGTTAAAACTGAAGATATATATTGGAAATGCATTTCTTAATGAAATAGATGGGACTGGTTGTTGTTTTTTTTCCCCAAACTGTTCATAGGCCTCTGGATATTAAATATTGGTAGTATGAAATAACCTTACATATCAGTTTTCTTTCCATTTTCTCTTTATGAAAGGATGGAAAAAACTTGTTCACTTAAATAGCTAGAAAAGGCAGCATTTTTATTATAGCAATATTAATTTTTCAAAATCATACAAATATTTTAGGAATATTTAAGCTATCAGCTGATAATGCAAAAACATATAATCATACAAATATTTTTAGGAATAGTTATCAGTTGATAACTCAATCANTCCCCAAACTGTTCATAGGCCTCTGGATATTAAATATTGGTAGTATGAAATAACCTACATATCAGTTTTCTTTCCATTTTCTCTTTATGAAAGGATGGAAAAAACCTTGTTCACTTAAATAGCTAGAAAAGGCAGCATTTTTATTATAGCAATAATTTTTCAAAATCATACAAATATTTTAAGAATATTTAAGCTATCAGCTGATAATGCAAAAACACATAATCATACAAATATTTTTAGGAATAGTTATCAGCTGATAACTCAATCACATCTTCCTACAGGTTTCTTAAAAACAACAACAGCAAAAAATGGAAACAATCTGAGCTGCAAAAGAATCTGTTACCTAGGGTTTTTAAATCAATAATTTTCTCCATACCAATAGTTCTGACTGATCCTCTGCTTGATGCAAGGGATACTTTCCACTTTGGAAAAATGCAGCAAAATAAGAAAGGCACGTGTGAGGCCTATCCACATTTCTTCCTGCTATATGAAGAGC
>SJYV01005249.1:165234-181465 GCA_006410875.1 Neotragus pygmaeus | reverse complement strand
GAGGTCATCAGGGCCACCACATCTCCAGGGGAAAAAACTACTCCAATGAATGCGGCCACCTCTCTAGTACAGGTGGGCCAGGATGTCCCGCCTAGACTCTCATGCCCGTGACCCTGTCAGACTGCTGCAGCACAGTTTACAGCCAGTGCAGTGGGGCCATGACATAAGCGGGACCCTGGCAGAGTCACACTGTGGGCAGCAGCCCTCCAAATTATAGGGAGACTTTGACAACCCAGTGACTACAGAAGACAGAGCATCAAGCCAAAGAGGATTATTACCAAATGTTAGAGGCCTACTGGAGCTTCTCCAATTAGGTTTTGAAGTTATTTTGGACCTGTCACTCTTTTCTCCCTTCCTATTTCTCCCTTTGGAATGGCAATATCAATCCTATGCCAGTCCTACCATTGAATTTTAGAAAGCACCTAGCTTGTTTGGTTTTACAGGTTCACAGCTGGAGAGGAATTTTGACTCAGGATAAATCGTACCTCATATCTTATGCATACATGAATTAGATGACATTTAGATGAGACTGTGCNGCCAGTCCTACCATTGAATTTTAGAAAGCACCTAGCTTGTTTGGTTTTACAGGTTCACAGCTGGAGAGGAATTTTGACTCAGGATAAATCGTACCTCATATCTTATGCATACATGAATTAGATGACATTTAGATGAGACTGTGCAAGCTGAGTGCCGAAGAATTGATGCTTTTGAACTTTGGTGTTGGAGAAGACTCTTGAGAGTCCCTTGGATTGCAAGGAGATCCAATCAGTCCATTCTAAAAGAGATCAGTCCTGAACATTCATTGGAAGGACTGATGCTGAAGCTGAAACTCCAATATTTTGGCCAACTGATGTGAAGAACTGACTCATCTGAAAAGACCCTGATGCTGGTAAAGATTGAAGGCAGTAGGAGAAGGGGATGACGGAGGATGAGATGGTTGAAGGACATCACCAACTCAATGGACCTGAGTTTGAGTGAACTGTGGGAGTTGGTGATGGACAGAGAGGCCTGGCGTGCTGCAGTCCATGGAGTCACAAAGAATCAGACATGACTGAGCAACTGAACTGAACTGCACATTCGGCTTTTAAAATTGCTGCTGGAGCAAATTAAGAATTTGGGGGATATTGGGATGGAATGAACATCGTTTGCATTTGAGAAGGGCATGGATCTGGTGTGTGGGGGGAGAAGGGCTAGAATGCTATAGGCTGAATATCTGAGTCTTTTCAAAACTCATATGTGGCAGTAATAGAATATGGGGCCTTGACGAGGTAATTAGATCATTACAGTGGAGTCCTCATGAATAGAATTAGTGCCATCTTAGAAGCAGCCCACGACAGTCCCTTACTCCTTCTTCAAAGAGCAGAAAGGCATCTATAAGCCAGGAAGAAAGTTCTTGCCAGGCACAGAATTTGTTGGTGCCTTGATCTTAGTTTTCTCAGCATCTAGAACTGTGAGGAAAAAAATAAAAAATTCTCTTATTGACACATCACACAGTAACAGTATTCTAATATAGTAGCCCAAATGATCCAAGACAAAGCTGATAAAAGTCTTCACACAGTATATCCAGCACTATGATCACACTTACTGCTTCATGATAACCTTCTCTGGGATATCTTGAGCCCTAGCATGATTTGTTCTCATTTGCCCCCTAGAAAAACTGTTTTGGTCTTGTTCATTTTTATTTGTGATAAGAGAGTATAACTAAATCCTGTTTGCTAATTTTAGTACTCTCTCTATATGCCCCATTTTTGAACAGCCTTGTCTAATATTGGGAATGGGAATAATGTAGGCTAAAATACCTATAAACTAAAATACATCAGAAATATTTGTTACTTCTCTTATATCAAATATTTCATATCTGAGAAGGGATTAGCCACCTATGACTCACAGACTAAAGGCAGCTCACTATCAGTTTTTATAAAATTTTATTAGAACAAAACCATACCATTTATATATTATTTATGGTTGATTTTATAATTCAATGGCTACATTGTACAGTTATAACTGAATTCTTATTGTCCTCAAAACATAAAATATTTGCTATCTAAAATGTTAAAAACCTTGCTCATTTTTGGTAAGACTGCATCACAAAAGATGACATTTCATCTTTCTCATTTAGGTACATATTATTCATTTTTTATTTAAATATATTAAGTATTATTATTATTAGCATCTATGGGGTTGCACAGAGTCGGACATGACTGAAGTGACTTAGCAGCAACAGCAATAGTAACATCTTCAATCCTAAGGTGTATTTTAAAAATTATGTTATAAAATGATTTCAAGTATTATGTTACCTAATTTTCAATTTTCCTATTGGTAGATAGAGTGAATATGAAATAGTATTAAAGTTTTGGTATCAAATCCCATTTTATTTTCCCAATTCATTTTATAGCCTTAAATTAGTCCTTACCATTTTTTGTTTTCTCCACCTTGGTAACACAATAACTTTGAACATGGAATATGACCCATGTGAGCCTGAGTAAAATAAAATGTCAATATTATCAACTGATTGGCGCTATTGTAAGTGTGAGGAAAATTATTAGTACATGACTGAATGTCATCAATGACTGCCATCATTATCATCACTCTATATGTAGAGCTTCAGCTCTGAAGAAATACTTTCTGAATTTAATTTTGAAGTATTCCACTTAAATAAGTCAAGTAACTCTCCATTTCTACAAATTACGCCCAAATTTAATGGCTTAAAATAATAAGCATTTATTATCTCCCATTTTCTGTGGGCTGAGTTGAGTTTCTTCATTACTGCAGTCAAGGTGTTAGTCAGGGTTACACTATCTGAAGGCTTGACTGTGACCAGAGAATTCTTTTCCAAGTTTACGCTCACAGTGGTCTATAGAAGGCCTCAGTTCTTGTCTATCTGCTGGTTAGAGGCCTGAGTTACTCACCATGTGGGCCTTTTCTCAGGACTTCTTGGAAGATCTCATACCGTGGAAGCTTACTTCCCTTTGAGCAAGTGATCTGAAAGAGATCAAGAAGGAGACGCAAACGTGTCTTGTATGAAAGAGTCTCATAAGTCACACACTACATTTTAACAGCATTCTATTCACAATAAGGAAGGCACTGCGTCCAGCTCACACTCAACAGAAGAGCATTGGGCTTCAAAGGAAAATAAAAGTATATAGGCAGCTCTGTATTCTGGTTCAAGTGTTTCTTTTCATCTTAGCCATAAATACAGAAAGGAGTATTCACCTGTTGAAGGAAGGACTACCAGAGTATGTGGCTAAACAGTTGACCCTTGAACACCTCCAGGAGTTGGGGGCATCAACCCTTGGTACAGTTAAAAAACCCCGTATAACTGAGAGTCAGCCCTCCTACACATAGTTGGGTGTCCACAGTTCTCATCTGAGGATTCAACCAACCACAGATTGTGGAGTACTTCACTAGTTACTACTGAAAATATCCCACACATAAGTGGATCTGTGCAGTCAAGCCCACATTGTTCAAAGATCAACTGTATATTAAAATTGCCTTACTCAATTTGCCTCAATTTCCCCATCTGTAAAATGAATATAATTAATGCTAGAAGGAAGACTGCTGTTTTGGGATTACCAACATCTAAATCATATCGATAAGAACCTCCCACATGTAAGCAATCTAAAAATATTAGTTAATATTAGAAGTTTGGTTTACTATTTTTATAGAACAATGGGAACACTATTATTCTCACTTTATGCTATTTCATTACATCACTATCTGAAATTTAGGATTTTTCATTCTTTGGCAGAAAATTTGCCTGTCAGTTTCAATTATTGGTATTGTGAAGGAAAAGCTTGCTTGCTTTTGTTTCCCCGATGTACGAATTGATATAACTTTTCAGTTATCAAAATGCTTCTCAATTTGCTTTTCTGTCAGTGACCACCATATGTTTCCTTATGTTATCCATGGTATAAATTAGGCCACTTAGCAAAATACTCATAGTCACCTTTCTGTATTTATGACTAAAATTAACACAAACACTTATACAGGAATACAGAGCTGCCTATATATTTCATTTTCCTTTGAAGCCAGAATATGACATTTTAAAAAATAAAGGTTTAAGGTATAATTGACATATAACATTAATATTAGTTTCAGGTATACAACACTATTATTTAATATTTTTATATAGTGTGAAAGAATCACAATAAATCTTTTATATAATTCACATTCCTGTTGCTTAATTATTTAGTTACTTGTTTTTCATTTTCTGAAATTTACTCTAGATACTGCTTAGATTCAGTATCACAAAGCACAATGTTTGTAGAGTAGTCTCATCCTATGAAATGTTAAATGATAATTATGTCATCTGATATAATGCCTCTTTGGGATATAAACACACACACACACTTATACACAAGCCAAGGAAGTCAAATTGTCTAGTTCTCTGCTTCTTTGGTAGGCATAAGAGCAGTTGAATATATACACATTTATTAATAAAATACATTTGGGGGGAGATACTATATTCATTCTTTTCATAATATTTGCTCATTTTATTCAGTTTGGGGACAAAAGTCCAAATGTTAGAATAAAATAACATTTATATCAAGTATGACTTGGTAGGTAGAAAAGATTTCCATTGCAATTGAAAAAAGCTGAAAGTCAATCACAGTTTATAATTTGTAGCAGTTTTCAGCCTTAACTTCATTCTCTCTAGGGAAATTTCTCTAACTCTTTTAGACTGGGCAAAAGTTTCCTTGTATTTCATCTCACAGCAGTCTGTTTTTTTCCTTATCAAAGCACTTATCACACATTATTGAAGTTTGTATTGTCTGAATACAGTAAAGGCTTTAATTGACGTGTTGGCAAGATACAGTGGATTCTCTGCACACGACTGTATCTTCAATGATTTTGCACACATTTGTGACAAAATAAGACTGGAATATATATTTTGGAAGAAACGTTGAATAAGAGAGAGTTTTAAAGTTAGGATGAGGTTTACAATATGCCTAGTGAGGATTTGATCTCCCTAGAACTTCCTTCATTCCAACTACAAGTTGAACACTGAAAATATTTGGTAGCAGACAAGAAGTCTAGAAGAATAAAAATTAATGAAAATATAATTAGTTTATGATGGAATTTTCAATTATTACCATAAGTAAATCCCTGTCTGTTGAGGCTGTAAGTAGGAAGCTGAATACCAAGCTCTACTGTTAACTGTCATCACTATCAGAAACAAAGTGTTATGAATACATGCAACAGAGACACAGCTTATTATACTCTTTCTTATATCCATAACTATCTATAGGATTATAATAGCTAGTAAAGTAATGCTCAAAATTCTCCAAGCCAGGCTTCAGCAATACGTGAAACGTGAACTCCCTGATGTTCAAACTGGTTTTAGAAAAGGCAGAGGAACAAGAGATCAAATTGCCAACATCCGCTGGATCATGGAAAAAGCAAGAGAATTCTAGAAAAACATCTCTTTCTCCTTTATTGACTATGCCAAAGCCTTTGACTGTGTGGATCACAATAAACTGTGGAAAATTCTGAAAGAGAGGGGAATACCAGACCACCTAACCTGCCTCTTGAGAAATCTGTATGCAGGTCAGGAAACAACAGTTAGAACTGGACATGGAACAACAGACTGGTTCCAAATAGGAAAAGGAGTACGTCAAGGCTGTATATTGTCACCCTGCTTATTNGATGCTAAAGCTGAAACTCCAATACTTTGGCCACCTCATGCGAAGAGTTGACTTATTGGAAAAGACCCTGCTGCTGGGAGAGATTGGGGGCAGGAGGAGAAGGGGACGACACAGGATAAGATGACTGGATGGCTTCACTGACTCGATGGACATGAGTTTGAGTGAACTCCAGGAGTTGTTGGTGATTGACAGGGAGGCCTGGTGGGCTATGATTTATGGGGCTGCAAAGTGTCAGACACGACTGAATGACTGAACTGAACTGAACTGAACATGTGTTTGGACTGACCCACATATTTTTGTTTTATTTTCAATATCTTGTTTCATGTCATCTTCCCCCATACACCCACTCCAAACAAATTCAGCTATCCATACTTTCCAAAGTATTTCATATAAAGGTTTAATAGAGGCAAAATCACCATTATAGATTCTATCAAGGCTGAGAATTATATTTTCTTATTGCATGCATGCTAAGTCACTTAAGTTATATTCAACTCTCTATGACCCTACGGACTGTAACCCACCAGGCTCCTCTGTCCATGAGATTTTCCAGGCAAGAATACTGGATTGCCATACCCTTTTCCAGGGGAATCTTCCTGATCCAGGCATCAAACCCACACCTCTTGTGTCTCCTGCATTGGCAGGTAGGTTCTTTACCACCAGTGCCACTTGGGAAGCCCTTATTCTTATTAATTATGCCAAAAATGAAATATACCCTAGGGGCATTAAACGCCTATAATTTAAAAATTGGTTTTGATGACATTAGTAGTCACTGTGAGAACTCACAAGTGAAAGTACATCATTTATAAAGACTTTCAAATTAGCCTTTAATATATTTTCTTCATAAAACATATATGTAATTAAAAATAAAGTATATTGCTGATTGTCAACAAGAGATATAACTGGATTTTCCCCGAATACACACACACACACACACATGTATATGTACATACACATACTATTTGTTGTTGTTTAGTTGTTAAGTCATGTCTGAGTGTTTTGAGACCCCATGGAGTGTAGCTTGCCAGGCTCCTCTGTCCATGGGATTTCCCAGGCAAGAATACTGGAGCAGGTCCCCATTTACTTCTTCAGGAATCTTCCTGACTCAGTTATATTGAACCCACATTTTCTGCATTGGCAGACATGTTCTTTACCACTGAACCACCATGGAAGCCCATACATATGCATACATATGTGTTATATGTATACATAGCATGTATGTTAGATTATGGACAAGTAAAAAATAATCCACAAACAATGGTTGTTCGTTGTATTTCATCAATAGGGAAACCAAGAGTCATGAAACACTAGCCTAACTAAAAGCTTGAAGTAAAACTAAGGAAATGAACTCAAAGGTCTATATTAGAGTGCTCATCTTTTGTTTGAGTGAGCATATTTTTGTTGAAGAGTAAGGGAAAATTCTATATTTGAGGATTTCAGTGGTAAGAACAAATCAGAAGTATTATAAAATGGTTGAAGCATACTCTCATGCCAATTGCAAATCAATGCGGTTGGCAGTTAACATTACAACTGCAGGACTTTGAAGGATTAATGGTTTCTGATATCAAACAAAAGCTGTGGTAAACAGACATATAAATCAGAGGGGTCAAAAAATTATGAACCGTATATTCCGTATACTCAGTGTAGTGGAAAGAGAATATTGCTTTAAGCAGCATCATGAGCCGAGCACTATATAAATGCCCATTAAACACAACCAGTGCAGATACTGCCTAATATGGTCCAATCAGTCAGCAGTTGCATGACATCATATGTATTAGCGTTTTCTGAAACCAATCCACAACTGGGATTTATGGGAGCTTTGTCCTCTTTCCTAAACAGTGCCTTCTCCTTGATCATGCCAACTTGGAGATTTCTAGAATAAAGTGAACATGAAAACATAACACCCCTGAATGCTTTAAAGGATTAATAAAAACAGTCATTGCCTTGGAGATAAAGTCTGTTTTATAATTTTGTCCCTGTACGAAGTGTTCACAAAAACATTCATCATTCTTTTTCTTACCATCTTCATAACAGAATATGGAAAGCATGTTGGCAAGAAGTTGATATTCAGATCCACACACAATGACAGAACACATACTATATATGCCAAGTACTCTGCCAGACACCAAAAAGACAAAAGAGAGTCAGAGAAGTTTTGTGCATTAGAGGATAGAAGCTAATTAATAAAGCGGGCAGATATGGAGTAAAAACTTGACCAGATCGGTGACGTGTGGAAGGCACCTAAGGAGAGCTGTATTTTGAGGGCCATCTGTTGTTATAGTCTAGCAAGCGTGCATGAGCAGGGAGGCTTCAGAGAGGTACTATGGCCTAAGTAAAGCTTTAAGGATGGTTGTCCACCAGTTGGACAAGGTAGGGGGAAAACTGCAGTAAGAACAAGCATAGGAGAATCGATAGCATAGCATGCTTGGACAAAGTTACATAACCTTGTATTTCTGAAGTATTATGCATATGGTGGGTGATGAGACTGAAAACAGAGTAAGAGGCTAGATCCAAGAAGGACCCTTTATAAATCATGATAGAGAATTTGACCTTTGCATTTTATGCAGCATTCAGTGTGGTGATGCCCTCTTTTTTTTAAGAGGAGAGTGACACAATTATCACTGGAGCCTAAAAAATACCACCTGGTGCCAGTATAGAGGCTGGATTACACAAAACTATAGCTAAAGTCAGGAGTCACTGCCACATTACAAGAGAAAAGTGAGGAGAGTGTAAAATAAAGGTTGTAAACTGACCACCCATAAGCTATCCCATTTTTGTAAGCTGACACTGAATGAGTTTCATATATCCTCTTTAGTTGGTTACTGGCTATGCTATTTAAGGCCATTTGAGCCCCAGTTTGCTAGGATCCTACTACTCACTATCATTTTCAAGAATTCGGTCGTTATTTGTTTATGATAGTCACCAGCTCCTATATGCATTTATCTTTGGTAAATGATTGTTCAATGATGAAGAGAGTAAACTGAGAATAAGCCTGTGCTTTTGTAAATTAGGTGGATAATGATTCCTTTAATTAGCTATTATCCTAATGTAAATATATGTAAGAAATATATATTCTACTAGTAGGGAACTAATATTCAACAAGAAACTTAAGACTTTAATGACACATTGATNCTAGATAGCATATTCAAAAGCAGAGACATTACTTTGCCAACAAAGGTCTGTCTAGTCAAGGCTATAGTTTTTCCAGTGGTCATGTATGGATGTGAGAGTTGGACTGTGAAGTAGGCTGAGCACCTACAAAGAATTGATGCTTTTGAACTGTTGTGTTGGAGAAGACTCTTGAGAGTTCCTTGGACTGCAAGGAGATCCAACCAGTCCATCCTAAAGGAGATCAGTCCTGGGTGTTCATTGGAAGGACTGATGCTAAAGCTGAAACTCCAGTACTTTGGCCACCTCATGGGAAGAGTTGACTCATTGGAAAAGATCCTGACACTGGGACGGATTGGGGGCAGGAGGAGAAGGGGACAACAAGAGGAAGAGATGGCTGGATGGTATCACCGACTCGATGGACATGAGTTTGCATGAACTCTGGGAGCTGGTGATGGACAGGGAGGCCTGGCGTGCTGTGATTCATGGGGTTGCAAAGAGTTGGACACAATTGAGCGACTGAACTGAACTGAACCGAAGCTACCAAAGTTTGTGATAATTTGCTGCAGCAACAATATAAAACTAATACAAAAATCTCAACACAGAATGAGAGCCATCTCAAGAAAATCATAAAAATAAATTTAAATATAGAAAGTGATTAAATTAAGGGTTTTAAGGGATGACTACAAAATTCAACTTAAAGAGGGGCTAAGTAAATGCCCAGGCCACTCCCAGTATTAGCTAACTTCAGGTCCCCTCATTTCAGCAAGTACCATAGTTGATGCTTTTCATCTATTCCAACCTCGTCTGCTCTAGTTTCATGGGAAAGATATCAACTTTTAAGTTTTCAAATTCAGTTATATATATTTCAAACTTAGTTCATGTGTATTGCTATTTTTATACATGCCCTATTTTCTAAGGATGATAAATAATACTTTGAGTCCCTTCACATCTAGGACATCAACAAAACATATATGACACATTCAGTTCTCTAATTTATTTATGAATTTGTTTCCATGTGATTAACACATTTTCCCAAGAAATAGTAGATGAATGCAGCAAACTGTACCCAACCAAAGTGAGCTAGGTAGGAATACACAAACTACACCTCAAACATCTTCCAGCTACCTCTGTTCAGCTATTCCATGTGTTATGAGTTATAACATCAATCCACATATGGTGTTACAGCTTACAACTTTTCAATCTATTTCAGATAAGCCTCCTTCATCCCTTTATAACTCATGAGCTACGATCTTCCCAATGTCTGTTTTCACAGGCAAACTCTAAGGCTTCTTCCAGATTACAAGTGATATTTATTATTATAGCTTTTATACACTTCTTAACCATGTAAGATGTGCTATCGTTTTCATTAGATACAACCATGAAGATTACTGGCAGGACCCACCAGATTGTTAAGTCTACTGCATGTGTATTGGAATGGCAATCATTAGGACTCACACCTAAAGTACCACATGGCCCCACATCTAAGTTGGTGCTCAATCCCAGGCCCTAAAACAGACTTGGTGGTACTGAGCTATATGAAGTGAGACCACAAGGAGTCCAACTTCCCTCCTGCTTACTCACACTTGATTTGAAACTTACATATACCCCACTACCACCAAGAGATGCAGTCTAATTATGCATTTGCCTGGACTCTGCTGCCCAGGCTACACCTCTGGACACTGACTCACCTTGTTGGTTTTTCAATCTGTTGTTCCACCTAACTTGAGACAAGATTATGGACCTGAACTGCATGCCCTAGTGATTTTTTTTCCCAAAAAAGTCACCTACATACTGGCATAACTTAGTACTGAGTATGGATAGAATTAGAAATCATTAGTCCCTGTAGACTCAAAATCCCTCACCTTCCATGATCTGCTTTGTCCTGCCACTGCTCAGGAGCCAGAAATAAGCTTAATCCTAAGCCTAAAGGCCCACAGAGCCATGACTCAAATCACTGGAGGATTCATTAAAGCTGTGCTAGTCTTATGCTTCAAGATCACAAACATCATTAAGCCATAAAGTGACCCACACCACAACCCCATCATTTAATCAACCGTCCTCCACTAAGGTGTACCTTTTTAGGTAAATAGCATTAGCCTGTAAGCCTCAACAACAGTAGATCATTTTGTATTCCAGTTCCAAAAATCTATTTACTCACCAAGAGAAAGGAACAAGTGCACCTCTTAGTAAGGTCAGACAGTAAACAAGCACAGTGGCTCTGAAGGTGGTTTGCAAAAGGAAGTGGCCTCAAGATGAGGAAAAGACTTTGAGACTTATCCACAGGCCTGCTTATTGCAGGAACTGGCAAGAAATAGGAAGGAATCATTAAATTTGGGATGAGCCTTAGAACAGGTATGATACATCTCTGTTGCCAAACATGAACTTAGGGGAAAAAAAAGACACTCACCCACTTACAGTCTCCTTTGCATATGTCAGTTTCTAAGGAAAACAAAGATATAAAAATGACCATGTGAGTGAAAGACAGTTATTAAGCAATAGACAAAACTTATTGCACAAAGAACACTAATGCCCTAACACAGAATCTATATTATTATTCTTATAGTTAAATAGTTAAAGCAAAGTACTAATGATGCAAAGTTTGTTTTGTGACTCAGAACATCCCACCCACCACTCAGTTTCTGTGTATGTTCCCCAAAGTCCCTGTGCTCTCTTCATGGACACGGATTAACAGACTTTACCTGCTAATCATTCCAGAAAGATCTACAGGTTAGATATTGGTAGAGTTTTACATTAATCTTCCATGGACTTAGAACCAAAGTGTTTTGTGATCTACTACGTGTATAGAAATTCCTATCATAGAGTAATATCATCATGTGGATAAAATAATTGTAAAACGTAGTTCTCCAGAGTTCAGACAAAAAGATAAAACTATATCCATAGTTGGATTATTCCTCTGGGGCATTCAAAGAAAATTGTGTCCAAGTTATGTCTAAACTAGTGGTTTTATTTTGAGACCAATATGCTAATTTGGAATCAAATTCTATTTTCTCTTTCTCAGCTATGGATGCAAATCCAAAAAACTTCTCTGCTGCTGGGACTCAACTTCCTTATCTGTAAAATGGAGAGATGATTACTCTAAATAATTCTTAAGATATTTATAAATAACTCACTGTTCTTTTTACTCTGCATACTCTCCTAGAACAATCTCAGCCAGTCTTTTTTTTTCCCTAAATTTTAATCATCTAACACCTTCAACTGGGATTTTATTTCCTTTAATCTCTCTTGATACATATAAGCACAGCAAAATCATCAATTAATCAATTTGTACTATTAGCTTTAAAATTTTATAGGCCAGCATGGTAGTTATTTTTAAAATGCTGGAATTCTGAGTTCCAATAAAGGTTGTCAAGCACATAAATTCACCACGTATGAGTAAACAGTTGTTATATTTAAAATCAAGCTAAAAAAATAGATGTATATGTATGTATAACTGAATCACTACACTGTAAAGCAGAAATCAACTCAGCAATGTAAATCAACCTTATTTCAATTTTTTAAAAAAAGGTAAAATCAAGCTTCCTACAGTTTTTGGACAGCCAGTGATTGCTTAAGTAACATTCTCAATCCCTTTCATGATTTCAAGTACTACCTCAAGTCTGGTGACCCCTATAGTTGTGGTCTGGTGATCCCAGACCACTCTTCTGGGCTTCATATCTAAATATTAAGCAATTCACATTTCACAGATAGTTCAAAACAATGCATTAAAAAGCAAACTCACTCTCTCTTCATCAGTGTCTACAAGGCACTTTTCTGCCTGAGTACTCAGTGGTAGCCATTGAAGATATAACTTGGGAGACTCCCAGGGTCATGCCTTTATCACTGTCCACTCCCATCCAATCTGTCACTGAGTCCTACTAATCCTTTTCCTATTTGTATCCCCTATGCACCCTTTCTCTACTTCACGGTTTACATAGGATTCTCATCCCCTCAGGCCTCAAGTAGCAACTGATCTCTGTTCAACTTGTCCCCTCTAATCTATCATATGGTGTACAGAAACCACAACAACCATTTTACAGGTCAAAACTGTACAATCAGCCCCTGCAACCTGCGAACTTACACCCCTTCAATGGCTTCCTATCAACTACAAACTTCTTAGGCTATCCACCCCTCTAGTCTGATCTCCTGTCAAATCTAGTCTACTCTTCTGATATACTAGCCAACATATACATGTATTGTTGTTAGTCACTAAGTCGTTTCCAACTCTTTTGTGACCCTGTGGACTGTAGCCCACCAGGCTTCTCTGTCCGTGGGATTTCCCAGGCAAGAACACTGGACTGGGTTGCCATTTCCTTCTCTAGGGATCTTCCTGACTCAGGGATTGAACCCATGTCTCCTGCATTGGCAGGCAGATTCTTTACCACTGAGCCACCAGAGAAGCCCACATTTTATTATATACAACTAATAATAATAAAATGTAAGAAGTACATCACTAAAGAATGAGTAAAGAATTATGGTGGTCAAAAGATTATGTGAGCTAAATCTGCTAGGAAGGGGGTTGGGGGTTGTTTTCCCATGAAGGAGGTTACATCTGAGCTGAGGACATGCAGGACTTGAATAAAAGGGAGGAGGATATAAGGGGCCTCTCACACAGGATGTGCAATCTACCACATAGATCACATAGATCTAAACAGTTTCCTTCTCTTGCCATGAATACATGCAACATGAAAAAGGGAAGGTGGGCAGATAATTTTTCTATATGCATGCTTGTTTATCCTTTGCTAAGAATAAACTAAATCTAAAACAAGGAAAACAAGTAAGCAAATTCATGCATTAGAATCACATTTATACTTTACTAAAGGTCCGTCTAGTCAAGGCTATGGTTTTTCCAGTAGTCATGTATGGATGTGAGAGTTGGACTGTGAAGAAGGCTGAGCGCCAAAGAATGGATGCTTTTGAACTGTGGTGTTGGAGAAGACTCTTGAGAGTCCCTTGGACTGCAAGGAGATCCAACCAGTCCATTCTGAAGGAGATCAACCCTGGGATTTCTTTGGAAGGAATGATGCTGAAGCTGAAACTCCAGTACTTTGGCCACCTCATGCGAAGAGTTGACTCACTGGAAAAGACTGATGCTGGGAGGGATTGGGGGCAGGAGGAGAAGGGGACGATAGAGGATGAGATGGCTGGATGGTATCACGGACTCAATGGACATGAGTCTGAGTGAACTCCGAGAGATGGTGATGAACAGGGAGGCCTGGCATGCTGCAATTCATTGGGTCACAAAGAGTCAGACACGACTGAGCGACTGAGGCTTTTCTTTGTAATACATTACATTGGAAAATTCATTATTTTGTATTTTTAATCATTTTATAGTCTTCTTGATCTATATCATTAATAGTATTTTGAATATCTCAAGATGTTAAAGGATGAAAATGCCTGTTACAAAAGACATATTTTCTGCTGACAGCCATATTCATATAGAAGCTATTAAGCCCAGATACACTATTTCTCAAAATTGCTTAGTCATCTGAAGTTTATCAAGGACCATGAAATTCAAATGACTCTGTTTGCCATCCCCTTACTGGATGTGACTGAAGACACTTCTAATTAATGAAAACTGGTGATTTTAACTTAGTGTATATGTATGATGGACACATTTCATATTATCTAGAGAACTGGTTTTCAGTGATGAGTTAGCATAACCACCATGAGATTCCCTTCCCATTTCTGGTACTTAAAAGTCTTTGATTTTCTTTAAATAACTTCATTGTCAGTCTTTCCTTGATGGCCAGATAAACAGGCCCGAGAAGGATGGATTTAGTTGTTTGGTTTATGTTCTGGTGGTCTTCATTTTAAAAATAATGTATCACAATAATTTTTCATATTGAAATAGAGAATGATATATAAAATACTGTTAGAATTTCATGTTTTAAATCATAATGATTTGTGTAGCCCTTTTAGCTCTTTTGCACTAAACTATACATCATATTTCACATGTGCCAACGTGATCATCTGTTTTGGATTAAGGAGAAAATGATTGAAGTTCACCTGGATTTGGAATAGTTCCAAATGCTTGAATCACTGTGCAATCTTACACATCATTTTTTTTTTTTAAGTTTTAAAGAAGCCAACCAAAAATATTAAACTCTTTGGATAACAAACATTTAGTTGGAGATGCACATCTTATTAGGAGAAGGCAATGACACCCCACTCCAGTACTCTTGCCTGGAAAATCCCATGGATGGAGGAGCCTGGAAGGCTGCAGTCCATGGGGTTGCTGAGTCGGACATGACTGAGCGACTTCATTTTCACTTTTCACTTTCATGCATTGGAGAAGGAAATGGCAACCCACTCCAGTGTTCTTGCCTGGAGAATCCCAGGGACGGGGGAGCCTGATGGGCTGCCGTCTATGGGGTCGCACAGAGTCGGACACGACTGAAGCAACTTAGCAGTAGCAGCAGCAGCACATCTTATTTCACTATCCCCAGAAATTACAGCTCAGAGTAAACTGGAAGAAGCACTTTAGCACTGGGACAGGGAGGTATAATGTGAAACATACAGACAACGAGTAACTATTTTGTTAAATATACATCTGAGCAAACTTAACTATGATTGTTTCTATAGAGGGAGAACACTGAGAATGGATATGGGTTATTTTTCTGTAATGGAGGAATGACGAATACACATGATAAAGCAATGGAAGTCATAATTATACTCAACAAGCATTTTGTACATAAACAACATTTGGTAAATAAATTCTTTTTAAACTTTCTCAAGCTTCTCTGGTGGCTCAGTTGGTAAAGAATCGGCCCGCAATGTGGGAGACCGGAGTTCAATCCCTGAGTCAGGAAGATTTCCTAGAGAAGGGCATGGCAACCCACTCCAATATTCTTGCCCAGGAATTACCATGGACAGATGACCTAGTGGGCTATACTCCATGGAGTCACATAGAGTTGGACACACCTGAGTGACTTACATTTCTACTTTCAAGCTGAATTAACTCTATGTAATAGGAAAGTGAGTAACACTTAGCCAACAGAAAGATGATGTTAGGTAAAATATGTATACAGCACTAGACTCAGAAACTAGCATATTTAAAGTCTTCAATTAATACTCATGTTTCCTTGGATGTGTTTTTTTCCCCTCTCTCAAAGTAACTGAGAGTGGTCAGATTTTGGTCAGAAGTAGTGCCCTCTCTTTACATTAATGTTTCTGTGTTGTTCCCTCTGTCTATAAATATCATAGATTTTATTGTAACGTAAGTATGAAAGAGAAGATACAGTTGGTCTGAAAAGAAAGAGAACGTCCTGGAAAGAAGAGAAGAGAAAAAAGCCCTAAGTATAATAGTTCTCATGTGAGATGGAAGCATGCCCCATGTGTTGGCCAGATTCTGTGCCCCTGTATAGGTTCTGTTTATTGGGACTCATCTCAGGAACCTCAGCCAAAGCGGCTGACTATGAGAGCACAGGAAAGGTGGTACAGGCTCAGGGGGGCATGTTGTTTTTTTTTTTTTTTTTTGT
>SJYV01005249.1:0-165110 GCA_006410875.1 Neotragus pygmaeus | reverse complement strand
TTTTTTTTTTTTTTTTTTTGGTGGGGGTGACGTCTGTTCTTTGAATTCCAGGTCAATGAGAATGTCTGGAAAATGGGTTCCATCTGGTTACATGACTCCATGAAGAAGCTGTCATTGTGTACAAACTAGTGAATCAGACCTAAACAAAACCCAGAGTTAAGGGAAGTAAACTTTAGAGAGAAATTCAGCTCCAGAGTAAATGCCAACAAGTTGGGTAAGCTTCCATCAGGAAGTAACGGACACCAAAAGGGGGGACCTTTCAGAAATGAATTCCAGATGGAGTATTGCGATGTGACAGATCTGTGAGGCCCTGTGCCACAGGTGGTTTACTTCTCTAGTTATCATTAGGCAGCTGGACATTCTGGGTGAAACCACTTGTTGCATGAACTTCTTGAAGATTCAATTAAGGACCTGGCCAAGCCTTAGGAGCCCATTCAATTCCAGGCACAGTCTCCTTGAACGTTTTCAAATTAGTTAGTTTTATTCTTCTGTCGAAACAGTTACTAAATTACTGTTTCATCATGTATCTATCTGGTGAGCAATATTTTTTTCAAAAACCAAAAAAAAAAAGAAAATAATTTTTTAGGAGATGACTGGATTGTAATTACAGTCACTTTAAAATTAAAGCTCACATTATGTTGTTGGCATTTACTTATACATAGTTTTCATTATTTAAATACTAAACATTTAAAAACAAGTCCAACTGATACAACAACAAAAAAAACAAGCCCTTAAATTTAGACTTTGTGTTCCCTATAAAAATATGCTACTGACCTTTCATAATCAAAGAAAACAAGATACATTATTTATCTGTTCCACTTGAATGAGCACATGAGAGAAAGACTTCCAGACTAGGGATTAACAAGGACCAGATTTGAGACAATGATTCAACACTTATTATGTGATTAATTGTGATAAAGTTAGCTAATCCCCCATGGACTCTGATTCTTTATCTGCAAATTATTATATCTAACCCACTTTCTACCTAAGATTTTATAATATAACATTGATTTTCACTTGTAGAATACTTTGTTCAAACTGAACTATGGTCGAATATGATAGTCTACATTCTATATGTAGTCTGGATGTTGATTCATTTCCATGGGGGAGATATAAAAACAAACAGATTATCTCATTTCCAAAATAGTAATAGTTTACCAATGGGCTAAACTGGTTATTGTATAATTCTTTAAAGATTAACATTGTTTTATTCATCATTAATTTATACACCCTTACTTTTCAGATCATATTAGGACCAGAAAGGAATAGTGAGTAAACAGTCACAATGTGACATTTGACAAAGTTCCATTTTAATCTGTGGTGATGTGTACACATATCTGCATGTGCAACGTGTGCAAGTACTGATGTAAACTCATCTTCATGCATGGGCTGCAGCAGGATGAACTATCAAGGTTCATCCAAATCTGGAAACCAGATTTATTAGGTCAGTGTGACTAATAGCTATACAAATGTGCTAATAGCAGTAAAACAAACTCCAATTAGCATTTTTGTATAGACCAAGGGGCAGTGGTCTTACTCAGAGAGAAATCTAAACCAGGGTCCAAAGCTTC
The DNA here is from genome assembly GCA_006410875.1 of Neotragus pygmaeus. Lineage (NCBI taxonomy): Eukaryota > Metazoa > Chordata > Mammalia > Artiodactyla > Bovidae > Neotragus > Neotragus pygmaeus. The sequence goes on along the minus strand of SJYV01005249.1, from coordinate 163,539 downwards.
AAATCAAGTCAAATGGGAAAAGAAAAACTGTCAAGTTGAAATGAACACAAAGACAAGGTTAATTTGAATTTTGAGGCAGGAAACAAGGTCAAAAGAAGCAAGATAGAGAATAATGACTGATAGGAGAAGGAATTAGTATTTCCAGGTAAACTACAGAGGGTCACATTCTAAAATAATTAGTTTCTACTTGCATAAAAACTCTGTAATTGTAGGTATGGTCTACTTCCCAGACTAAAATGGGGCTCTTGGTGTTTATAAGCAATGATTACAGCTTAAACTGAAAATACTTATTCAAATAATCTTGAAACCCTTGAATATCTTAAAAATGTGTGTGTGCATACATCTGTGCATTCATATGAACATCTTTAACTTATTGTACGTGTCTTAGTTGCTCAGTAGTGTCCGACTCTGCAACCCCATGAAATAAAGCCTGCCAGGCTTCTCTATCCATGGAATTCTCCAGGCAAGAATATTGGGAGTGGATTGCCATTCACTTCTCCAGAGGATCTTCCTGACCCAGGGATCGAACCCTTGTCTCCTATGTCACAGGCAGTTTCTTTACTATTTGAGCTATTGCGAAGTCCTTATGTTACATGTTATACTCATTGTATACCATACATTGTGTGTGTATATATATAATGGAAATTGTAAAAATTGCTGAGATTCATTGGGTTTTTATTTGGTTACACACTAAGGGCTATCTTGTTATATGATAACACATGTTGAGATCCCCACATTGATGACACAGACTAGGAAATGTTGCTGTTTTTATTCAAAAGAAGAAATAGAAATTTGGGAAAGGTAAGTTATCTTCCCACATTGACAAAATTCAAAAAGCTGAGGTCAGGATTCAGATCCAAGTATGAATGTTTCCAGAGTCCTTTTGCTTGTTTTGACTCTTTCCCCACAGGATTTTTCATGCCGTTCATGGGGCTCTCAAATCAAGAATGCTGAAGTGGTTTGCCATTCCCTTCTCCAGTGGACCACATTTTGTCAGAACTCTCCACCATGTCCCGTCCTTCTTGGGTGGCCCTACATGGCATGGCTTCACAGTTTCTTTGAGTTAGACAAGGCTGTGATCCACATGATCAGTTTGGATCTCTAAATTCTTAAAGAGATGGGAATACCAGACAACTTTACTGGTCAAGATGCAACAGTTAGAACTGGACACAGAACAATGGACTGGTCCCAAATTGGAAAAGAGTACCTCAAGGCTGTATATTGTCACCCTGCTTAATTAAATTATATGCAGAGTACATCAAGTGAAATGCCAGGCTGGATAAAGCACAATCCAGAATCAAGATTGCTGGGAGAAATATCAATAGCCTCAGATATGCAGATGATACCACTCTTACGCAGAAAGTGAAGAGGAACTAAAAAGCCTCTTGATGAAGGTAAAATAGGAGAGTGAAAAAGCTAGCTTAAAACTCAGCATACAAAAAAATAAGATCATGACATCCAGTCCCATCACTTCACGGTAAGTAGATGGGAAAATAGTGGAAACAGTGACAGAGTTTATTTTCTTGGGCTCCAAAATCACTGCAGATGGTGACTGCAGCCATGAAATTGAAAGACCCTTGTTCCTTGGAAGAAAAGCTATGACAAACCAAGACAGCATATTAAAAAGCAGAGACATTACTTTGCCAACAAAGCTTTGCTGAGACTATGCTGGCTGGGGACTGATGATGTTGAAGGACTGAACAATAATGAGCCTTACAGGTGAGGAGGGGAACAGCTCTCTCCTTGGGGAGCTGGGCCCCATCTGCCATTTAGATATGCTTGGAGACAGAAAATCCATTTGCCAGGGGGTCTTTTTAGGGCCTGCTATTTGTGAAGCAGGCCTTTAGGGCCTGTCAATCCTAAAGGAAATCAGTCCTGAATATTCATTGGAAGGACTGATGTTGACGCTCCAAACCTTTGGCCACCTGATGTGAAATGCTGACTCATTAGAAAAGACTCTGATGCTGGGAAAGACTGAAGGCAGGAGGAGAAGGGGATGACAGAGGATGAGATGGTTGGATGGTATCACTGACTCAATGGACATGAGTTTGAGCAAGCTCCAGGAGATGGTGAAGGACAGGGAAGCCTGGCATGCTGCAGTCCATGGTGTAAAAAAGAGTCAGACACAACTGAGCAACTGAACAACAACAAATATAGGATTTTATTTTTTAATTGAAGTTGATATCCAGTATTATATGTTATAGGTGTCCAATACTGTGATTCACAATTTTANTCCATGGTGTAAAAAAGAGTCAGACACAACTGAGCAACTGAACAACAACAAATATAGGATTTTATTTTTTAATTGAAGTTGATATCCAGTATTATATGTTATAGGTGTCCAATACTGTGATTCACAATTTTAAATGTTATACTAAATTTATAGTTATTATATAATAATGGTGATATTGCTTGTATTATATTATTATACAATATATTCTTGCAGTTTATTTTATACCTATATCTGTACCTCTTCACCCCTTGCCTCCATATATCCCTTCCACCTTAATCTCATTGTTCTCTATGTCTATGAATCTACTTTNAGACACAACTGAGCGACTGAACTGAAGTGAAACATTTATCCAATGATTTATACCCTCTATCTTTAATTAGTTAGCAATTCAACTTTGAACTGATAAAATGCAAAACTCTGGCAAGAATGTTTGATTCTCACAGATTAATATTCTTAGCCTAAATCTTTATAGAGTATTATTTCCAAATACTTACATTTATAAACAATCCTGAGGTTCTTGCTGATTTCACAATGCTTATTAATTATAAAGGCCAGAGCTAGAGATACAAAGATTGGTCACCTTGTGGTGGGTCACCTGAAGAGCCTAATTCAAACAAAACAGTAACACAGGGATCCAGCATTCACTCTTTCTTCCTTTAGGCCTGAGCTCTGTATATGTGCTCCTATAGTAAATACAGTAATTCTTGTTACTACATTTACCTGCATAATTAAGCTTCTGTGTTCCACAGACTGACTAAAATGTGTGCCCATTTCAAATATAGTCGTGATTCCATCCTCACACAAATTCATCCAGTAATGATATTCCTCACGCCCAGGAAGTCGATCCCAAAAAGTCCTGAAGGCTTCCCAGACAGCTTCCTGGCATACTGAAAAATAAACAGAGAGGTATTTTTTATGGAAAGGACTTTAGGGTTNCTTAATGTGTTCCAAGTCCGTCTGTGTCACAACAAATTGCAAAATTGCATTTTTTTTTTAATGTCTGAGTAGTATTCCATTGTGTATATCACAGGTTCTTTGTCCATTCATCTGTGATGGACACTTGGGCTTCCCAGGTAGCTCAGTGTTAAAAACATGCCTGCCAGTGCAGGAGATATGCATTCAGTCCCTGTGTTGGGAAGATCACCTGGAGAAGGAAATGGTAACCTACTCTGGTATTCTTGCCTGGGAAATTCCATGGTTAGAGGAGCCTGGTGTGTATAGTCCATGGAGTCACAAAGAGTAGGACACAACTAAGAATCTGAGCACGGCACAGACAGTCATGGACACTTAGGATGTTTCCATATCTTGACTATTGTAACTAATGCTGCTGTGAACATTGGGATGCCTGTATCATTTCAAATTTGTGTTTCAGTTTTTTTTAATATATAACTTGGGGTGGAATTGATGGGTCATATGGCAGTTCCAGTTTTAGTAGTTTGAGAAGTCTCCAAACTCTCTTTCATAGTAGCTGCACCAATTCAAATTCAGTCTAAAAGTGTTGCCTTTTCTCTATATCCTTGCCAACATCTGACAATTGTGTTGTTTTCGACAGCTATCCTGGCAGGGGTGAGGTAATATTTCATTGTGGTTTTAATTTGCATTTCTCTGATGATTAATGATGTTAAGCATCTTTTCATGTGCCAGTCATCTGCATTTGCTCTTTAGAAAAATGTCTGTTTAGTTTCTCTGAACTCTTTTGATTGGGTGGTGGTTGTTTTGTTTTTTCAGTGGTGAGTTGTCTGAGCTGTTTATGTATGTTGGATGTTAACCCCTTATCAGTCATAAGATCTTCAAATATTTTCTGCCATTCTGTAGGTTGTCTTATTTGTCCATGGTTTTATTTGCTGTGCAAAGATTTTAAATTTAATTAGGTCCCATTTATTTTTTGCTTTTACTTTGCTTTGTTTTAGGAGACAGATTAAAAAAAAAATTTGCTGTGATTTATATCAAAGAGTGTTCTGTGTTTTCCTCTAGGAGTTATATGGCTTCCGGTATCACATTCCATAGACACAGGGAAGCCTGGCAGGTTACAGTCCCTAGGGTCAGAGTTGGACATGACTGAGTGACTTTCACTGTCATTACATTTGTGTAATCTAATTTGAATTACTTTCATATACAGTGTTTCAGAGTGTTCTGTTTTCACTCTTTTACACGGAGCTGTACAATTTTCCCAGCACTGCTGTCTTTTCTCCACTGTATATTCTTGCCTCCTTTGTTGATGATTAACTGAACATAATTGTGTGAGTTTATTTCTATTCATCTATACCATACTGTTTTGATTACTGTAGCTTTGTAGCATAGTCTGAAGCAAGGAGTGGGATTCCTCCAGCTCTGTTCCTCCTACTAAGATTGTTTTGGCTATTCAAGGCATTTTGTGTTTCCATACAAAGTTTCAAAATGATTTCCCCTAGTTCTGTGAAGTCCTTTGTTCTTAATCTCAACACTTAGACTCTATGTTAGACCAGGCGAATATTACTTTACCTAAATGCTCTCAAATATCAACGTTAAATAATTCAATACAGCTGCTAAGAAACCATGAATTTAGGCAATTTTAATTTTGATTTCACTTTACTTATATACTAATTAAGGTACAATAGACAGAAAAAGGAGAAAAACCAAGAATGCAAAGAAAGAACATGAAAGAGTATATTGTACAATCAATGCTTAGAGTAAGATAAAATATACTGAAGCAAGAGAGGTACATGAAAGCAGAAAACTTCCATATTTTGCCAAGTTTCCTCTTTTTCCTCATACTTTTTCTCCACTAAGGCACTCTGATTTATTCCTTTTTATGAAATAAAAGTCAGCATTCATATAGTTAAGTTTTGAAATGGAACAAAATTTTACATGATAGACGAGAACTTCTGACATAGATTCAGTTCTACCTTGCTTGGCTAAAATTGAATTGTTTTGTTAATAGAATGACCTTTTTTAAAAACTTTTTTTTCCTTCTAATTTTAGGGGAAATGTGTGATATATGTAGGTCTAGAAGCCAAAGAAAACTATATCTTTATGACATTTTAAAAATTATATAACTTTTTTGCAATGTTATATCACTCTTACAACTTAACAGTCAATTTTACTGACAGGAAATGTTTTAATTCATAAAATAGAACTTTCACATTTCAGAGGAAGATTATAATGAAACTAGAGAAGTCAAACAAAAGGGTTTATGAATCTCCTTCATTTACACTCAGTCATGGTAAATACTAGAGATATAAATAAAGGCCATTAGTAAAAACTAAAAGTAAATTTTAAAAAAAAGTCTGTTTACCTTTAAACTTACACATGTGTGGCAATTTCACAGTTTGAACTGCTTAATCTGCACATTTTGGAGATCATAGACAGTTTCCACATACATTGTGGATTAAGCTAAAAAGAGGTTAAGTAAAATAATGCCTGATTTGACCTCTCCTGTCCTTCCTTTAATTGATTCAGTTAATTGTCCCAGGTACAAATGCCTCTAGTTGGCCAATACTCAAGGTCACCATCATGACTCATGATCATTGTCTGGACACTATTATTGTTTAAAAGGAATGTCCCTGAGTAAACAGGGAAGCACATGATTAAACTGTGTAATTGAAGCTAGTTCTTATACAAATTCCAAAGATGCATAATAAACCACTAATTCCTTATTTACTCTTAATTCACTAGATTGCAGGTTTATTGAGTAAAAGAATCATAGCAACCACTTCCTCAGTGTTTTACAGAGAAGTACTAAATAAATACTTTTGGCAATAAATGTTGTTATAGCTTTTGTTTCTATTTTATTTCTCTAATGAAAACTTGAAGCAAGTTTTTATGCATCTGAAATCAGGCCAATTGAAAATAATCGTATAATTTGTTGTAATAGGGCAAAATTATTCATGTGAAAATTACAGGTTTCTTTGTTTTACAAGGCATTAAAGAATAAGAAGATCACTTTTGTAAGTTAGATTCCTGGGAAAGGTTAAATTTCCCTCTCCCTTTCTTTTCTTTTGTTGGTATACGATCTACTCTTTCAGATATACTTAAAGTGAACCTACTGTATGCAAAACACTGTGCTAATCCTGAGAACAAAATAGAAATAGTGTACCTATGGCTAAGAGCTCCAAAACTTTGGCTACTTGATGGGAACAGCCAACTCATTAAAGACCCTGATGCCAGGAAAGACTGAGGAGGAGAAGGGGATGACAGAGGATGAGATGATTGGATGGCATCACTGACCCAAGAGACATGAGTCTGAGCAAGCTCTGGGAGATGGGTAAAGGACAGGGAAGCATGGTGTGCTGCAGTCCGTGGGGTCACCAAAAGTCGGACATGACTGAGTGACTGAAGAACAACAATGGCTAAGAGTAAATCTAAAGCAAGAAGGTGCCAGTACTGAAGCAGCTCTTCAGTTCAGAGAGCATACAAGAGCTCATTCTTTTGAGATTAAGAGAGATTATATTTCTTTTAAAAATTAGTTTTATTTACAATTTAGTAAAGGGACATAAGAATTTGTATTCAAAGTTATATTAGAACTAACTATATTCAAAATAATATTTTTCCTTACCATGTAGTATGTTGTGAAAATGTTCTATGGAGATATGAGAAGGAATAAAGATGTCTTAAACTTACTTATTCTCAATAACAGTTTGTTAGCCTTAAAACGTACTCAGCAAGAGTTGGAAATGAGGATTAAGACTCGATAAAACCAAATGGGAATAAAAATTGAACTATGAGACCATGGTACTATAAGGAATCTTGAATATCCCCCATGATTTTAACATTTTGTTTTAAAATTACCGTAGAGTGTTTGTGTGCTAAGTCATTTCAGTTGTGTCCAACTCTTTGTGATCCTGTGGACTGTAGCCTACAAGGCTCTGCTCTCCTTGGAATTCTCCAGAAAATACTGGAGTCAGTTGCCATGCCCTCCTCCAGGGGATCTTCACAACCAAAGGATCGAACCTGTGTCTCTTATGTCTCCTGCATTGGCAGGCAGGTTCTTTTTCACTAGTGCCCCCTGGGAGCATAAGTGCACCGGCATCAATTGTCCTTTCTACTTAAACGCACAGTAAATGATAGAAAGGGACTTCCCTGGTGGCTCAGTGGTAAATAATCCTCCTGCCAGTGCAGAAAAAAAGGATTTGATCCCTGGGTCAGGAAGATGCCCTGGAGAAGGAAATGACAACCCACTCCAGTATTCTTGTCTGGGAAATTCCAGGGACAGAGGAGCCTGGCAAACTGCAGTCCATCGTGTCACAGAAGTGTTGGACACAACTTAGTGACTAAACAGCAACAACGAAGATGATAGAAAAGACTTGTAGAATGAGTAACTCCACTGAAAGCAAGAATAATTAGAAGAAAAAGAAAAAAGAGAAACACAGAGAGAGAAGAGAGGTACACAGAAAATCAACTATGTAGGTCAATAAAACTATATAAAGGCTTAGCTCATCACAAATAGTGGTGAAAATTAGAGCAGGGTTAGAACAAATGGGTGTGATTCTCGGGAGCTCTAACATCACCATGAGAATACACACGGAGCGGAGCTTCGGGCTCTGGTCTGGTGATGGCCTGGGAGTGTCTTGGACCAGCTAGGGTTCTCTGCCATTCTCCTGCCTCTCTGGAAAACTGGGTGAACAGGCTTGTAGGCTGAAGTTCCAGTTCCAGTTTGGATGCTGAAGATGCAGAGTAGTGTCCAAGGCAATTACTTAGACCCAGGTGCAGGGGACCCTTTGGAAACACCATTGCAAAAAGTCTCTGGTTTTGTCAGTAGCCAGAGGGGCCAATAATGAACATAATAAAAAAGATGAATGGGATTTGTGAACAAAAATATGTCATGAAACATTTGAGGAAATCATCCCTTTAAACAGCAGCACAAAGCCTCAAAATAGAGCAAGTGACACATTATAAAATGAAGGGGAAAAAAAAGTTACACTCAGTAACGTTTATTCAGTCAGAACTCCTTCAGGGAAAAAACTAGGCAACAACCATTTTTGCCTGTCCCCTCTAAAGTCATAATGATTAAATATCTACCTCCACAAACAATTTTCTTTTTCATGTCCATTGTGTAACTAATATTTAGTTTTCTTTTTTAAACAAATTTCAGCTAAAGCTTAAAACATAACACACATTTAACTGTTAACGTGTATACTTACCACGTCAAAAATGTGTCTCAACATAAGGAAAAATTGTAATCACATTTTGTCCACAAAGTTGTCAGTTCCCCAATACTTTCAGGGCATTAAATTTGTTTAAAAAATAAGACAATCAATAAAGAATATCTACTAGGATTTGTCTTGTAAGAAAAACTTGTAATCACATTTTGTCTACACAGTTGTCAGTTTTCCTGTATTTTCAGGGTATTAAATTTGTTTAAAAAAATAAGACACAATAAATAAAGTGAATATCTACTAGGATTTGTTTTCTTTCCCCATTAAAAGGAAGCAAAGAATCTCTAGTAATAGTGGTGAGAGAAATTATGCCATTAACATCATTCAAAAATTCTTCATCAGTTTCTGTTTATTCTACATACATTCTAAATTGTCTTTCTACCTTTTAATCAAACCATTCATTACCAGAGCATTCTATACTCAGCTCTTCTGAAGGAGAGCCTTTTAATAAAATGAGTTACATTTGAATATAAATATCTTAATATTCAAGGATGGTTTTTATGGATAAAAGTTAAAGCCTAGGAAAGAACAAGAATAAATCTTAAACATTGACATTTCAGTAAGCATGAAATGGATAAGGGCCTCTGAAAGGCATGAAACCCTCAAAATTCATAACATGTTATCAATGAATGATTTTTTAAGTAATTTAATATTTTACTAGGAAACCTCTGATTCTAATATTCTCTTTCAGTTAAAAAAAAAAAAGATTCGATTATACTTACCAATCTTCAAACCTTGCTGTCCCTGTAAAGGTCAATTAAATGTCATTTTAACAAGACCTGATAAAAAGAATGTTTCTATAAGCAGATATTGTAATGACAAACTGGGTGATTTTCATTACCTTCACAAATGAAGCTGGTTGACAAATAGGTAAGGTGGATCATGTGATCAAATCAATTTATACTGATGACTATGACAGCTGCACTGATTTGAACAAAAAACTGTGGAAACATCCATGCTTATCATCTCAAAGATCCCACTTTATAACCTGTCATTCTCAAGAGGTAAATAACACAGGCTGTTTCTTCCATATTTTTATTACAGACAGGAGTCCAAGTAGGAAATTAAATTTAGATTCTTTAAGTGATGAATTGTGTAAACATTTATTACATTTTCATCTGAGTAAGACAGCTAAGCTGACCTATTTTTTACAAGGATCATATAAAAGAACATAAGGCAATAATCGTGCATGGATCCAAATGCTCCATCTGTCTTCATGATCTCTTTTTCCATTGGCTTCATGTGAAACTTACTAGTTCCTAGGGTTGGTAGTGCATATTGAAACTTGCTTAAAGTTGTAGATGAAATAGCAAGACCTTTCTAGTTCTCACAAACTCAATTAATCTAAAACTTCACAAGTTCTTCCACAAATGATTAATGCCACTCTCTCTGCCTGGGTGACAGTATGCATGCTTTCAAAGCTCATTTTTTTTTTTTTTTACCATAACCAAAATAGTTAGATTTAAATATATCCTGGCAATGCCACCTTGCAACTAAAGTCCCTTCACTGAGCTAGTGCTTTCTGGTCTGTAAGATGATGGTTTTATTTACCCTCACAGTGCTTTTGTGAGAGTAAAAGTGATGATGACTATAAAGCCCAACCAAAGACCTACACATAGCAGGAACTCAAGAAATGTCAGTGTTGACCTCCCTGCTCATGTCATTGCTAAAGCAAACATTAAGTTCAATTGTTAATTTCATGAGAGATGGATTGATTCATATTATGGTTACTTTATTTTCATTGTCTTTATGAATATATTCAAATCATACAAAAAAAAATATATGTCTCTGATGAAAAGATGCCAATACTGACTTATTTTACTTCAAGGATCTGCTCCTAAAGATCAAAATAAATCATTTTGTCTAGGGCTGTTTGAATTTTGTAAATCAAAAATAAATGAACATACAACAGAATTTGTACAGATTCAAGATAGTTAATCAGTTAGTCACATAAGTCTCACTATGAACCTGCTCACTCATCTCTGTGACTGCATTTTTTTTTCCTAAAAAATATCTCTTGTCTTAACTACAAGATAGTGTCTGTAATGACAGTGAAATATGCTCCTTTTAAAACTCCTTTTCTTCAATTCAGTGCTTGTATGAATTACCAAATAACAGAACCTCCCCTACATGGTTGGTTAAACATGATAGAGGTTTATTTCTCATTCTGGAAAATTTGGATGTGAACAGCCTATGGCTGGTTTATAATTCTTAGCAGTCATATGGAACCCAGCCTGCTTCCAGATTTCCAGCTGCCAGTGCTAGTGTTTGGACCCCAATCTCATGGACCAAGAATAATTTTTAGCCATCACCTCTATATAAGACTGGCTAAAAATTTTCCCAGGGCACAAAAGAAAATAAAAATGTGGGACTCTCTTTAAAAAACAGGAAAAATATATTGTTAAAGGTACTAAAATACATAAAGGTACTTATTTCTTCTGCAGTTTCCGAGCTTATGAGGGTATTTTAAAAATTATTATTAATGCTATTCTAAGAAAAGTTGAAATGTTTTTTTTATTAGCATGAGTTTTATCACTTACCTTTATATTGTATGGTGCTAGTTTTAGATTCAAATATAAAAGCATTTAATTCATATATGCAATATCCAAATACACAATTCATATTTCATACCTCATACATCCAGAATGATGAAAACAGTACATGAAACCAACTCAAATGTTGTTTTTCATTTGTTTCTTTAACGTGCATAATCTACCACCACTCTGTACCTTCACCTTACTGATGAGTAAAGGAAGAGTGAAAAGACAACTACAGATTCCCTTATCTTTCCCTTTCCTTCCCAGTCATCATTTTTGACATAAGTGGTTGACTAGTCTAAAAAATTAAGAACCCAAATAAGAAAGGATATGATAGGGATGCCTGTCCTTTGTGTTTGAATATCAATTGCCCTGTTTCTAAATCAGAAGCAAGTTTTTCTTCAAACACAAAGCATAGTCTCTTAGAACTGAAAGCATTCACTACTTATTTAGTCAAACAGGTAACTTGTTTACCTTGTATTCACTTTGCATCTTGCTGAACTTCCACATATTGTCCACTGGGATTCTTACTTCATGAGGCATTGAGAATGCTGTACATAAAGAAATAATAAACATCTGAAACACACACTGCGTATATATTCTGTGTTTCAGTTACAAAGTATTATTTGCTCAGTAGTGTCTGACTGTTTGTGACCCCATGGATTGTAGCCCATCCGGCTCCTCTGTCCATAGCATTCTCCTGGCAAGAATATTGGAGTGGGTTGTCATTCCTCTCTCCAGGGTATCTTATCAACCCAGGGATCAAACCTGGTTCCCCTATATTACAGGCAGATTATTTACCATCTGAGTCACCAAGGAAGCCTGTCATTTACACAACACACGCTCAAATGTGAAATTCAGACCTTCTGGAGGGCTATAGTAGGCCAATTAATCAAGTGTGAGGTCCTTCTGTGTACCAGGTCCTATGAGATCACACTGTCCCGATGGCCATGAAGCTGGTCATGTGTGTGTGCTCATTTGCTCAGACATATCCAGCTCTTCACAACCTTATGGACTGGAGTGTATTGTCATTTCTTCCTGCAGGGGATCTTCCCAACTCAGGGATCTAATCTGTGTCTCCTGCATTGCATGTGGATTCTTTACCACTGAGCCATGTGGTGAAGCTTGTCGATATCTCCATAGTCTACTTTCAAGGAGGTTAGGAGGAGAGAAGGGGCCAAGAATCTGTGTTAGCTCTCTTTTAAGCAGATTTCTCAGAAGCTGTCACATTATACTTCTATTCAAACCCAGAGATAAAAACTCTGCTATGAGGTTACAATAAGCTGCAAGGGAAGCTGGGAAACATCATCTTTATTACAGGCAGCCATGTACTTGGCTCAAGATTATAGATGTGGAGACAAATATATAGCAAAAATCTGGCTGTAAAATTTCTTATGTCAAGTACCACAATGGGGATGAATTGGTCAAAAGCGATTTAGTTTTTCACTAGAAGACCATTTTCTCAATAGCTTTTTTAAAAATTAGATAAACATTGGTGAATAGTCACTTTACAATTAAATAACCAACTAACCCTATATTAAATTTTAATATTTTGATCATAACGCCTATTTCTTTGTGAGAATACATTGTTAGGCCAGATAATCTTACAAGATGAGTTGAAAAATTTTAAATTGTTTCAAATCCAAATTGTTTCTGCTTGTTTTTAATCAGAGACATATACAGCATATATATATATATATATATATATATATAACATAAACTTATCTAAGACTTTCTCCATTGCTATTTATAGATTTCAGTTAAATTGTAAAATCATCCCTTTATTTGACCCTCATGATAACTTTTCAGGGGAGATATTATTATGTATTTTTTGTTTGAGAACAAACAGGATTTTGAGATAATGAGAAATTAAACTCCCACTTCTTTCAAATACTGGTCCTTATATTTTAGTATCAGTTTCCATTTTGGATAATTTGTAAAAATTTAGTACTCTGAAAGAACTAGCACATCTGAGTCTAGATACTAGTTCTCTCATTGAATAGTTTTGCTATTTAGGAAAACTGTTTTAAACTCTCTGAATATAAATTTCTTCATGTTAAGATTAAAAACATTATTTCAGGTCATCAATTTTCAACCTGTGGTCTATGGACTTCTTGTTTCAAAGGCCCATAAATTTGAAGTTACATTTCATTTTTAATAAACAGTTGATTCTCATTATTCATGTTAGTTGTGTTCCAGAAAGTTACCAAGAACATTAAATTAGAAAATATTAAATAATTGCTCCTGGGGAGAGGTAGGGGTGTGTGTGCATGCACACACATACACACAAACCAGACACAGGTATTATAACNTTTTTAATAAACAGTTGATTCTCATTATTCATGTTAGTTGTGTTCCAGAAAGTTACCAAGAACATTAAATTAGAAAATATTAAATAATTGCTCCTGGGGAGAGGTAGGGGTGTGTGTGCATGCACACACATACACACAAACCAGACACAGGTATTATAACCTTAAATCTTAAGTCTCAGAGTAAATCATAACAACTCAACTCTTTCTGGGAGAGTCTATTTTCTTACTTCAACAAAAGAAGAAAGCATATTCCCAAGTGTTAAGTTGCTCACCTGAGGCTGTCCAACAAGAGCCCAAGTTGAGATTAGAACCCGTCCAACTGGCCCCAGGACAAGAGCTTCTTGCACTGCACTGCTCCCACACTTTTCATCTTCTGCTGGTCTCTGAACGACACCTGAAACAAACAGGCAGTCTCCTTGTTCCAATTCAGCTGGCAACAGGAGTGCTGGGCAATTCAGTTTTCTTGCAGCTTTGCACACATATGGAAATGACTTGAAAGTGCAGTGAATATCAACTTGGGGGTTAAAATAAGTTTTAGCAAGTGGATGAACATGCAAATATGGAACCTGAGAATAATAAAGATGAACTATGCTGACCTTTAAACAAATATGAGAGAAGATGCATAATCACTGTATTACATTCCCTGCTAATGCACTGATAAACACCATCTGTATTTCAGTGCAAACGTGAGTATATAGTTTAAGTTCTTAAAAATGTGTCATCTATTAGGAAGGTGTCAGTTTTGCACTTGTCTTTCTCTCAACCTCTTTTTCCCTCTTAATATATGCCTGTGCATGTCCACTCATATGAAAATGTGCTGGGAGTTCATTACTCCAGCACATGCAGTGCCTTCTTCAATTAAATGTCAGGCAAGACTTGAATGCATCTGTTTGCTGCATGTTCTTCCCATGGTGTGATAGTCCAAAGTGAGAAGTTCTATGGAGGGAAAGGTATGTGAACTGACCATGGCTTACAGGAGATCTGACCCGATCCTGAGAGGGAAGGAAGTAAAGTAAGAAATACTCCCTTGAGGGATGAGTTAGGCGTTAACTAAGGACAAAGAGAAGGGAAAAGAGGGCTCCAAACAATGTGAACAACTTGATAAAGACCCACTAGGGGTCTGATCCTCACTTACAGGAGGGAAGGAGAGAAGCTGCGTGATACTGAGCACAGAGATCTGGGGATGTGAGCAGTGGCTGGGACACACAGAGCCCTGTAGGTCTTTGTCAAGAGTGATGGAAAGACAAAGTGTGGTCTCAGCAGAGAATGTCAAGGTCAAATATGCTTTTTGAAATGGCTGCTCAGTATGCTACAAAGGGTAAATGGTCAAAGGGGAAGCAAAAGTTGATGTGGAAAATTGGTTAGTAGGTATTTCAATAGATAAGAGAAGGGATGATGGTAGCTTAGACTAAGAGCATATGGTACAGATGAAGATAAAATTAATGCCATACATATAATTAATTGATTTGTATATAGTTTTATTATATTACCATTTGAATGAAGTTTAACGATCTTTCTGAGAAGAAAATGTTTTTGGATGAGTATTTGCCTGTATTAGGCAAGAAGTAATTTTTGCATTTTAAAGCTACCAGGAAATAATAAAAAAATTAGAAGTCTAAATGATGACTATTGCCATAAACAAAGTACCTTTAATGTCAGTGTGTATTTGGTCATTTGTAGTACAGATATATGATGGGAGAAAAAAGGCATCTATAGATATAATGTAACAGTATCTACCAGCAGCTATTTCTGATCAAGATCTATTTTTAAATTTGTAAAATAAGAATTCTATATGTGTCATATACATGTGTTTAAATGTGTTTATATACTACTTGGCAGAATTGAAAGTTAGTGATATAGTTAGTCAATTATTGGCAATATGCTTTAGCCAAAAAGATTGGGAATTATTATCTTAGCTGCTAACAAGTGTATTATTTTTCCAATGTTAAAAGAAAGACCTTAAACTGGTAACAATTTTATGCTCAGATTTTTCTCCAGCTTGTTTAGGATTATTTTCCTTCAAGTATTACTAGGCCTGTTTGGCATAAGACCGCCATGTGAACCTTGACAGTTCCTGTCAGAATATTAATATTTCCTGTGTTTTCTCAGCAGGAGATTTAACAACCTAAAGAAAGGCCATGGCAAGCATGGTCTCAGCTCATTTTCTCCTCACTCTTTGTGCAGGGAAGATGCATTCCATCAAAGACCTTAAAATAGAACATAACTCTGCCACAGTGTATTAGCAAATTGTTACTTACAGGTGGGATTTTTTTTCTTTTTAATACACCATAGCAACATTTTCTCTTCAGAATGGAAATACATGAACATGTCTGATTCCTTCTGAAGACAAAAGCACACTCCATCCAGCATATCTAGCAGATGTTCTCTTCATAGGCAGAGAAAAAACATGGCAAGTTACTGTATCCAGCTGGTTCCTAAATCATTCTGAATTTCAGCCTGTCTACTCCCAAAAGATGTAAATTGGCTCATAAAGAGAACAGCAGACAACATGACTATAAATAAAGGCCACAGAAGAACTCATATTGCAGGAAGAAGCTAATGAAAGCTAGGAAAAAATGACCATTGTTTGAGTGAAATAGGCAAATTAAGACCTCTCTCTGAATTTACTACTACATACAGAGGGTTTAACAATCAGCCAGGAAGTATTTACCTTTTGTTTCTTTCACTCTCAATCATATATTATTTTATTTTCCAATTTGTCAGATCTTTATTTTGACTTTGTCAGAGGGCCTGAAACAATGAAATATGATGAATGATTCCTGTGGGTAGAAATTTGTAAGATGCAATACTTGAAGTTTTGGTTTCTGATCCAACATGTTATAAGCTTGGAAGTCATCACTCCTTCCTCACGACAAGAAAGAAGCTGAATGAACTAAAAATCAACAGCTCTTGTTAGATCAGAGAACTGAGCTCATAGGTAAAATGCAGCCCTGGAAACTGAAGAGACAGATAATCAGAGGCAGATAATCACAGCTTATTGTGAGAAGCAGCTTAGCATCAGCAGCCCAAAACTGAAGCCTGTATCAGTAGAAACTTATTACACTGTAATTGACAAATTGTTGGAGGCTTAGAGTGGACTAGATCCAAGGGAGTCCAATCTTGGGGGCCTCCACTCTTTCCTGAATTTTACTTCCAGAAGCCCTATCAGGTCTCACTGTGAAGATCTGAGAAAAATCCTTTTGTGCTTCCAGCAGGGATAGGGAAAAAGCAATCATTTTGAAACAAGACAAGAGCTCTCTGTTTTTCTTCATAAGGCTTCTCCTCAAGGGAAACTATTTTAGCAGAGCCTGACCAACTAAGGTTTAACCAAGCCCACCAGTCTGGGGAAGGGTAATAACTCCATGCTGCTTTAGCTTTAGATGTGAAGGGAAGGTACTGTCTACCTCAGGTTCACTTTATGTTCACATCAGTAGCACTCCTATATGATAGCCAGAGATAGTAGCTAAAATTGCTATAATCCTCAGGCCCTTTTTTAGGAAACCATAGGAAAACCAAAAGGCAATGAGGTAGGCCAAAAAGAACACTAGGGGAAGTTTTGGCCTCTAACACTACAGCTACAGCAAAAAGAGCCTACCTTCTAGCCAGATAAATACAAAACCTCACACACTGAAGACCTATCTATTGTAGGTGCTTTTACCCAATACATCATGTCGAGCTTTCAACAACAACAAAAATCCAAAAGACTAACTTAGAAAGATACTTGCACCCCAAAGTGTGTAGCAGCATTATTTACATTTGCCAAGATAAGGACACAACCTAAGTGTCCACCAGGAGAGGAGTTGATAAGGATGTGGTATACATATGAGTATATATAATGGTATACTGCTCAACCATATATGAATGAAATTTTGCCACTTGTAACAACATGAAGGGACTTAGTATTAGGCTAAATGAAATAAGTCAGACAAAGAAAGACAAATACTATATAATATCACTTACATGTAGAATCTAAAAACTTAAACTAGTAAATTTAACAAAAAGAGACACAGACTTACAGATATAGAAAACAAAGAAAGTGGTAACTAGTGGGGAGAGAGAAAGGAGGAGGGGAACGTTAGGGGTAGGATATTAAGAGGTACAAATTATAACATATAAACTAAGTTCCAAGGATGTATTTATTATATAGCACAGGGAATATAGCAAATATCTTAAAATAACTATACATGGACTATAACCTTTAAAATTGTGAATCACTGTTATATACCTGTAACTTGCATAATATTTTATGTCAAGCTTCCCTCCTGGCTCAGCGGTTTAAACGTCTGCCTGCNACAGCAAAAAGAGCCTACCTTCTAGCCAGATAAATACAAAACCTCACACACTGAAGACCTATCTATTGTAGGTGCTTTTACCCAATACATCATGTCGAGCTTTCAACAACAACAAAAATCCAAAAGACTAACTTAGAAAGATACTTGCACCCCAAAGTGTGTAGCAGCATTATTTACATTTGCCAAGATAAGGACACAACCTAAGTGTCCACCAGGAGAGGAGTTGATAAGGATGTGGTATACATATGAGTATATATAATGGTATACTGCTCAACCATATATGAATGAAATTTTGCCACTTGTAACAACATGAAGGGACTTAGTATTAGGCTAAATGAAATAAGTCAGACAAAGAAAGACAAATACTATATAATATCACTTACATGTAGAATCTAAAAACTTAAACTAGTAAATTTAACAAAAAGAGACACAGACTTACAGATATAGAAAACAAAGAAAGTGGTAACTAGTGGGGAGAGAGAAGGGAGGAGGGGAACGTTAGGGGTAGGATATTAAGAGGTACAAATTATAACATATAAACTAAGTTCCAAGGATGTATTTATTATATAGCACAGGGAATATAGCAAATATCTTAAAATAACTATACATGGACTATAACCTTTAAAATTGTGAATCACTGTTATATACCTGTAACTTGCATAATATTTTATGTCAAGCTTCCCTCCTGGCTCAGCGGTTTAAGCATCTGCCTGCAATGTGGGAAACCCGGGTTTGATCCCTGGGTTGGGAAGAGCCCCTGGAGAAGGAAATGGCAACCCACTCCACTATTCTTGCCTGGGAAATCCCATGGATGGAGGAGCCTGGTGACCTACAGTCCATGTGGTCGCAAAGAGTCAGACACGACTGAGTGACTTCACTCACTTCACTCACTCACTCATACTTCAATAAAAATGAATTAATTGGTTCTAAAAATTAATGAGAAATGTTTACTACAGGCCCAGGAAGCTCCGAGAACACCAACCAGGATGAACACACACACATATATATGTACACACACACACATCATGTGCACATTGTGGAAAATCCAAGACAAAGTCCCGAAAGAAGCTGGGGATGGGGTGAAGAGAACCTTACCTATAGAAGAACAAAGGAAAAGAACTATATCAGACATCAGAAACCATGCAAGGAAAAAGAATGGGACACAATATTTCATGTGTTAAATATAAAGTGACAATAAAGAAAAAAAAATCACCAACCTAGTATTCTGAACCTAATAAACTACCTGTCAAAAATGAAGGCAAGATAAAGGCACTCTGAGTCAAAACTGAGTGCATATGTCAGCAGCTGAACTGCCTTTTAGAACAACGATAAAAGAAGTTCTTCAGAGAAAAGGAAAATTACACAGATTTAAATCCAGGATATACATAAATAAAGGAAGCATTGTAGAGAAGCAATAACTGAGGTAAAACAAAATATTGCCTCTCTTTCTTAACAGAATAAATGTTCAAGGTAATAGTTATAGTATATTTGATGATCACCGCTTATGGATATGTGAAATGACAACAACATTATAAGGGTTGGGAGAGAGCAAATGGACATACTTAGTTATAAGGTACTTGTACTATTTGTGAAGTAGTGTTGTGTTATTTGAAAGTGAACCTGGATCACTTGTAAAAGTGTGTTGCCAATCCTAGGATAATCATTACATTAAAAAAAATAAGTATGATAGGACTGAAGGAAAATAGAATAATATAAAATGCCCATTAAAATTAGAGAAGCCAAAAAAAGTGGAAGACAAAAACAAAAAATAAGGACAATAAATCAAAAACAGTTATAAGTATGATGGATATTAACCCATTATATTAGCAGTCATTTTAAATGTGAGTGTTCTCAATACTCCAACCGAGAGAGATTGTCAGAGTGGATAAAAAAACAAGACCCAATCATAGGTGTCTATAAGAAAATGATTTTAAGTATGAAGACATAGATGAAATAAAGGATGGAGAAAGATATGCTGCTAACACTAATTTTAGAAGGTTAAAGTAGCCATGTTAATTTTAGACAAAGATTCAATACTACATTTCATTTGTATCTATATAACTATCAGTTGCTGCTGCTGCTAAGTCGCTTCAGTTGTGTCTGATTCTGTGTGATCCTGTAGACCGGCAGCCCACCAGGCTCCCCCGTCCCGGGGATTCTCAAGGCAAGAACACTGGAGTGGGTTGCCATTTCCTTCTCCAATGCATGAAAGTGAAGTCGCTCAGTCGCTCAGTCGTGTCTGACCCTCAGCGACTCCATGGACTGCAGCCTTCCAGGCTCCTCCATCCATGGGATTTTCCAGGCAAGAGTACTGGCATGGGGTGCCATTTAGTAGTAGAGTGCAAAACACCTATCAGGCACTGTCCCAAGCATTCTATTAATACAATGAATAATTTAGTATTCATAGAAACTGTGGGCAAGCAACTATTATTGTCACCAGTTTACAGACAGGTAAACTGAGGAATATATATCAAGTAACAGGCACATCTGCACCCCTAAGGGTAGTCAGTATTGCACCCAGGTAGGTTTGCTCTGGATATCTGTCCTTGAGCACTATACCTTATTCCTTCCTACTACAATCCATGTATTTGTATCATTGTTCCGTTATTGTAATGCTGTTGAGATTCTACCTTGAGGAAGATGGGATATACAAACAAGTACTGTAATACAGGATGCGGTATTATAAATACCTAAATTGCATTTTTGATATATGAACTGTGCTTTTGTGTATTAGATGACTGTTTGATTAAAATTTAAGGTTTTTATTATTCAAGACATTGGAAGGTGCTACATGTTGACACTTGGATATTTCCAAAGCTTCAAAATAATAGTGCCCTGATTGTTTTTCTGCTTAGGTAATGGAAACTTGCCAGCACAGTACCAGGCTCATTCTCTGAGTGTTCTTTTATTTAAAAAAATCCTTTTCTATAGCTTAGGGGAGGATATGTTTTTCCATTTTGTTTCCAGAATTGTATGTTTCTTCTGGTGTTAACTTTTTCTTATTGCTCATCCCATGGGCAATCTGCCATATAAAAAGTTTTCCTCAAATGCCTGGTGATCTCTGGTTTCTATTCATTTTTAAGAACAAGATAGGAAAACTGCCAGGAGATTGCATATGAAAACAGGACTAGTTGAGTAGCCTTTGGAATTTATAAATGAGAAGGCTTTGTCCTGAGGTGCTGGCACCATCAAAAAAACTGTCTTGGTTATCCTGAGACATTTCATCAATCACTTTTTAGAAGAATATGATGGTATTTGGCCTGGATAGATAACTAGAAGTTAGAAATTATGGAGAGAAAGATAAGCCCAGACTTTCCCATTTACAGTCTTCGTTTTCAGATCCACTTTTCTCTTTCAACCTGCAAATTATATGAAACATCTTTGAATGATTATATTTGACTATTTTCTCCTGTGTCCATATTCAAGGCTATTTTTTCCACTATTGGATTTCTCTCATTAACTACCCCTCCAGAGGATTTATACTTTCTAGAAATGTGTGCAAATCTCACAGCTATTGCTGTACTTTCTCCTGTTCTCTTTATGAGGGATTATGGCTTTTGTATTTCTTTACCATCTTTTCAGTTGATTATAAGAAAGGAGGAGATAAATGGCGTATGTACTCTATCATGTCTACCATACTAAAATGGAGATACTCTATTTTATGCAAGAAGAAAAACATCTGTAACAATATAGCTAAAAGTTAGCAGTGTTAGTTTACAAAAAACTGCTGTTTGCACAGTCTGATTTCTTCATTCAAGTAATTGTGTCAAGTAGATCATTCTTTTCCACCATTTTATATAAGAGGATGAATGGATAAATAAATGAACAGTGAATAAATAAAAAGAAGCACCCAAACCCATGGCTTCTTATTTTAAATCCTGTGCTGTTTCTTCTAGTTGGTGATGTTCAATATTCCATTCAAAGCAAATAGGCAAACAAAATAACTTTCCACTCTACCATCTCACTAAGACCCCAGAAGGGAAAATAAATAATGGCTAAATTAGATGCAAAGATTCATTATTGATTCTTTGAGGCTAAGTAACCAGAGAAGAAATCATGAAGATATCTTTGGTATAAGCTGTTAAGTGTTGCAAAGATTGCCTACTCAGGAGTAGAATATGAGAGTAACAGAAATCAATAAAATATTTGGAAACACACATGCACAGGTACTCATGGCAAGTGCCTTCTGCAAAATCTTTACATCTCTATTCCCTCAATATGGTATATATTTAATCCATTTTCCGCAATGGTGAATTATTCGCTAAGGCAACTCCACATGCTTCTTCCGCTTTCCCAAAGTTGCCCTTCAGTGGAATAACAAAACCATGTAAGATAATTGGGCTTGGGGACACGTGAAGATCAGGAGATGATGGATAGCCTAAAATTTGTTGTTCACATTTGATATAAATGAGAAAGAAACAGAGGATATTTAGAATTTATAGGATAAATTGTCACAAGGTATTACGGATAAAGAAAGATGAATAGGGAATGTAAATGTAGGTAATGGCCAAGTTCAATTTTTATTGACTATTTTAAAGGTACTTTGGAGAAATCTGAAAAAAGTAGACTGCTTGGGAGCCAGATCAGGCGAAATAGGGAAAAAAAAAAAAAAAACTGGACTTAAAAGATATCTGACTTTCGGTGCTATTATTTGCTATTTAATTCTGAGTAACTCACCTTACCATTCTGAGTTTAATGTCCACCATTTGTATAGTAATAGAAAGTGTAGTAACTTCCTCTTATCAGTGTGAAGTTTAAATCTGGTAATATATCAAAGAATTTTTAAATTACTGTAGACATGCTAAGTTCCATTCAATCACAGTGTATGGGTGTCAGGTGACCTGGATTAACTGAATGTTTGACTCTTGGTCACTCCATAAAACTATGGGACAAATGATTCCTCATCTGTCAATGCTATGTATTTATAATAATACAATTTATTATTTGGTTTATAGTCAAGGCTGGTGACACAGATAGAATATGTGTACATGAGTAGCTCAACATAGAAATCTTCAACACAAGCAGAATTTGGCTCATGGTACCAAGATCTTTTGCTGATGATTCAAAGCCCAATGACAATATCCATTTTTTTTAACCTGGCCCAGGTGTAGGATACCACTGCAACAGATCTCTGGAGTCTTTTCAATGCATACCTTTCCTTTGTTGTTACTGTTCTGACTTAAGCCTGTAACAAAGGAGATCTGGGAGTAGAAACTGAGTTTTTTTGTGTGTCCTCTGAGCAACTACTCTTGCCTAGAGAATCCTGTGGACAGAGGAGCCTGGTGGGCTGCTGTCCATGGGGTCGCACAGAGTCAGACACGACTGAAGCGACTTAGCAAGCATGCATGCATTGGAGAAGGAAATGGCAACCCACTCTAGTATTCTTGCCTGGAGAATCCCAGGGACAGAGGAGCCTGGTTGGCGCCGTCTATGGGGTCGCACAGGGTCGGACATGACTGAAGCGACTTAGCAGCAGCAGCAGCTGAGCAATGTAATCCTTAAATGATTAGTAAATACTACCAACCTGATAAATATCATACTTAAGAATGATGTTTTTCTGGGTCACACTTAGCATATGATTTGCAATATTATCTTGAGTGCACATAAAGATTAAACATTAAGAAAAAATTTCTACAAATCAGCAATATATAAAGAAAAATATAAACAAAAATAATATATTTTGAAAGAATTTTCAAACATTATGTGATTTATAATCTTATGGTGTTTTATGAAGTTACTAAGGAAACTGATAACCCTTGTACATATAAAGTGTTTCGTAGGAGGCACAGTAGTAAAGAATCCACCTACTAGTGCAGAAGATCCAACAGACATGGGTTCAATTCCTGAGTCAGGAAGATTCCCTGGAGTAGCAAATAGCAACCCACACCAGTATTCTTGCCTAGAAAATTCCATGGACAGAGGAGACCAGCAGGCTACAGTTCATGGGGTCACAAAATGTGGACATAGCTGAGTGACTGAGCAGGCACACAGGTACAAATAAAAGGGTCACTAAGTAGTAAAGAATCTGCCTGCCAATGCAGGAGATGTGGGTTCAATCCCTGGGTCAGAAAGATCCCCTGGAGTAGGAAATGGCAACCCATGCCAGTATGCTTGCCTGGAAAGTCCCATGGACAGAGGATCCTGGTGGGCTACAGTCCATGGGGTTGCAGAGTCAGGTATGACTTAGCAACTAAATAACAAAAACTACATATAGAAAGCTTATAAAATTAGCTTATTCTACAAATGATGGTCAGTATCCTGCAGTGTCCAAAGCACTGTGCAAAGTTTAGAGATACAAGAGGAGACTCTTGTTATACTGCAGAAACCAGGAATCAAGAAGCCAAGTACCACATGTGGAGAGTTACAGAACTCAGGTTTATTATACCGGTAGACCCAGAGGGGTTAACACTCCAAGCTCTGAGCCCCGAACAAAGGGGTTACAGAGTTTTTATAGACAGACTATAGTGGGCATTACTAGCTGCTAATAGGCTGGTTCAAACTAAGGGGTTTTGTGCATGCAGGAACAGCAGTCAAGATGGGAGGGGGATGCCTGACCTTTACATGGACAGGCATGATTAAGCGGGTTTGCAGGGGCAGGTCAAGGGTGAGTGAGATAAGCTCCAGTTCCTAGTATTGTAAGTTCCCACTTTCTGAGACTACCTGACCTACGTGATCCAGACTTTGCAAGGAGCAAGCTGAGTTACAGAGGCAGAAGGAGCAGGAGGTTGTGTAAAATTTTAACCTTTCTTCAGTTATAGAAAGCTTGGCACAAAAAAATTTATACTTTATATATATATATATAGTAAAGTAGTGTTCTGAGAGTAAATAATGGCAGGGGGTGACATTTGCATTGATTTTCCATGAAGACTGTCTAGAATCTGTGTGGATACTGCCTCAGTGGCAACTTGAAGAATAAAAATAAATTAGTAGAGAGAAGTTTGAGAGGAGAACATTCTAGGCAAGAAAAGCCAGCACATGGGCATATATGGATGAATTTAAGGTGTGTTTTCTTGCCTGGAGAATCCCAGGGACGGCGGAGCCTGGTGGGCTGCCATCTATGGGGTCGCACAGAGTCGGACACAACTGAAGCAACTTAGCTGCAGCAGCAGCAGCAAGGTGTGTTTTGGCAGTTAAGTATTAAAAATTTGGAAATGGTTTAGATGAGGAAGATGAAAAAGTGTGATTGTGATGATATATAGAGGAGAGAAAAAAAAGGGTGAGTTCCAAAAAACTCTGAAATTGAGGCTCCTGTGAAATGTTCAGATAAAGAGATCAAGTATTTAGTTTGTATACAAATCTAGATTGCAAAGGAAACTATAAGGTAGAAATGGCCAATATTCCTTAAACAAACACTGTAAGAATGAGAAACGGATCCAGAGTATTGCAAAGAAGAATTTCTCAAAACTTGGAAGACAGAGAAGAATTTAAAAAAAAAAAAAAAAAGGAAGGAGGAGACAGCTCAGTTATCTTGAGTGTTGTTATCTTCAGGGTTTGAAACTGTTAAATCAATACAACACAAACATACCAACCCATTTCTCACTAAAACAGAGAAAAGCAAAGTTATTCCCAGATGAGAATCATCAGGTAAGTGAGAGTAGAGAAATGAAGACACAGAATGCTCAATATACATTTTTTCATAGTATTTCTGCCTTTCCAAGGTTTCTCCACCACCATTCCTATCTGCAAAAGGTGTATTGAAGATAAACTGAAAAGAAAATGAATGATTGGTCATTCTCCAACTCCAAAACCACTTCAGGCTTATTTGCTTGTTTAGCACCTCTGCCTTCAATTTTTTCATCATCTTCAACCTGATAGTTCTTGGACCTAGCTGTGCTGGTGAATCAATTCTATCCACGTGAGCAATGCATACTTACACTACAGGTCATGGTAAGAGCTGCACCATCCCTGCCTCCTCGGCTCTGGTACAGGCTTGCTGCCTGGCTAACACATTGCCTGCCTTCCCGTCTTCCCATCACTCCCACCTAGAGAGCAGTGGTGGACACCCACAGTGCAATGATATAGGTCAACCAAATGAAGCAGGATAAGGAGTTACCACACAGTGAAACTCATTGTGCTCTCACTTATGTTTCCCACATGTGGAATCTGTCCTTTAAAGACCTGACTTAATGCACACGCTTGTATTGTTTAAGTCATAACATTCTCCACACTTTTTTTTTGTCAGTTTTTGAAGCTAGCATAAGGATGTTATAACGTACCATATGCACATTATTACCCTCACTGTAGGTGTCTATTGATAGTATGCATTCTTCTATGATTCTAGGATGGAGCCGAAATATTGTGGTCAGTATATAATCTCCCTGTAACTGAGAAAAATATTGTAAAAGGATTTTATCCTATTCATCTGCAGATTAATGCTTCCTGTGTTTTAAAGGACACGTTACCAGCAGCAGATGAATGGTATAAAATGTTTAATTAAAGTCAGTCATAGCCTACTGGCAAGAAGTGACCTTACCTTCAACTCAGCAGTGGGGTGGGACCCAAGCATCTATTGTTTTCATTTTAAAGGAATTCAATGAATAATATTGTTTCTTGGCTCAATTCACAAAATATTTATTGAGTCCTTAGTATATGTAAGTATTTGGAGGAGGGTAGACATTGAGGAGTTTCAAACATAGATATGAAAGTATTTTGTCTCTAAGAAGGTCACAGTCTGGTTGTCTAGATAAATGTATGCCACAGGCTGTGATGTGTGTCCTACCTGGGAGAGCGAAAAGATTGGGACCAGAGAGTCACGTTGAGGAGGCAGCGGGGAAATTTCAGGGATGCTTTTCCTGATGAGCTATATTTCAGATGGATTATAAATACAGAATTATATTTTCAAATAGTAGAAATTAGAGAATAAATATGAGAGTCAAGCAAGTTAACTTTCCCTGATACACTGCAGTGGTGATGTGTGATTAATTTTTGATTACTTATTAAACCTTTACTTCCCAGACATCCTGATCTCACCAGTGACAGTACTCCTGAGAAAGGCTCCCAAGTCAGAAAGTTGACCAGCCTCCTGGAGTCCTCATTTTTAATTACTTCCCCACAATATATCTGTCAATTATATCTTTAAATATTTCTCAAATTGGTCCTTTCTTTTCAAACATCCCTGTCTTCCACTATCTAGCTTCAGGGAGTTCTACTTCCTCATTTGTGCTACTGAAAACAGTCTCTTAATCAATTCCCAACCACGGTTTATCCTCTACATTTCAACCAGAATGAACCTTATATTGCAAATATAACTGTGTCATTTTTCTACTAAAAATCCTCTAATGACTTCCTAATGTCTTCAAGGTTCTTTTTTGAACTCCTTGATCTGCTAGAAAAGGCCATTCATATTGACCCAAACTTCATGTCTTTCACTTAAAACTCTTTGGTACCTTGAGTCTAGTGCTCTTCAGACTTCAATTCAGCCTTTCCTTACTCTCATAATACACACACACCAGAAACATACACACACATTTATATCTGTCGTTCATTTACTTATACCATCTCTCTTGCCAGTTCATGAAATTGACTCATGTTTTAAGACTTACTCTTCATAGACAGCACTTTTACTAGCAGGTGGAAGCCCTAATTGAACTCTGAAACTGATGTAAATTGGTACAGCCACTGTAGAGAACAGTATGGAGGTTCCTTAAAATAGAGCTACCACATGATCCACAATAACATTCCTGGGCATATACCAGAGAAAACCATGATTTGAAGAGATATATGTACCCAATGTTCATTGAAATGCTATTTATAGTAGCCAGGACATGGACGCAACCTAAATGTCAATTGACAGAAAAAATGGATAAAGATGATGTGGTACATATATGTGATGGAATATTACTCAGCCATTAGAGAAAACAAAATGTCATTTGCGGTGACATGAATGGACCTAGAAATTGTCACACTGAGTAAAGTCAGAGAAAGACAAATATGATATTGCTTATATATGCAATCCAGAAAAATGGTAGAAAGAAACCCCTTAAAAAACAAAAATAGAGTCACAGAGGCAGAAAACAGACATATGGTTGTAAAGGGGGAGGGGAGAAGGGGATATGTTGAGAGACTGAAACTGGCATATACACACTATGTGGTGTTGGAGAAGACTCTTGAGAGTCCCTTGGGCTGCAAGGAGATCCAACCAGTCCATTCTAAAGGAGATCAGTCCTGGGTGTTCTTTGGAAGGACTGATGCTAAAGCTGAAACTCCAATACTTTGGCCACCTCATGAGAAGAGTTGACTCACTGGAAAAGACTCTGATGCTGGGAGGGATTGGGGGCAGGAGGAGAAGGGGACGACAGAGGATGAGATGGCTGGGTGACATCACCGACTCAATGCACATGAGTTTGAGTGAACTCCGGGAGTTGGTGATGGACAGGGAGGCCTGGCGTGCTGCAATTCATGGGATTGCAAAGAGTCAGACACGATTGAGCAACTGAACTGACTGATATATAAGAAATATATAACTAATGAGGACCTTCTCTATAACACAAGGAGCTCTCCCAATATTCTGTAAAGATTTACATGGCAATAGAATCTAACAAAGAGTGGATATTTGTCTATGTATAACTGATTCACTTTGATATACACCTGAAACTAATGTAATACTATAAATCCATTATACTCCAAAAAATATTTTAAAAAATAAGTTTCATGGTCTTTCTATATGTCTTTATAACACATTTTGCATCTTTGCCATAGCATTTATCACAATGTAGTATAACTGCTCATTTCTTTGGTTTATACTTGGTTGTTATGATTAACTTGAGAGCACTGTCATAATCAGACTTTTTTATTTTGGTTTTTATCTCTAGCACTTCATACATTACTTGCATATAGTGAATTGGAAGCTTCTTAAATATTAATGAAAGAATAAGTGAACAAATAAAGGGGTAAAGATATCAATATTTGTTCTTTGCCCCGAACCCTTCCTTTTGGAGCTAACCTTGCCCAGTTGCTGGAGTTGTATACCACAATCTATTTTCTAAATCTAGATATATGCATGTAGTCCCAGCTATTTGACACAGGAGATGTTCAATGGATTCTTGATTACCAATCTTAGAATATTTTATTAATATATAATAATCAAGCATCAGAGGAGTTGTTAGATAAAATTTTAGTTTAGGTTATGTGACTGAACAAAGGGGAATACAAGAGAAACTCAGCTTTCTTCTTTTAGTAAGGATTGGCTATTACCTACCAAGGGGCCATCCACCAGGTCATCTATGTTGGCTCACCTCAATTTTTTTAAGTGCCCAATCTCTCCTACATGATTTAGACTTAAATGCCTATCATTCTAAATCAATCACACATTTTCGTTTTTTATGTCAGTGATTTGTTTAGAGGTCCAGGTGATATGAAGTAACGTCTCCTGGGGAATTTCAGAAATATGTTACCTTCTTATTTAGGAAGGAGTCCTTTACATGAGGTAGAGAGTTTTACCTTTGCTGTGCCACTAAAATGCTGACAGTTACCCTGAGATGAGAGATACCAGCTTGAGGCCAAGGTTACTCACTCAGAAGAGCAGACTGAAGAGACTCAAAAAAAAAAAAAAAAACCTGCATTCTTGATAATGATATTAAGTTGCTGAATTAACCATCCTGGATAACCCAGTACTGAGAATTCTTGCTATGTGAGGTGGTAAATTGTCCTATTGTTCAGTCTAGGTGAGATATGATTTTATGTTACTTCCAACAATAGATTATCATGCTATTAAATTACTCAAAGTAATGAAAATCATAATCACATTTAATTGGGGTTTAAATTTTTTTCTTTGACTGCTGGAATTCCAATTTGAACTGTCCAAATATTTTTGTAATATTACCTTTCCTCAAAATTCAGTCAAATTACTTGAAAATTAAATAAAACAAACAAAAGTAATGCTATATATGAAGTGCCAGGGTATGAAGTATAGCGAACTAAATTATTCAACTGATAAATGTGTGATACATTAAGATTTGATAGAAGTTTCAGATAAATATTGGGGGAAACATGATATTAATCCAAGCTACTCACAAAATGTTCACTCTGAGCTATACTGCATAATCTTATCTTAATTGAAATATGAGTATTTTCATATGAGGTATCTCAAAACAATCAAAAGTAGTATGACTGAAAAAAAAGAAACTTTTTTCCGAAGGCTTGGCAATTATTGCTCATGTCATTTGTATTTTAATTAAATATGTAATCATTATCTCATAAAATTAATCATAGCAAAATGAAGCAATGTGTAAGCAGAGACATTACTTTGCCGACTAAGATCCGTCTAGTCAAGGCTATGGTTTTTCCTGTGGTCATGTATGGATGTGAGAGTTGGACTGTGACGAAGGCTGAGCACCAAAGAATTGATGCTTTTGAACTGTGGTGTTGGAGAAGACTTGAGAGTCCCTTGGACTGCAAGGAGATCCAACCAGTCCATTCTGAAGGAGATCAACCCTGGGATTACTTTGGAAGGAATGCTGCTAAAGCTGAAACTCCAGTACTTTGGCCACCTCATGCGAAGAGTTGACTCATTGGAAAAGACTCTGATGCTGGGAGGGATTGGGGGCAGGAGGAGAAGGGGACGACCGAGGATGAGATGGCTGGATGGCATCACGGACTCGATGGACATGAGTCTAAGTGAACTCCGAGAGATGGTGATGAACAGGGAGGCCTGGCGTGCTGCAATTCATGGGGTCGCAAAGAGTCAGACATGACTGAGCGACTGAACTGAGAACTGAAGGTAAATCTGCTTTATAACTGACTCAGCAATATATATATCGTTAAGTATAAACATTAACTTCATCTTACAGAACACATATTTAGATAATTGTCCACTGGGTTATATTATGTTATAGAAAATAAGGAAATTAATAATCATTGGGAAAAAATACCCTTTGAAATTCTAATGATTTACCATTTACACACTGAGTGAGATCAGAAAAATTAAGGAAAATATAGACCACACAGACTGCAGATAGCCAAAAGATGAGTTATATCTAGGTTTGTCCACCTTTCTATTTAATACTCCACCACATCGTATCAGATGGGGCATCACTGCTTAGTAAGACCATTAAGAAAATGATTTATCCCCTCTCAATAGACACGCCCTTTCTTATACTTTAGTAAAAGTATGAATCATGGCTTATTGCAAGCAGATGAAGGCACAGAGTTCAGTCTGGAAAGACCAGTCATTTGGCCTGGAGAAAAGCAAAACATTTTCAATTAAACATGATTAAGACATAAAAAACTATCATGAAATGCTAAAAGGACTTATTAATATTAATATTCATAATTATTGCACATCTACAAGCATAAAGAAAGACAGTATATTTATTCTATAGCAAACATTTCACTTTTAGTCTCCTAAGATATTCCTCCTTTCTAAGATAGTAAATTTACATCAAAATTCCAAAGAAAGAACCAGGATTTTCTATAAAGCAAGTTTTACTGCAACATAGATTTTCCACAAAATGATAAAACAGGGAAGGCTGCACCTGTTGAATTTGTAACTTAATGTAACTTAAGTTATACTTTTGATTGTACTTCAATGGCTAGAAAACAGAACATGATTATAGAGACTACTGCTTCAAGATGGCAGACTGAGTTCATATATTTACCTTGATTCACCTGTAGAAAATAAGAGTTTTTTTTTTCAACATATCAGTATTGATGAAATTATAGGAAAAAAAAAAAAAAAGAAGTGAATGGGGTTGGAAAAAAAGTTGCAGTAAAGCTACAAAATTCTCAAATATATTCTTTGGATACTGGAGTGACCACTAGGTTGCTATGGAACTTTTTTCACATGTGAAAATCAGTCACCCAATAATCAATGATTCAGCATTGGTTATTCACTGCTTTACTATGATATTAAATACAGAAATAAAAGTTTCAGCCAAAACAAACAAAGAAACAAACAAACAGATTCCACTTCTGATATATGGAAATATCTATGGGAAGACATCTTGGTAGACCATATAGTGATATTTTGAGGTCTCAATATCAAATTCAGGTACTATAAGTTTCTAGCTTCATTTTTATTCAGTCCCATAATAAAATGAATTATATTTGGCTTGCCTGATTGAAGCTTGGGTTACACTTTTAAAATTATTACTTAAAATCTGTCTGTGAATCACAATCAACTGGAATTTAATTATAGAACCTCGCTCTAGAAATTCTGATTTGATAGATCTTATACATAGTAGACACACAATAAATAATAATGTATATGTGGAATAGAATATACTGGATGAATAGAACAATATATGAATGAATGAATGAAATGATATGATGATATGATGAAATCTACATATGTATTTATACTCTTAGGGATGTTAGTTTCTTAACTTAGGCATTTATAACTAAGAGTTGAAGTTCCCTTGTGGCTCAGCTGGTAAAGAATCTGGAGATCTGGGTTCGAATCCCTGGGTTGGGAAGATCCTCTTGAGAAGGTAAAGGCTACCCATTCCAGTATTCTGGCCTGGAGATTTCCATGGACTCTATAGTCCATGGGGTTGCGAAGAGTCAGACATGGCTGAGGACTTTCACTTTCTTTCCCTTTATACTAAGAGTTATCTTTCCACCCAAATTTAGCTTTTTATTCAACAAGAATGAGCGTTCTTGTTACCTCCACTGATGTCTTTATTATGAGTTGAACCAGAGAATCTTCCAACATGACCAAGTTTTGAAATTACCAATAATATTTACAACCAGAGATAGCATCATTATAGCTTGTAAACTGAAGATATTAGCAATTCAATAGGCAAAATTTTGTGAGTCAAGCTCTAATTCAATCTCTTTTCAGTAACCATAATTGATGAGTTCTTACATAAATTCTCGTTTTTTTTTTTTCTCCCCCAAATTATCTTGTCAACAATAAAGGCAAGGGAAATATGAAAGAACAAAGCACCTTTATGAGTTTCAAAGATTTTGGAATGATTTTTACCCCCTCTCAGTAGACACTTTCTTTGCTCAGGACCTCTTTTTAGTAGCACATCTGACACTGGACGCCTGACCTCTGCTACTCTAATGGTTGTTAATGGAAACCTCACCTCATGCAAAGATAAAATAGATTTTTGGCAGCTGTGAGAGATTATGAAGAGTAAGACCAATCTTAGTTGGAATAAGAAGAAAAGAAGTCATCTGTACCTTGAACTATTCAGCTGGTTTTCATTATACATCAAGCCTACATTTATTACAAAGAGGGTAGCCAAGAGACAGACATTGATAGGTCTCTGCACTTAGAATATGAAGGCCAGAGCTTGATAAATTCTACTTTTCAACTAAAGTTCAAATGACTCTTAAATCTATTTGAATTAGATGGCATATATCTGGGAGATAAACCCGAGAGGACCTTTAATTTTGTCCTTATCTGATTGGTTGGCCCCTTGGTTTTATCTTCAGTATAGTGAAATCTTAGTTCTTATTACTCATTAAAAGAAACAAGTGGTTCTATAAATCCCTAAAGTTTTATAAATAAAACTCATTTAAAATTGACAAGGATATGCTTTATATATTTATATTTAATATGGTTTTATTTATATGTCTTGAGTATTTACAATAGGCCCAAACAAAGAAAAAATTTATATACAGAGTCTTGACATGGTAACAGCTTAATATGAGCCTAATTTCCACAAGTACAAAACAACTGCATTAAAATTCTTAGGATAATTTGTTTTTGTATAATGTTTAACATTTACATTTCAATGTTGATAAGGGAATAAAATGCTGCATTTGGGGATGTAAGCATTTTCTAAAGCAATAATATAACTAGATCTAAAAGAGATAATATTTTATAGAGCATATATGTGAATAAAGGTAATTAAAATAATGAGGCCAATATATCTATACACATGATATATCTGGGGTTAAAGAGGAATGATAGTTCAGAAGTTACATATTTGGATAAATTTTGGTTTACTTTAAGAGAATGAGAAGAGAAAATGAGAACACAGAGTGTTAGAATGTTTATATATGAAGAAAACCAGTTCATTTAAATATACATGAAACATATATGCATGGAAAATATTGCATAAATATTGAGGCAGATAGCACTCCTATCTGCAGTAAGGTTATAAGTCAAAGAAAACAAGGAAAAAATATACAAGTAATGTGGCCCATTGAGAATTAGTCAGGTGAAACTATGGTTATGATTCTAGAATCAACAGATTTTTGTGTTTTAATTGGCAGATGATGAATTCACATGACAAATAAAAAAGATATGAGTACATATTCAGTCTTCTTTCTAATGTCTGTTCACCATAATTTTGATAATACATATTACTCATTTTTATTTATCTTCTGGATAATTTTGTTATATATGGAAGCCAATGCAGATATAGATATATACCATTTTTCTCAATTTTTGCAAAATTTGTAGTATGCTATATACATTTTCTGTAATTTGTTTTATTTACAAAGATATGGAAGATACTTTCATACTAAAGAATTAAGAGCTTCTGCTTTTGTTTTCCAGACATGTCATTCTACCATATGCATATTTCATAATGTCTTTAATCACTATTATTATTGAGGTATATTTTTTTAAATGCTGCAAAGTACAATGTCTCCTGTATAGCACCTATACAGGTGCTCCTGTATGTCTCCTATAGTGAACTATAGTCAATATCTTATATAAACCATAATGGAAACAAATACAAAATTAATATATACAGTATTATTATAGAACTGAATTACTCTAATGTACACCAGAAACTTAAAACATCAGCAACTTAAAACAATCTTGTACATATACAGAGTGCTATGAGCTTCCCTGGTGGCTTAGCACTGAAGAATCTGCTTGCCCATGCCAGAGGTGTGGGTTCCATCCCTGGATTGGGAAGACCCCCCTGGAGAAAGAAACAGCAATCCACTCCAGTATTCTTGCCTGGGAAATCCCATGGACAGAGGAGCCTAGTGGGCTACAGTCCATGGGGTTGCAAATAGTCAGACATGACTGAGCATCTGAGCACACACAGCACATCTACCTAGGATACATCTCATCTTGGGGTACAACACAAGCTTTGATTAATTTAAGAAAATTGAAACCATATCAAGTATGGTTCCAACCACCACTGTGACATTAGAAATCACCTACAAAAATAACCTGTAAAATACACAAACACAAATTGTGGCAACTAAATAGTATGTTACTGAACAACCAATGGATCACTAAGGAAAACAAAAAGTACCTAGAGACAAATGACAATGGAAATATGACGGTGTAAAATCTATGGGACACAGGAAAAGCAGTTCTAAGTGGAAGTTGCTCAGTCATGTCCGACTCTTTGCGACCCCATGGACTATACAGTCCATGAAATTCTCCAGGCCAGAATACTGGAATGGGTAGCCTTTCATTTCTCCAGGGTATCTTCAAAATCCAAGAACCAGACCCAGGTCTCTCGCATTGCAGGAGGTTTCTTTTCCTGCTGAGCCACCAGGAAGAAGTTTATAGCACTAAAATCTTACCTCAGGAAACCAAGAAAAATCTCAAACAATCTAAACTTACACCTAAAGCAACTACAGAAAGAACAACAAAGCCTAAAGTCAGTATTAATAGAAGGGTGGAGCTTCCCTTGTGGCTCACCTGGTTAAGAATCCTCTTGCAATGTGGGAGACCTGGGTTCAATCCCTGGGTTGGAAAGATCCCCTGGAGAAAGGAAAGGCTACCCACTCCAGTATTCTGGCCTGGAGAATTTCATGGTCTGTGCAGAGTCAGACATGACTGAGCAACTTTCACTTCTACTTTCAATAAAAGGGAAGAAAGCATAAAGATTGAGCACAAATAAATGAGCTGAATAAAATAATAACAAAGATCGATGAAACTAAAAGCTCATACTTTGAGAAGATAAAACTGATAAACCTTTAGCTAGACTCATCAAAATAAAAAGAGGGCTCAAATCATTAAAATTGGAGGAAGGACAAGTTACAACTGACACCACAAAAATACAAAGGGCCATAGTAGACTACTATAGGTAACTATTTGTCAATAAAATGAACAAGATAGGAAAAAAAAGAAAAAGGAGAACTTCTTAGAAAGATGCTCTCTTCCAATATTGCAGTAGGAATAAACAGGAGTTATGAACAGACCACAAGTACTTAAGTTGAAACTGTGATTAAAAATTTTCCAGCAATAAGTCCTGTACCAGATGGCTTCACAAGTGAATTCTATTAAATTTATGAAAGAGTTAACACCTATCCTTCTGAAACCCATTCAAAAAATTTCAGAGAAAGGAATACTCTCAAGCTCATTCCATGAGGCCACCAGCACTTGATACCAAAAACAAAGATAATCACACAAGAAAGAACATTACAAGCCAATATCACTAATGAAAATAGATGCAAAAATCCTCAACAAAAAACTAGCAAATTGAATCCAACAATACCTTAAAAGGATCATACAAGATGATCAAGTGGGATTTATCTCAAGGATACAAGAATTTTTAGTATTCATAAATCAATCATGTGATATATCACACATTAACAAAGTGAAAAATAAAAACTATATGAACATCTCCATAGATGCANTTCATGGTCTGTGCAGAGTCAGACATGACTGAGCAACTTTCACTTCTACTTTCAATAAAAGGGAAGAAAGCATAAAGATTGAGCACAAATAAATGAGCTGAATAAAATAATAACAAAGATCGATGAAACTAAAAGCTCATACTTTGAGAAGATAAAACTGATAAACCTTTAGCTAGACTCATCAAAATAAAAAGAGGGCTCAAATCATTAAAATTGGAGGAAGGACAAGTTACAACTGACACCACAAAAATACAAAGGGCCATAGTAGACTACTATAGGTAACTATTTGTCAATAAAATGAACAAGATAGGAAAAAAAAGAAAAAGGAGAACTTCTTAGAAAGATGCTCTCTTCCAATATTGCAGTAGGAATAAACAGGAGTTATGAACAGACCACAAGTACTTAAGTTGAAACTGTGATTAAAAATTTTCCAGCAATAAGTCCTGTACCAGATGGCTTCACAAGTGAATTCTATTAAATTTATGAAAGAGTTAACACCTATCCTTCTGAAACCCATTCAAAAAATTTCAGAGAAAGGAATACTCTCAAGCTCATTCCATGAGGCCACCAGCACTTGATACCAAAAACAAAGATAATCACACAAGAAAGAACATTACAAGCCAATATCACTAATGAAAATAGATGCAAAAATCCTCAACAAAAAACTAGCAAATTGAATCCAACAATACCTTAAAAGGATCATACAAGATGATCAAGTGGGATTTATCTCAAGGATACAAGAATTTTTAGTATTCATAAATCAATCATGTGATATATCACACATTAACAAAGTGAAAAATAAAAACTATATGAACATCTCCATAGATGCACAAAAGGCTTTTGACAAAATTCAACACCAATTGATGATAAAAACTCTCCAGAGAGTGGGCATAGAGTGAACTCACTTCAACATAATAAAGGACATATATGACAAATCCACAGCTAACATGATTCTCAAGGGTGAAAAGCTGGAAGCACTCCCACTAAGGTCAATAACAAGGCTAGTATGTCCATTGTTGCCACTTTTATTCAACATAGTTTAGGAAGTCTTAGCCACAGCAGCCAGAGAAGAAAAAGAAATAATATGAATCAAAATTGAAAAAGAAGTAAACTGTCACTATTTGCAGATGATATAATACTGTACATAGACAGTCATAAAGATGGCACCAGAAAACTATTAGAACTTAATGAATTTGGTAAAGTTGCAGAATACAAAACTAATTCAGAGAAATCTCTTGTATTTGCAGCAACATTAATGAACCTAGAGATTATGATACTAAGTCAGTCAGACAGGTAAAGACAAGTATCAGATGACATCACTCGTGTGATGTTATTTATTTTTTAAATAAATAGTTATTTTTAAAATAAAACAAATGAACTTATTTACAAACAGAAACACACTTACAGATATCAAAAACAAACTTATGGTTACCAAAGGGGAAATATCAGGGTGAGGAAAAATCAGGAGTTTGTGATGAACATACACATACTACTGTACATAATATAGGAAACCAACATACACATGCTTCTGTATATAATATAGAAAGCCAACCGTACGCCTATATACAATACAGAAAACCTTATTGGTTCCAACAGGGAACTTTACTCAGTATTCAGGGATAACCTATATGATAAAAGAAACTAAAGTAAATAAAAGAGTACATTATTTATTTTTAAAAAAAGGGGGTGGGGAGAGGGACCCACCTGGGTGGTCCAGTGGTTTAGACTCCACTTTCCACCTTCACTGCAGGGGCACAGGTCATATCCCTAGTTGAGGAAGATTCTGTACACTGTGTGGTGTGTCCAAAATAAATAAATAAATAAAGTGGTTGTTTTTTATGATTCATTTATTTTTGGTTGTACTGGGCTCATTGCTGTGTGAGCTTTTCTCTAACTGTGGCAAGTGTAGGCTACTCTCCAGTTGCAGTGCATAGGGTTTTCCTTGCAGTGGCTTCTCTTGTTGTGGACCATGGGCTCTAGGTGGCGTGGGCTTCAGTAGTTTCAGCTCCTGGGCTCTAGAATACAGGCTCAATAGTTGTGGCACACAGGCTCAGTCACTCCATGACATGTGGGATCTCCCTGGATCAGGGATTGAACCCGTGCCCTCTGCATTGGCAGGTGGATTCTTTACCATTGAACCACCAGGGAAAACAAAATGGTTAGTTCTTTATGAAGAAAAAAAAAATAGAATCTAGATAAGACTATCTGCATATGTATAACTGAATCATTTTGCTGTACACCTGAAAGTAACACATTATAAATCAACATTCTCCTCTCTACATGTACGTGTGTGTGTGTGTGTGCATGCACATGCATGGACACTTTGCTTCAGTTGTGTCTGATTCTTTGTGACCCTATGGACTATAGCCCACAGGCTCCTCTGTCCATGGGATTCTCCATGCAAGAATACTACAGTGGGTTGCCATGCCCTCTTCCAGAGGATCTACCTGACCCAGAGATCGAACTCACTGTCTCTTGTTTCTCCTGAATTGGTAGGCAGGTTCTTTACCACTAGTGCCAACTGGGAAGCCCCCAAAAGGGCTTCTTTTGTGACTCAGACAGTAAATCAACTATACTCTGAAATAATGAAAATTTACACAGATAGTAATTTCTGAATTTTAATTTAAAAAATAGATTTTTAGTAAATAATTTTAAAAAGGAAAACTAATTCATGAGAGTGTACTAAAATTACTTTTTTCTTTCAATTTTATTTTTGCACTTTATGAAAGAAAGAATGAAATCTTAATAACAGTCTTTAGGACTTTCCCTATAATGTGTGAATGCTCATTCCCCTTTTTACTTACTCCAAATTACTCCACATTCCAGTCTCACAAGAAGAAAAAGGAAAGAAAAAAAGAAACCACAACTATAACTACAAATAAATCACTCTAGTTAACTACGGTACTGTATATGAGTATTCTTTTAGCAAATATTTACTCACTGCCTACAAAATACCAGAAACCATATTTCATAGTGTATAAACAAAATCTTACAGAGCTGTGCTTTCATGAAGGTAAAATTCTGTCTGAAGACAGACATCAAACAAAGACATTAAAATAATTTTATTAAAATGAATGTTGAGTTGTGGGGTGGGAGGTGGGAGGGGGATTCAGGATTGGGAGCTTGTGTACACCTGTGGTGGATTCATGNCCGCTCAGCAGACACCTCAGTGGCGGCAACGGCAGCAGCCGCTCCTCTGACTCTGTGCTCTCCGCCCCCTCTTTCCAGTCAGCTCAGCCCGGCCTGTTCCCCTCCGAGGGGACTCTTGCCCCTTCGCCTCTCTTTCCCCCTTCCACCACTCCTGCACTCCAGAAACACTTCTTGCTCTGTGGCGCTTTTTTTATCATATCCGGATCAGAGAGGCCTTGAACTCTTGGCTCTCTGCCCCGAGGCTGGGGGCGGTGCGACCCAGGCTCGGCCTCCGGGTGCCTCACGCCGGGTTCTGTCTGGGTCAGGAGGCCAAAGCCCTACAGGGTTGGCGCTGGGCGGGGTGGGGTGGGAGTGTCCTCCCAGGGGAAGGAGGGAGGTGGCTATTCCCTGGCTGCCCAAGAGTGCCCCCTACTCAGAGAGTCACCTCATCCCTCTCCCCACTCCTGCCCCAGACCCACTGACATTATGGGGAATGCCTTGAAGGAAGCAGAAGCCTTCAGGGTGGACAATGCAAAATGAAAAAGTATCACTTTCCTGATAGAACACAGAGAGAGCAGTTTTGAAACCCTGACCCCTAGCTGAGCCGTTAATCTCTTCATCTCTGGCTCTGAAGAAGTCTTTATTCTGTTTTTCACTTCTTTGTTTATGTTGGTCAAACAGGATCCCAGACAGGAAAAACCTGTTGCAGCTGCATGAAGACTCAAGAGGCATCCAGGAAAAGGGTGGCACCCTTGAGGATGCTCTGGCCCTGGTCTCAAGCCCAGGCTCTATCAGGGCAAGTATCTCCTCCACAGATGACTTCTGTGGGGAGATAAACTTGTGGTCAGAAGTAAAAAGCTGACAACTCTCCATTTATAAAGGAGATGTTCTGATTGCAGTTTAATCTAATGAGCCAAGAATAACATCTATAAAATAATTTGCACATACAGTGTACTTCAGATAACTATTGCTCTTTATTCATTGAGAGTGAAATGCAAAATTTGTAGAAAGCTAGACTAAATTCATTCCCTGACTCTTTAGGACAAGAGTAATTTACAGAAATGTTATCAAAATTGGAGAAGATGCACATTGGACACATCTTCCTTCTAGGGGTAGCAACAATATCCTAGGAATTTCATCTCTTCAAGAAACCAACTGGAATTGGTTCCAGTTGATTAAGAAGATGTATTTCTTCCCTATAAACAATCAGTATAGCCAAACTTACTTTCAATTAAACCTGAAAAACTGTCTTTGAAATTTCTGATGACAGTTATTGAAACCATATTCTGCCCCAAAAGGCAGATGACATTCTGCCCAATAATCTATGACTAATAAATGCTTTATTATTTTTAAGTTTAGAGATTTCAGGAATGGTATGTGTAAAAGTGCCTTAACTCTCTGAAAAATCTGTCTGGAGGCCTGGACTGTTTGAAATCCACTTGATGAAAACTGATCAATTCTGAGGGCAACTGCATTACCATTAGTGAGCAAACACTGAGGAAACTTCTATCCCTATTTTATATATTTCTCTGCCTTTTAAAAAATACTCTCATTAAGGTGTTAAACTCCATGAATACTTATGAAATTATAGCACTCTTCTAGAAAGTCATAGTCTGTGATAAATATTTGTTAATTTAATTTCACACAGTACTTAATGTTACACACATGGTAGGTGTTTCAATAAAAACTCCTTGAATTGAATTTAAACACCTTACCCTTTAATGGGAAAGAAATTCAAATAAAAATATTAGGAACAAAGGAGACTCTATGTGGTAGAATCACCAAAACAGTCAAATACTGTATCTTGCTCAGTAAGACTTTGAGTAAGTCAGTCAACCTCTCTATGTCTTGGTTGCCTCATAAATGAGAAGAATAAGAGTACCTCTTCAGAGGTCCCATAAGGACTAAATAAGATAATTTTCAGGAGATTATCAGATATGAGGAAAATACTCAAAATATTAACTATTATTATTAGCAGAAGCATGTTAATGAGTAATGTTGAACTTGGCATAATGATGTCACAAAGGCCACATCAAAATAACAGGTAACCATGCCTGGTATACATGTGCAGTCTATACACAAGCTATTTCAAAGACTTCTTACATCAGCCCTTTCAGTACCTTGCCAGGCTTACACTGCTAGGATTGACAGTTCAAGTCTTAACTGAAAGTCTATCTTATGTCTTTAAGTAAACTCAGGTCTTCCTCCATAGGCCTTGTATTTGACACCCAGGAACTGAGTGTGGACTCCTCAGTGTTCATCAGACTGTCCACTTACCCAGTCCCTTGCTCTATCTGTTCAATCATCTGTCTCAATACTTAGCTTAGCTCCCAATGAGCACTACAGTGCCCTTATCCTCTCATTTTTTATTCAGTAATATGTATTAGGGCGGGGGGTGGGCACTGTCATGGGTGAAGATAATCAATGTGGCCACTGCCTTCAATGAAGCTCACAGTCTAGAAGGAAATATGGATATATAACCACTTAATAACAGCTGCTGATTGAGACAACAAGGAAGTTCTGGAATACCATGGTAGTACTTCTTTCCAGGGAAATACAGTCTAGTCTAGGATAAGGAAAATGTTTCTGGAAAAGGTATGTCTCTGATGCTACCAGATTGCTCCAGGCAGTATGTATGGACGTGCAGAGGTCTGAGGACAGCTTAGCTTCACTGAAAACCTGAAAGAAGTTCAATGGAAGAGGATAACCCAATGCAAGGGAGAGAAATGGGGGATGGAGCTGAAGAGAAAAACAGAGGTCTTAATCAATTTTGAAACAGGAGGACATACTTTCCAAATTTCTATTTATAAAAGCCACTCTGGAACGATAAGTAAAATGATTTGGAGACACTGAGATTGTGGCTCAGAAGTCCAAGTAAATATGAGGGATGATGATAGCAGTAGGAATGGAGCCCAAAAAGGCTGAGATAAAGGATACAGAAACTAAAGGAATCAAGAGTAACTTGCAGTTTTCTGCATCTTGGTGGATGGGGGACAATATTACCTACAGAGATGGAAACATTCAGGAGAAGCATGTTTGGAGGAAAAGCTGCTAAATTAGTCATGTAGATGATGTAGTGTCTGAGAAACCTGTGAAATTGCTAATTGGAACCATGTAGTAGGTTTCTGGATAGGTGTCTGGAATACAAGCACACAGATGGTACTTTACCAGCAAGAAGGTCGTAAGCACCCAAGGTAAGCATGCTGTGTAAGAACAGAAGGCCTACACCACAGCTAAGCCCTGAAACTCAATCCAAATGGGTTCTTACTAACCCCTCCCCCATTCTCCACCCCCCTTCCCAATGCCACAAGATTGTTACCTGATGCGCTTTGAAGATCATCGTTTTATTTAGTACTATTACTCCCTGTGACCCTCCACCAGCCCAAATGCCTCAGGGAGTATCACATAATGTCTTTATTAAACAGATTTTATCATGTCTCATACTATGGTCATGGGCTTCCCAGGTGGTGCCAGTGGTAAAGAACCTGCCTGCCAATGCAGGAGATTTAAGAGACATGGGTTTGACCCTTGGGTTGGGAAGATCCCCTGGAGGAGGGCATGGCAATTCACTCCAGTGTTCTTGCCTGGAGAGTCCCATGGACAGAAGAGCCTGGTGGGCTACAGTCCAGAAGGTCACATAGCGTCAGACATAGCTGAAGCAACTTAGCACACATGTGCACACACACTATAGTCATCCTGATACATCCCGGTTCCCTGGGGACTGGCCTTCCACTGGAATTAAATACCCTAGCCCTGACTCAAAGCCACTGAAATCCCAATGTGCCTTATAACCATTGTGCCTTCCAATGGTGCCTTACAACCATTCCTGCCTAGTGATGTACACACCCATGATGATGTGATGATATGTAAACACATTGTGAAAGATATCCGACATGAGCTAAGCGAATGAAATGAACTAATTAAAAGAGTTTATAAAGCATTCTAAG
This sequence comes from Neotragus pygmaeus, assembly GCA_006410875.1. Taxonomy (NCBI): domain Eukaryota; kingdom Metazoa; phylum Chordata; class Mammalia; order Artiodactyla; family Bovidae; genus Neotragus; species Neotragus pygmaeus. The sequence continues at coordinate 120,454 of SJYV01005249.1, read as the reverse complement.
GGACTGCCCAAGCTTCATCACCCAGTCAACATTCAGACATTTCTTGTGCAACTATTATATTCTAGGCAACAAGTTAGGTTCTGGAGACTTTTTAAAAATGTTATTTAATGTCCTGAAAAGCTTTATTACTTAAATTACATTTCAGCTGGCTAGAGGCCTATCTGCCTAGCAAAGTTAATGCTTTTACATAGCTACTTTGGCCAAAGGTCTACAACTGGATGTGCAATTCTGCTTCCCAGGGGGTATACAAGACAATTCTCTGGAATGTGAGGAGGAAACAGTAGAATGAGAATTCATATTTGCTCTTATGTCATCATTTATAATTTCAATTCTCAAGTATGTTTTAAAGCTTATATATGTATTAGTACAGAAGTATGTATAATTTATAAATAAATATAAATTAGGGGGTTATGCTTAGAAGTATTTTATTGTGTGTGTATGTGTGTGCTTACTTGTTTAGTTGTGTCCAACGGTTTGTTACCCCAAGGACTGTTGCCTGCCAGGCTCCTCTGTCCGTGGGAACTTACTGGTAAGAATACTGGAGCAGGTTGCCATAGCCTACTCCAGGGCATCTTCCCAAATCAGGAGCTGAACTCTGGTCTCCTGCTTGGCTGCTTGGCAGGCAGATTCTTTACCACTGCACCACGTTTTTACTAGATTTAAAAATGATTTGTGCATTCAACAGTACATTCACCCAAATTGTACCAAGGTTAAGTTTCTCTAGAAAACATATATAACTACCTCATTTAGGTAGAAGCATGACTTCAGTAATCCCCAAACCCAGGGCAGAGAAACCAGAAATTAACCCTGAGTCTCTTAGTACAAGTAACCTCCATGACCTTCACATAGTACCAAACAACAGCCACTGACTTTCTCAAATTCTATTACTATTACTATTATTTTCTGTGCACACATACTTCTCAACAAACTTTATTTTCTATTGTTTTACCTCACAGAAAATTTAGAGCACAGGGGCTTTGAGAAAAAGAGCTTAGCTCAGGGAGCTATTAGGTCAGAAAAAGTGACAGCAGAAGAAATGACAGCTGACAGACAGGGAAGATACAGGGAAATAAATACGTCATAACAACGCCTTTGTGAATTCAGCTCAGTGAAACAGGGACGGCTCCTAATGAGGGCCTGAGTCATTAAGGAAAGGTTCAGTTACGTTAGTGCTGCATTCTGTTTTTTAAGGAGGCAGGTCAGTATTTTTACGTTTTAGGAAAAATTCCACTGAAAAAAAATTTCACATTAAAAAAAAATGTTGCTACTTGAAAGAATAACTTTCACAGAATTACATTTTTTTAAGGCTGCCAGGGAAATGAGCAATCATGATTCTAGGCCAATTTGTTGTAACTGTATTTCTCCATCTCCTGGTGCTCTGTTTGAAGAGGAGAGGTCAAGTGGACAGGTTTCTGGAATCCCATCCTTACTTCAAATAGAGTACTTTCTTTCCCCCTGCCACTCCCCCAGAACACATGGGTTCTTCCCTTAAATTTTTAACTGAGAAAACTGGTTCTTCTACTTTAAAACTACCCACATTTGAAACATTTGAACATCTGAAAACTACCCACAGGCCCAACTCCTTCATTTAACATATAAAGAAATATAAAGACATAAAGTTCAGGATTTCCCTGGTAGTCCAGTGGTTAACACATGGTGCTTCCAACGTAGGCACAGGTTCAATTTCCTGGTTGGGGAACTAATATCCCGCATGCCAGGTGGCCAAAAAATAGAAAGAAATCAAAAAACAAGACATAAAGTTCATTAAGTTCAACAAACATATACTGAGAGTTTACTATATGTCGAATCATATGCTGGGCATCAGAATTTCAAAGACAGAAAAAAAGACCCAAAGCTCAGAATGTGTAAGGGAAGAGACAGGGGCAGGGAGCAGAGTGGGAGAGGCAGTAAATCAGTAATTTACTGCACAGCAGGAACACGAGGTAGCAGCACCTAACTTGCTGGGCGTGGGTGGGGAGAACCAGGGGTTGTTTCAGAAAGATGATACCAAGCTGAGTACTACTGATGAGTAAAAGTCTGCCTGTCAAATAGTTTAGGGAATTCCAGACTAAAGAGATAACACCCACAAGGCACAGAAATGCGAAAGCCCCAGAGAAGTTAAAAATTACTCAGCTTCTAAACACCCAGGCTTCTTGTTCTGATTGATTATCTGGATAAACTGTGTAAATGAATCCATCACTTCTAAGTGATGGCGAAGCTAGGGCGTATCTGATCTTCTATTCAGGAGTTCCAAAGGTTTTCTGTAGTAAATGTGTGACCAAAGGATGTGGCACAGAATCTCCTGTTGCTGAATTAGCTTGACTTGTCCTTCCCTCTGAGCTTTCAGTTAGTGTCCCTTTCAGTTATCTGACTCCTCTGGCCTGGGGCATTGGCCTTCGGGAATTTCCTTGCTGTCAGGGTACTTTCCAGCTTGCTTTCTGAAGGACTGGACCAAGAGGTTAAGGGAGACAGTGACACATGTCAGATAAGAACAAGTGGAGTGAAGGCAGAGATGAAGATGTGTTTTTTATCACATGCAGCAGACAATAAGGTACATAGACAGTGAACCTGGATATACCAGATTTTGTGGAAAGGTAGTAAACACAAGAGGCCCTTGAAAACGATGACAGATATGCTAAAATTGCAATTAGGGATAACTTTAGCATGATGACTCTGACAAAGATATGTGAAATAATGGAGAAGATGAGGATTTCTTTTTGTCACCACAGCCCCTAAATTCATTTATAGCCTCAGGTAAAGAGAGGAACTTTTGACTCTGGGATTTAAATCAATACCTATATTTCTCCAAATTTTCTATTAAGAAATAGACATTAAATAAAAAATGCAGGATTGCAGATCAATTATATTTTCCATTCAATCCTCGGACCTTTAATTCACTTTGGGAAAAAGGCAAAGTTTTGCTGAATATTCTTGCACTTCCGATTATTCTTTTCTCTCCCAGTTTGAATAGTCCCTCCTCCTTAGGCACTTGGATTCTCTTGTTACCCCAGGTTTCCGGCCTTAAACACAAAGATAATAATAACTCATAGTCATCCTAATTTAGGAGCAGCAAGCCTGTTTCCATGTTTACAATCCCTCTGAAATGTATCCGAGTCCACAAGGGGAACTTGGTTATTTGTGGCCATGTTATTTAGGTGGCAAAGAGTTGGAGTCCCCCTGGGCAGTCATCCCTAGGAGAGCAGGAAGTTTACAGAGTGGATGCAGAGCATGAGTTATTAGAAGAAACAGGTATATACGCACATGTTAGCAACTAAATGGATATTTAAGACATTATATTTAGCAAGAAAAGTAAGAAGGTAATTTTAGTGTGGCACCAATTAATAATTAAAAATATGTATACACAAAACAGGGGCTTCACCAGTGGCTCAGTAGTAAAGAATATGCCTGCAGTTCAGGAGATCTGGGTTTGATCCTTGGGTCAGGAATATTCCCTGGAGGAGGGCATAGCAACCCACTCCAGTATTCTTGCCTGGAGAATCCCATGGACAGAAGAGCCTGATGGGCCACAGTTCATGGGGCTGCGGAATGCTGGACACAACTTAGCAACTGAGCATGCACACACAGAACAATAGAGCACAGTTTATAACAATACATCCAAGAATAAAGATTTACATGAACATCTTAGAATGGTAATGAGGGAAAGGAAAGGAGTGAAGACTAGGAATCAGAGAGAACATGTAAATATAAACAGAAGAGCACACACACAAGAAAGGGGACTTGCACAGACCATGATACTGTGCCACCCACTAAGGTGCTGACAAACTCAACTCCTTGCTCTAGAGGTCCAAATCCATGACAACTATTACTGCCAATAATTAATAAATGAATGAATTATAAATAAACGGCAGAAATAATAATCTACTGAACAAAAATTCAAGCAATTCTCATGATCAGGCAATGTAATAAAATAACAAGAAATGACCATGTTTTAGGGTATATATTGAAAGAGGTGTCTTACACATATCACTAAAATCACTACAGAGACAATTACCTAATTTATCTGTGTTAAAAGTCAGGAACACCAGAACACTTTGGTTACAATAGCTCATTTATATGAAGCCATGTTTTCTTACTCATTCTCATATAGACTGTTGTAGTCTGCTAGTACTGGCCCCTAGAAAGATATGACTACATTCTAATTCCCAGAGCCTGTGCATAATACCAATCCATTCGGAGGGAGATCAACCCTGGGATTTCTTTGGAAGGAATGATGCTAAAGCTGAAACTCCAGGACTTTGGCCACCTCATGTGAAGAGTTGACTCATTGGAAAAGACTCTGATGCTGGGAGGGACTGGGGGCAGGAGGAGAAGGGGACGACAGAGGATGAGATGGCTGGATGGCATCACTGACTCGATGGACGTGAGTCTGAGTGAACTCCATAAGTTGGTGATGGACGGGGAGGCCTGGTGTGCTGCGATTCATGGGGTCTCAAAGAGTCAGACACGACTGAGCGACTGAACTGAACTGTGCATGATACATCATTTGGTTAAAGGGTCTTTGCAGATACAATTAAATATTCTGCAATTAGATCATTCTGGATCATCAATGTTGGCCCTCATGTCAACAGCAAGTGTGATATTCACTTTTAGGTGTCAACTTGACTAAGCCAAAGGATGCCCACATTACTTGGGCTTCCCAGGTGGCCCCAGTGGTAAAGAACCCACCTGCCAATGCAGGAGACCTAAGAGGTGTGCATTTGATCCCTGGGTCAGGAATATTCCCTGGAGGAGGGCATGGCAACACATTCCAGTATTTTTGACTGGGAAATCCCATGGACAGAGGAGCCTGGTGGTCTACAGTCTACAGGAGCACCAAGAGTTGGACATGACTGAAGTCGCAAAGAAGTTGGACACAGACGCATGCACATGTCCATGACAGTGTTTCCGGAAGAGATGAGCATTTGAATTAGTGGACTGATCAAAGCGGATGAGCTTCCCCAGTTTGGACAGTCACCTTTAGCCTTTCAGGGCCTAAACAGAACAAAAAGGCAGAGGAAGGTTGGATTTGCACCCTGCCCAGCTCTTTGAGTTAGACCATCAATCTCACACTCAGCACTCCAAGTTCTCAAGATTTCCATCTAAAACTAAAATCTGTGTCCTTGGCTCTCTGGCTCGCAAGCCTTCAAAATACACCACATGTCTTCCTGGTTCTCCATCATGCAAATGGTAGATCCTGGGACTTCTCAGCCTCCATCCAGTACTTCGCAATAAGTCATATATATCTCCTATTGGTTCTGCCTTTTTTTTTTTTTTTTTTTTTTAGGAGACTTCTATCTAATATAGCAAGTGTCCTTAGATGCACAAGTAAGAGAAGGCACTACGAAGACGGGTGCAGGGATAGGAGGAAGGTGGACACAAGCTAAGAAAGCTGGTAATTACCAGATACTGAAAGAGTCCTGGCCCAGATGCTCACCCTGAGTCTCCAGAAGAAGTGCAGCCCTGTTAACACCTTGGTTTCAGACTACTGGACTCTGAAACTATGAGAATAAATGTTTATGGTTTTACGTCACCAAATCTGGGATGTTTTGTTACAGCAGTCACAGGAAACTAGTAAACTTGTCTTCAGGAAAAGTGAAATTGAAGCTCTCTAGGCCCAGTGTACTACTAATTATCTGATGTTTGCCTTTCTCTCACTATCAAAGGGAAAAGCAATCTACTCTAAATTCCTGAAGGGAATCAGCCCTGTTATCAAAAACCTTTTCCAGGTTGATGTATGTCCACTTCAATACCTCTACAGGTATAGCCTATTTCTTAGCATTAATTATAATGATTATCATATACCAAGTCCTTCAAAATTCATACATTCTTTACCATCCATCTATCAATTTTATCCTAGGGATATCCTGTATAGTATGCATTGATTATATTATAATCATTACTCTATAAAAATAAGGAAACACTGTTAGCAGTTCAATGAAGAATGATTAACTGTCAATAGTAAGTTGAAAAGCTCAGGCTATAATTGAAATCTGCATGTAATTATCATCAGATAAGTATTGAATATAAACTCAACCCCAAGTCTCCAGTTAGGTCCTGGCAGCATTTCTTGTTGGATCAACTATAAATGTCAAATATTCTACTAAACACTGAAATAAAATGAAAGTAAAACACATGTGTCCTAGTCTTCACAAAGTGTTAGTCTAGGGACTGGGAGACATTAGTCAAATGAACACACATATAAATATCTAAGTGCAAATAATGGTTTAGTGAAGGACAACAGAATGCTATGAGTATGTAAGAAGGGCACAGAATTAAAGACCTTTGCCCCTACTCTAAAAGAATTTAATAACAGCGTAAGGGAAAGAATCAAGTAAAGAGAATATTAAAACACAATTGGATTCATACTATGAAGTGGGAATTGGGCCCTATGACAGGACACATGAGGCAGAACCAAACCCAATCCTAAGAGTTTGAAAAATTAAGTGGGTTTGGAGAAGAGTCTTGATGAGAAGGACTTAACCAGATAGAAAAGTGGGGAGAAAAGAGAAAGGAAGTAGCAAGTGCAGAGATACAGGAGAAGGTGAAGTGGGCATTCAGAGAACTCCAAACCTTATATCTGTTCTATTGTATTTCTTATAACATGTATGTCTATAAAAAAATAGGATCTCATTTATACATTCCAGAAACTTTTAATTCATTTCAGAATTCTGTTAGAGGGTTTCTAGACTAAGTGTTCTCCTCCCTAAATGACACTGTTTATTAAATTTTCCTAGGTGATCAGACAAAAACCCATTTTAAATATATTGAAGCCAATGCTATTGGCTCTGTGGTGCTGGAAGAAACATACCTAACATGTACAGCACAGAGAGCTCCACTCGATGCTATATAATAGCCTACATCAGAAAAAAAAATCTAAAAAAGAGTCAATATATGTATAATTGATTCACACTGCTGCATACCTGAAACACAACATATAAATCAACTATATCCTAATAAATTTAAAAAAAAAACATACACCTGACAGCCACACACACAAAAGAACATGCTTAGAAGCCTCACTTTTATTTACACAAAAAACTGCACTGCCAATGCCATCAATAGTAGCAAAATATTGCCTCATAGTGTTACTGGGACATGACACTGAATGGAGTCCTTTGGTATCATCTGTCTTTTTATCTTAGAGTCTTTACTTCTTAGACTCTGAAGAGTTATCTTTGGGTCTCTCCATAATCAAGAAAGTGATACTTGGAAATTCCACTAAGCTACTTTTTTAAACAAAAATAAAACAATTTTTTTAAACAAAAAGTGTTATTTATAAAAGATATGATTACAAAATTGTTTCAAAATAAAAGGAAATCTCTGAATCATATAAAACATAATCGAGGCCAAGATAAGAAAGATGAGGCTGAAAAAAGCCATAACAAATGGAAATAATGACACTTAAAATTGCTGGAATAACATTATAATATCTCATTTAGCCTGCATCGAGTCCCAGAGTGCTCTTTCTTTAGATATTAGTTGATGGACATTGTGATCATTTAGCATTACAGACACTAAGCTTTTTTCATACAAGGATGTAAATATCTTCAACTAGGAAGAAGCAATTTCTTAGGACCATTTTTTTTCTTTGTGTATAAATAAACCCGTGAAGAGGCTCTAGGATTTTCTCAGCATCACCATTTAAGAACCATTAAAAAAGCAAAAAACAAAACAACAACAACAACAACAAACTAAGCATAATTCCCAAAGTAAGCAAAGCTACCTTAAAAAAAAAAAAACAACTAAGCTATAAGAGTTATTTTATTTTTCTTATTGTTCAGTTGCGAAGTCATGTCCAACTCTTTGTGACCCCACGGACTAGCACACCAGGCTTCCCTGTCCCTCACTATCTCCCAGTTTTCTCAAAGTCACATCCATTGTGTCAGTGATGCCATCCAACCATCTCATTCTCTATTGCCCCCATCTTCTCCTGCCATCAATCTTTCCCAGCATCAGGGTCTTTTCCAGTGAGTTGGCTCTTCACATCACCTAGCCAAAGTACTGGAGATTCAGATTCAGCATCAGTCCTTCCAATGAATATTCAGGATTAATTTCCTTTAGGATTGACTGGTTTGATATCCTAGCTGCCCAAGGGATTTTCAAAGAGTCTTCTTCAGCAACACAGTTAGANTCACCTAGCCAAAGTACTGGAGATTCAGATTCAGCATCAGTCCTTCCAATGAATATTCAGGATTAATTTCCTTTAGGATTGACTGGTTTGATATCCTAGCTGCCCAAGGGATTTTCAAAGAGTCTTCTTCAGCAACACAGTTAGAAAGCATCAATTCTTCGGTGCTCAGCCTTCTTCATTGTCCAACTCTCACATCCACGCATGACTATTGGAAAAACCATAGCTTTGACTATATGAACCTTTGTCGGCAAAGTGATGTCTCTACTTTTTAATACACTGTCTAGGTTTGTCATAGCTTTTCTTCCAAGGAACAAGTATTTTTTAAACATTTCATGGCTACAATCACTATCTGCAGTGATTTTGGAGTCCAAGAAAATAAAGTCTGTCACTGTTTCCACTTCCCATCTATTTGCCATGAAGTAATGGGACCAAATACCATGATCTTAGTTTTTTGAAGGTTGAGATTTAAGCCAGCTTTTTCACTCTCCTCTATCACCCTCATTAAGAGGCCCTTTAGTTCCTCTTGCTTTCTGCCATTAGAGTGGTATCATTTGCATATCTTAGTTTGTTGATATTTCTCCTGGCAGTCTTGCTTCCAGCTTGTGATTCATCCAGCCTGGCATTTTGCATGATGTACTCTGCACATAAGTTAAATAAGCAGGGTGACATTATACAACTTCACATATTCCTTTTCCAATTATGAGCCAGTCCATTGTTTCATGTCCAATTCTAACTGTTGCTTCTTGACTGACATAAAGGTTTCTCAGGAGACAGGTATGGTGGTCTGGTATTCCCATCTCTAAGAATTTTCCATAGTTTGTTGTGATCCACACAGTCAAAGGCTTTTAGTGTACTCTATGAAGCAGATGTTCTTCTGGAATTTCCTCACTTTATAATTCTGACGTTTAGTTCAGCATAAAGAAACTAAATCACTCCCTTCTTTGACCCTGCTCTAAAGTCATGCTTTCCATGACTGAAAGGTCCTTAAATCAAGAAGTCACCTCTGTTCCCCAGCCACTCACCCTAATCAGGATAGACAATGGGATAATTTGAAACCATAATCCAAGAGAAAGATGAAAACTAAAATAAAACAATCAGCAGTTTGAAATATTTCCCTAGTGGCCTTTGACCCAGGGCAACAGATACATTAAAAACTGCATATTTTAAGGTTGATGGAATGCTTAACTTCATTCTTTTCATTTGTTGAAATTTCTCCTAAAAGTGATAACCATCAATAAGAATCTTGCTGCCAGAATTATGTATGATACAGAAGTTTGATTCAAATATATCAATAATTTTTTATATATCTTGTGCATGTAGTTTAGTATATTTAGTAGCAGATCAATGTTAATTTCAAAATACTGAATAAAAGAGAGATTTTTTTCTGATACTAGAAATATTTTCAAATAATTATTTTCCCTATTTTAGCAAATGAAAATAGTGGTATGCTTAATACATTTTTAAAAATCATTATTTTAGAAAGCCACTTTAAAGTCTAATAATTATTTTTGATAATTTAATATGAGTTCTATCATTAAAATATCAAGCCAATAAGTAATCAGTTGTTTAAACAATATGTTATAGTTACCATATTATAAAAAGTATTATACCAGGCCCCAATTCATATTTCTGAAAATGATCAGTTGACTAGGAAACTGCATCAAAATAATTATTTAAACCATATTGCATTTAATAGTTTACAAAGTGTAATAAAAATTTAATAATTTATAACTTTGAAAGCTTACTTCATTATTTGTCAATGTTTATATTATGCCTTTAGAACTATATATTATGAAAGTATATTTACAGATTGTTACATTTTATGTTTAACATCACATGAATTTCTCAATATTATTAAATAATATTACATGCATACTGAAGACCAGAAAATACAACTTTCTATAAAATAGTACCTTACACTTAATACCTCCTATACTAGACACATTAGTAAATATCTTGGCAGGGAGCAATCTAAGATGACCTTCAGTGATCCTCACCTCCTATGTAGTCCCTTTCTTTGATGTGGCCTGGACCTAGTGATGTGCTTGCAATCAGCAGAATAAGGCAAAAGTGATGCTATATCCCTTCCATGATTAGGTTGCAAAGCCTGAAAATTCCATCTTGTTAGAATTTCTCCCTCTTTCTCTCTCAGTATTTTTCTCTCCCTACTATGACAAGAAACTGAAAGTGGTCCCCAGCCAGCAGCCCTTGAACATCTGAATTCTGTAAAAAATGATGAGTGACCTTAGAAGTAGTTCTGCCCCCTGTTAAGCCTTCAGATGAGCCTATAGCCCAAACTGACACTGTGATTTCACCCAGTGAGAGTCTCTGAAGCAGAAAACCCAGCTAAGCCTTGCCTAAATTCATTTCCCACACAAACCATGAGATAATAAATGGATGTTGTTTTAAGCCAATAAGTTTTGGGATAATTTGTAATGAAGCAGTAGAGAACACAATAATTTAACATGTTTGTTTTTTCCCCTAAACCTGCAGAGTACAAAAGAACACTATTCAGAACTATAAAGAAAGAGCTAAACAGATGACCCAGCAATACCACTTCTAGGCATATACTCTGAGGAAACCAAAACTGAAAAAGACACAAGTACCTCAGTGTTCATTGCAGCACTATTTATAATAGCTAGGGCTTCCCAGTGGGGCTAGTGGTAAAGAATCCACTTGTCAATGCAGGAGACATGAGACCTGGGTCTGCTCCCTGGGTCGGGAAGTTTCCCTGGAAGACAGCATGGCAATCCTCTCCATATTCTTGCCTGGAAAATCCCATGGACAAAGAAACCTGGCAGGCTCCAGTCTATAGGGTCACAAAGAGTTGGATATGACTGAAGTGACTTAGAAAGCATGCATAGGACATGGAAGCAACCTAGATGTCCTTAAACAGATGAATGGATAAAGAAACTGTGGTACATATGTACAATGGAATACTGCTCAGCCATGAAAAGGAATGCATTTGAGTTAGTTCTAAAGAGGTATATGAACCTAGAGCCTATTATACAAATATACAGAAAAACAAATATTGTATATTAATGCATATATATGGAATCTAGAAAGATGGTACTGATGAATATATATGCTGGACAGAAATGGAGACACAGACATAGAGAACAGACTTACAGACAAGGGCAGGGGAGAGGGAGAGAGTGAAATGAATGGAGAGAGTGAGATGCATGGAAGCATATTCACTAACATATGTAAAATAGAAAGGAGTGGAAATTTGCTGTATGACTCAGGGAACTCAGACTGGGGCCCTGTAATAACCTACAGGGGTGGGAAAGGGTGGGAGGTGGGTGGAAGGTTCAAGAGGGAAGGGACATACATACACCTATGACTAATTCATATTGATTTATAATAGAAATCAAGCCAATACTGTAAAGCAATCAATTAAAAATAAATATAATTTTAAAATTATAAAGTAAAATACAATATAATGCAGGCAAAAAAAATAAATAAATAAGAGTTTATGCCTTGGAAACTGCCTTAGTGCCCAGCACTTAAACTGATGTTTCAGGATAATTGCTTCTCAGCCCAAATAAACACAAGAGTTGTTCTTCAGACAAAGGATAAATGTGTGCCTAATCTGTAGTGTCTGAATTTTTTCTATCATATCTATGGGTAAGTAAGTGAATTATTCTACCTCCCCAAAGTTATGACCAACCTAGATAACATATTCAAAAGCAGAGACATTACTTTGCCAACTAAGGTCCATCTANGGAGACCTGTATGTCGGGATATTCTTGAGTCACTGCAAGGGTGTGAAGGAACCCGTCGAGGTTCATGAGGATGGGGTGACTTTCCATGAGGTGTCGCAGAGGACAAGGGCCTCATCTCGCCTGGAGGGGAGATCCTCCTGATTTTCCTCGAGTTGTGACAGGTTCCTCTCGACTTACGACAGGGACCCCAGGGACCCACCTCTGTGCCCTCCGGAAAGGCCAACTTCACGAGAGTTGCCAGGGGCCTCTGGGGATTCCTTGGCAGTGGTGGCCTGCTCCAAAGTCCTCATCTGGAGCCAGAGGTTTCCCTACACTCATTACTTAGACCATGGGGTTCCTCTGGGGGAACCCCAGGGGAGTCATGTCTTGTCCCGAGTGTAGACATGCACCTCTGGTTTCCTCCAGAGCTGTAGCTTCAGGGTCACTCTTCCCATCGAGGTGACACAGGGTTCTGGGGCTTCCCCTCCAGTCTTTCCAAAAAGGTGGAAACCCGTACCACCGTGGTGGGAACCAATCCTCGGGGTGACAGTCGAGGCGGTGCAGGGCCACCAGGTTTCAATGGAGTGGACAGAGACATCTGGGTGTATCGTGGATCAGGTGGCACCACCCCCGGAGTTCCTCTGCAGAATCCTGTGGCAAGGCCTCCTCTTGACATGCAACAGGACCGTCGGAAATCCTTCCCTGACAAAGCTGACAAAGGAAGCCTGATCTCGAGCTGAGCAGGCGTCATTGGGGTCCTCTTGAGTTGTGGCGGGAAACGGTGTTCCTCTCGTGTGGAGACCTGTATGTCGGGATAGACTTGAGTCGCTGCAAGGGTGTGAAGGAACCCGTCGAGATTCATGAGTGATGGGGTGACTTCCCGCGATGTGCCACCGAGTTAAAGTGCCTCATTTCGCCTTGAGGGGAGATCCTCCTGGTTTTTCTCGAGTTTCGGCAGGTTCCTCTCGACTTAAAACAGGGAACCCAGGGACCCGCTCCTGTGCCATTCGGAAATGCCAGTCTCCACGCGAGTTGCCAGGGGTATATGGGGATTCCTTGGCAGTCAGTTTCGGCTCTTATGTCCTCATCTGGCACCTGAGGATTCCTCTCCACTGCAGACGTGGACAGTGGGGTTCCTCTGGAGGCTCCCCAGGGGNCCAGTCTCCACGCGAGTTGCCAGGGGTATATGGGGATTCCTTGGCAGTCAGTTTCGGCTCTTATGTCCTCATCTGGCACCTGAGGATTCCTCTCCACTGCAGACGTGGACAGTGGGGTTCCTCTGGAGGCTCCCCAGGGGAGTCAGGTCTCATCTTGAGTGGAGACGTGCACCTCTGCTTTTCTCCAGAGCTGCAGCTGCAGGGTCACTATACCCGTCGAGGTGACACAGGGGTCTGGGGCTTCTCCTCGAGTCTTTCCCAAAGTTTGGAAACACGTGCCACTGTGGTGGGAGCCAATTCTCGTGGTGACAGTTGAGGCGGCGCAGGGCCACCAGGTTCCGATGGAGTGGACAGAAACATCTGGGGGTATCGTGGATCAGGTGGCGCCACCCCAGGAGTTCCTCTGGAGACTCCTGTGGCAAGCACCTCCTCTTGAAATGCGATGGGACCGTCGGGAAGACTTCCCTGATGAAGCCGGGAAAGGAAGCTTGATCTCGAGCTAAGCAGGGCAACACGGGGGTCCTCTCGAGCTAAGCAGGGCAACACGGGGGTCCTCTTGAGTTGTTGAGGGATCTTCGATGTTCCCCTCACATGGAGACCTGTATGTTGGGATATTCTTGAGTTGCTGCAAGGGTGTGAAGGAAACAGTCGACGTTCATGAGGGATGGGGTGACTTCCCACGAGGTGCCACAGAGGAAAATGGCCTCATTTCGCCTTGAGGGGTGATCCTCCTTGTTTTTCTCGAATTTCGCAGGCTCCTCTCGACTTACGAAGGGGACCCCAGGGATCCGCCCCTGTGCCCTCTGGGAAGGCCAGGCTACACGATAGTTGTCAGGGGCCTATGAGGATTCCTTGGTAGTCGGTTCCGGCTCCTAAGTCCTCGTCTGGTACCTGAGGATTCCTCTCCACTGCAGACATGGACCATGGGGTTCCTCTGGAGGCTCCCCAGGGTAGTCAGGTCTCATCTCGAGTGGAGACGTGCACCTCCGCTTTCCTCCTGAGCTGTAGCTGCAGGGTCACTTTTCCCGTCGAGGTGACACAGGGGTCTGGGGCTTCCCCTCGAGTCTTTCCCAAAGGGTGGAAACATGTGCCACTGTGCTGGGATCTAATCCTAGGGGTGACATTCTAGGCGGTGCAGCGCCACCAGGTTCGAATAGAGTGGACAGAGACATCTGGGTGTATCGTGGATCAGGTGGCCCCACCCCCGGAGTTCCTCTGGAGACTCCTGTGCAAGTGCCTCCTCTTGAAATGCAAAGGTTCCGTCCGGAATCCTTCCCCGATGAAGCCGGTAAAGGAAGCTTGATCTTGAGCTGAGCAGGTGGACACTGGGGTCTTCTTGAGTTGTGGCAGGAACCTTGGTGTTCCTCTAGCGTGGAGACTTGTATGTCGGGATATTCTTGAGTTGCTGCAAGGGTGTGAAGGAACCAGTCGAGTTTCATGAGGGATGGGGTGACTTCCCACGTGGTGCCCCAGAGGAAAATGGCCTCATTTCCCCTTGAGGGGAGAATCCCCCTGGTTATTTTCGAGTTTCAGCAGGTTCCTAACGACTTATGACAGGACCCCAGGGACCCCCCCCGTGCCATCCGAAAAGGCCAGCCTCCACGCGAGTTGCCAGGGGCCTATGAGGATTCCTTGGCTGTCTGTTCGGTGTCCTAAGTCCTCGTCTGGCACCTGAGGATTGCTCTCCACCACAGACGTTGACCGTGGTGTTCCTCTGGAGGCTCCCCGTGAGAGTCAAGTCTCTTCTCGATTGGAGACATGCACCTCCGCTTTCCTCCAGAGCTGTAACTGCAGGGTCACTCTTCTCATCTAGGTGACACAGGGGTCTGGGGCTTCCACTCGAGTCTTTCCCAAAGGGTGGGAACACGTGCCAACCTGGTGGGAGCCAATCCTCAGGGTGACAGTCGAGGCGGTACAGGTCCACCAGGTTCCTTGGAAATAGACAGAGATATGTGGGTGTATCATGGATGAGTTGGCGCCACCCCTGATTTTCTCGGGAGACTCCTGTGGCAAGTGCCTCCTCTTGACATGCGAATGGACCATCGGGAATCATTCGCTGTCGAAGCCAGGAAAGGAAGTCTGATCTCGAGCTGAGCAGGGGTACACGGGGTTCCTCTTGAGTTGTGGTGGGAAACTCGATATTGCTCTCGAGTGGAGACCTGTATGTCAGGATATTCTTGAGTCACTGCAAGGGTGTGAAGGAACCCATCTAGTTTCACGAGGGATGGGGTGACTTCCCACGAGGTGCTGCAGAGGACCAGGGACTCACCTCACCTGGAGGGGAGATCCTCCTGGTTTTTCTCAAGTTGTGACAGGTTCCTCTCGACTTACAACAGGGACCATAGGGACCATCGCTCTGCCCTCCAGAAAGGCCAAACTTCATGAGAGATGCCAAGGGCCTCTGGGGATTCCTTGGCAGTGGTGGCCTGCTCCAAAGTCCTCGTCTGGAGCCTGAGGACTCCCTTCACTCATTACTTGGACCGTGGGGTTCCTCTGGAGGCTCCCCAGGGGAGTCAGGTCTCATCTCAAGTGGAGACGTGCACCTCTGCTTTCCTCCCGAGCTGTAGTTGCAGGGTCTCTCATCCCATTGAGGTGACAGTGGTCTGGGGCTTCCCCTCAAATCTTTCCCACAGGGTGGAGACAAGTGCCACCGTGTTGGGAGCCAAGGCTTGGGGTGACAGTCGAGGCGGTGGAGGGCCACCACATTCCTCTGATATGGACAGAGACATCTGGGGGTATTGTGGATCAGGTGTCACCACCCCGGGAGTTCCTCTGGAGAGTACCATGGCAAGCATCTCCTCTTGACATGTGACGGGACCGTGGGGAATCCTTCCGTGATGAAGCCGGGAAAGGAAGCTGATCTCGAGCTGTACAGGGGGACACTGGGGTCCTCTTGAGTTGTGGCAGGAACCTCGGTGTTCCTCTCGTGTGGAGACCTGTATGTCAGGATATTCTTGAGTCGCTTCAAGGGTGTGAATTAACCCGTCGAGTTCCATCAGTGATGGGGTGACTCCCCGTGACATGCCGGAGAGGAAAATGGCCTCATTTCGCCTTGAGGGGAGATCTTCGTGGTTTTTCCCGAGTTTCGGCAGGTTCCTCTCGACTTACGATGGGGACACCAGGGGCCCGCCCCTGTGCCATCCGGAAAGGCCAGGCTCCACGCGAGTTGCCAGGGGCCTATGGGGATTCCTTGGCAGTTGGTTCCAGCTCCTAAGTCCTCGTCTGGCACCTGAGGATTCCTCTCCACTGAAGATGTGGACCGTGGGTTTCCTCTGGAGGCTCCCCAGGGGAGTCAGGTCTTATCTTGAGTGGAGACGTTCACCTCCGTTTTTCAGAAGAGCTGTAGCTGCAGGGTCACTCTTCCCATCGAGGTGACACAAGGTTCTGGGGCTTCCCCTCGAGTCTTTCCCACAGGGTGGAAACACGTGCCACAGTGATGGGAGCCAATCCTCGGATGACAGTCAAGGTGGTGAAGGGCCACCAGGTTCCTCAGAAATGTACAGAGACATCTGGGGGTATCGTGGATCAGGTGGCGCCACCCCCTGAGGTCCTCTGGAGAATACTGTGGCAAGCTCCTCCTCTTGACATGTGACGGTACCTTCGGGAAACCTTCCACGACGAATCCGGGAAAGGAAGCCTGATCTCGAGCTGAGCAGGGGAACACGGGGGTCCTATTGAGTTTTGGCGGGAACCTCGGTGTTCTTCTCATGTGGAGACCTGTATGTCCGGATATTCTTGAGTCGCTGTAAGGGTCTGAAGGAAACCGTCGAGGTTCATGAGGGATGGGTTGACTTCCCACTGGCTGCCGCAGAGCACAGGGGCCTCATCTCGCCTATAGGGGAGATCCTCCTTGTTTTTCTTGAGTTGCGACAGATTCCTCTTGACTTACGACGGGGAAAACAGGGACCCGCGCCTGTGCTCTCCGGAAAGGCCAGGCTTCAGGAAAGTTGCCAGGGGCCTCTGGGGATTTCTTGGCAGTGGTGGCCTGCTCCAAAGTCCTCGTCTGGAGCCTGAGGATTCGCTCAAATCATTACTTAGATGCAAGGGTTCCTCTGGAGGCTCCCAAGGGGAGTCAGGTTTTGTCTCGAGTGGAGACGTGCACCTCCGCTTTCATCCCGAGCTGTAGCTGCACGGTCACTCTTCCCGTCGGGGTGACACAGGGGTCTGGGGCTTCCCCTCGAGTCTTTCCCACAGGGTGGAAACACGTGCCACCGTGGTGGGAGCCAATCCTCGGGGTGAAAATCGAGGCGGTGCAGGGCCACCATGATCCCATGAAGTGGACAGAGACATCTGGGGGTGTCGTGGATCAGGTGGCACAACCCCAAGTGTTCCTCTGGAGACTCCTGTGTCAAGCGCCTCATCTTGACATGCGACGGGACCGTCAGGAATCCTTCCCCGATGAAGCCAGGAAAGGAAGCCTGATCTCGATCTGAGCAGGGGGACACTGGGGTCCTCTTGAGTTGTGGTGGGAACCTTGGTGTTCCTCTAGCGTGGAGACCTGTATTTCGGGATATTCTTGAGTAGCTTCAAGGGTGTGACGGAACCCTTCTTGGTTCATGAGGGATGCGGTGACTTACCATGAGGTACTGCAGAGGAAAAGGGCCTCATTTCGCCTTGAGGGGAGATCCTCCTGATTTTTCCCGAGTTACGGCAGGTTCATCTCAACTTACGACAGGGACACCAGGGACCGCCCCTGTGACATCCGTAAAGGCCAGTCTCGACACGAATTTCCAGGGTCCTATGGGTATTCCTTGACAGTCAGTTCCGGCTCCTAAATCCTCGTCTGGCACCTGAAGATTCCTCTCCACTGCAGACGTGGACCGTGGGGTTCCTCTGGGGGCTCCCCAGGGGAGTCTGGTCTCATCTCGAGTGGAGATGTGCACCTCCACTTTTCTCCAGAGCTGTAGCTGCAGGGTCACTCTTCCCATCGAGGTGACACAGGAGTCTTGGGCTTCCCCTCGAGTCTTTACCAAAGCATGGCAACACGTGCCACCGTGGTGGGAGCCAATCCTCGGGGTGACAGTCGAGGTGGTGCAGGGCCACCAGGTTCCAATGGAGTGGACAGAGACATCTGGGGGTATCTTGGATCAGGTGGCGCCACCCCCGGAGTTCCTCTGGAGAATCCTGTGGCAAGCGCCTCCTCTTGACATGCAACAGGACCATCGGGAATCCTTCCCCGACAAAGCCAGGAAAGGAAGCCTGATCTCGAGCTGAGCAGGGGGACTCTGGGGTCCTCTTGAGTTGTGGCGGGAACCGGGGTGTTNAACTTTTAATGTATTCTAATGTTTCCTATGCTTCTGAAATTCCTTATATTTCAAATTTATTTAGTCATCCGTGAAAGTGCATGACCCTAGAAATAAAAGATGAAATAAAAATAAATTACTAAAAATGTGAATTAAAAAATAAAATAAAATGAATGTTGATGTAGTCTGTGGAGGAGTGGTTATGATAGAGGAGCTTTAATTTTGAAAAGAGGCCTTACAGGTGAAACTAGTGATAAAGAATCTACCTGACAGAGCAGGAGATGCAGGAGGCATGGGATTGATCCCTAGTTTGGGAAGATCACCTGGAGAAGAAAATGGCAACCCACTCCAGTATTCTTGCCGGGAAAATCCTATGGACAAAGAAAGCCTGGCAGGCTACAGTCAATGGGACCACAAATAGCTGGACGCGACTTAGCATGCATGCATAGGGAGCAGGAATTTTGAAAAATAAGATCAGGGAAATAATTAAAATAAAATCTGGAGAAGAAATAGAAGGCATCTGTGTAAAATGGGAAATGGCCTTCCAAGAAGAAGCAACAGCAAGTGAAAGTACCCTTTGTACGAGTGTGGTGGGGTGAAAACTGGAAGATGTTTGGTAGCACCAGGGTCTAAGAACCAACGGGACAGTAAATGAAAGCAATGTTCATTAAGTCCAGAGAGCAAGGTGGTATAGGTGCAAAATTAGTTGGGGAGATCAGGGAAGGGTCAACTCTGCCAGGATTTTACAGGCTAAAGTGTTGGGCTTTATTGTTAGAGAAATGAGAAACCATTTAAAGGTCTTCAAGAGGTTTGCTGCTGCTGCTAAGTCATTTCAGTTGTGTCCGACTGTGAGATTCCATAGATGGCAGCCCACCAGGCTCCCCCGTCCCTGGGATTCTCCAGGCAAAACACTGGAGTGGGTTGCCATTTCCTTCTCCAATGCATGAAAGTGAAAAGTGAAAGTGAAGTCGCTCAGTCGTGTCCGCCTCTTCACAACCCCATGGACTGCAATCTACAAGGCTCCTCTATCCATGGGATTTTCCAGGCAAGAGTACTGGATTGGGGTGCCATTGCCTTCTCCACTTCAAGAGGTTTAGAAAGTAGCAAATTTAGCGAGTAGAAAGACCCTGAGATCACCTAATCTCATGGCCACACCAAAATCACAACTATCTTCAGAACAAACATCAGAGAAAAACACTGGCACCTACAACTAAAGACATAAAGAAGGAATGACCCACAAGACAGGTAGGAGAAACAGACTCAGAATGGGTGACCCACAAACTGGGGGCCATTTCATATTGCAGAGGCTCTCTCACAGGAGTGAGTGTTCTGAGCCCCATGTCAGGCTTCCTGCCCTGGGCTTCAGGCACTGGGAAAGTGAGAGCCTAGAGGATTTGACTTTCAAGGCCAGCAGGGCTTAACTGCAGAAGCCTCACAGAACAGGGGGAAATAGATAATTCAATCTTAAAGGGCGCAAACAAACTCTCACACCTACCAGGACCCAAGGTAAAAGAAGTAATTTGGTAAGGGGCCAGGCCAGAATCTCCTGAAGAGGGGAGGGAGAGGGTGATAGCTGCGGCTCACCCCAGAGACACAGACATTGATGTCAGATATATCAGTGAACACTCTGCTGCATGGACATTCCTAGCAGCCTACATCTTGGATCATTAATGCCAAGACCTGGCTCACTCAACAGCCTGTAGGATTCAGTGCTAGGATGCCTCAAGCCAAATGACTAACTGGGTGGGGACACAGCCCTAGCCATCAGCACTCAGGCTGCCTAAAGACTACAGAGCCCCTAGTCACCTCTGGACATGAGCCTTGACACAGTTCAACTACCAAAGGCCAACATCCTGCTCTACATACCAGTGGACAGGCACCAGCCTTTTCTGCCAGAAAGCCTGCATGAGTCCCTAGATCAGCCTCAAACACCAGGGGCAGACACGGACCAAGAAAACTACAGTCCTACATCACAGGCCAGACTCTACCCTGTGAATATCTGGGTGAGGGCATTGCCCGTTAGCATGCTAATGAAACTTTCTGGGCACCCTAGAACCCCATATCCATCTGTATCAGGAACCAGCTCTGCCTGCCAATAGTCTGGCACTAAACCCAGGATATGGATTTATCTGTCAATGGGTGGGCAACAGTCCAATCTTAAGACCCTGATTTCACCCACCAGTGAGGCAGCACTAGCCCTGGGGTCCAGTATAATTTCACAACCAGCCACCTCATGTCTAGGCCCTACTAAACAGAAGACAGCAGCATCCACACGAGGCAGAACCCAGCCTTGGGACCAGGGATAGACTAGGGACCAACCAGACTGCCCATAGTCAGCTCACAACAACAGAAGGACACACTCAGCCCTCAATAGAGGGAATACCATATAACTTGGGTAATAAGAGTACACTGTTGGGATGCACAGATGCCTCCTACAGAGGGCTACCTCTCCAAGGTCAGGAAATGTAACAAACCTACCACATCCTTAAAACTGCAAATAGTAACTTAGACAAAATGAGACAATAGAGGAGTATGTTCCAGATTAAGGATCAAGATAAAACTCCAGAAGAACTGAAATGGAGATAGGCAATCTACCCAAGAAAGAGTTCAGACTAATGATCGTAAAGATGAACAAAAAAAAGAAGTCAGGTGGTTGGATGCACAGAGTGAGAAATCAGAAGTTTTTAACAAAGAGAATATATAAAGAACAGCCAAAGAGATACAATAACTGAAATGAAAAGTACATGCAAAGGAATCAGTAGTAAACTGACTCAGACAGATGGATCAGTAAGTTCAAAGACAGAGTAGTGGAAATCACTGACACAGGATAGAAACAAGAATGAAAAGAAATGAGAACAGTTTAAGGGACATTTGGAACAACATCAGTTGCACTAATATTTGCGTTATAAGGGTCCAAGAGGGAGGATAGAGAGAGAAAGGGCCCAAGAAAATATTTGAAGACATAATAGCTGAAAACCTCCCTAACCTGAGAAAGGAAACAGTCACCCAAGACCAGGAAGCAGAGTCCTTTACAGAATTAGCTCAAAGAGAAATATATGAAGACGCACTGTAATCAAAATAACAAAAATTAAAGATAATGAGAGACTACTAAAATCAGCAAGGGAAAAACATCAAGTAGCATACAAAGGAACTCCCATAAGGTTACCAGCTGATTTTTCAGCAGAAAGTCTGCAGACCAGAAGGGAGTAGCATGATATATTGATATTTAAAGTGATGAAAGGAAAAAATCTACAACAAAGATTCTCATTTAGATATGATGGAAAAATCAAAATTTTAACATACAAGGAAAAGCTAAAAGAATGCGGCACCACCAAAGCGGCTTTATAATGAATCTTAAAGGAAATTCCCTAGGCAAAAATAAAAAGGCCCCAACTAGAAGCAATAAAATTACAGAAGGAAGAAGCTCATTGGTAAACACACAGTAAAGCAAGGAAATCATCTAGATACAAAGATCATAGGGAGTTTAAAAGACACAAGTAATAAAATCAGCCTCATCCATAATAAGCAGTTAAGGGATATGCAGAACAATTAGATGTAAAATATAATATGGACTAAGCACTTCACCAAAAAGATACAGACTGGCTGAATGGACAGGAAAAAAGAAAGGAAAAAAAAAAAAAAACACCAAAACCCATATTTATGCTATCTACAAAAGACTCACCTTAGATCCAAAGAAACATACAGTCTGAAAGTGAGAAGACAGGAAAAGATATTCCTTGCAAATGGAAATCAAAAGAAAGCTGGAGCAGCAATACTTATACAAGAAAAATCAACGTTAAAATAAGATTGTTATAAGAAACAAAGAAGGACACTACATAATGATCAAGGGATCAATCTAAGAAGATATAATAATTGTAAATATATATACTCCCAACATTGAAGCTCCTCAATATATAAGGCAATGAAAAATTTCAAATAAACAACCTAAACTTAAAACTTTAATCTTCGAAGAACAAAACCTAAAGTTAGAAGGAAGGAAATCATAAAGTTCAGATCAAAAATAAAATAGAGATTTAAACTATAAGAAAACAAGTCAATGAAACTAAAAGCTGGTTCTTTGAAAAGATAAACAAAATTGATAAACCTTTAGCCAGATTCATCAACAAAAAAGGATACAGGGCTCAAATCAGTAAAATCAGAAATTAAAAAGGAGAACTTGCAACATACACACAGAAACTGAGGATCATCAGAGACTACTACAAGCAACTGTACACTAATAAAATGGACAACTTAGAATAAATGGATTATTAGAAAGGTAATCTCCTAAGACTAAACCAGGAAGAAACAAAAAATCTGAACAGACCAGCTGTCAGCACTGAAATTAAATCAGTAATTTAAAAACTCCCTATAAACAAAAGTCCAGGACTAAAAGACTTCATGGGAGAATTATACCAAACTTTCAGAGAAGAGTTAATGCCTACATTTCTGAAACTATTTCAAAAAATTGCAGACGAAGGAACACTTCTGAAATCATTCTATGAGACTGCCATCACCTTGATACCAAAAATAGACAAAGATATTATTACAAAAACGAAAGAAACTATAGGTCAATATCATTGGTGAATATAGATGCAAAAATCCTCAAAAAAATACTTGCAAACTGAATCTAACAATACAATAAAGGATCATATGCCATAATCAAGTGGGACTTATCCCAGGGATGTAATGATTTTTCAATATCTGTACAACCAATGTGATACACTACATTAGCAAACTGAAGAATAAAAGCCATAGGATCATGTCAATAGACACAGAAAACACTTTTGATAAAATTAAATACCTATTTATGATTAAAAAATTCTCCAGAAAGTAGGCATGGAGGGAACTTATCTTAACAAATTAAAGACTATATATAAAAAACCCACACCTAAGTGNTTAGCAAACTGAAGAATAAAAGCCATAGGATCATGTCAATAGACACAGAAAACACTTTTGATAAAATTAAATACCTATTTATGATTAAAAAATTCTCCAGAAAGTAGGCATGGAGGGAACTTATCTTAACAAATTAAAGACTATATATAAAAAACCCACACCTAAGTGAGAAAGGAGATCCAACCAGTCCATTCTGAAGGAGATCAACCCTGGGATTTCTTTGGAAGGAATGATGCTAAAGCTGAAACTCCAGTACTTTGGCCACCTCATGCGAAGAGTTGACTCATTGGAAAAGACTCTGATGCTGGGAGGGACTGGGGGCAGGAGGAGAAGGGGATGACTGAGGATGAGATGGCTGGATGGCATCACGGACTCGATGGACATGAGTCTGAGTGAACTCTGGGAGATGGTGATGAACAGAGAGGCCTGGCGTGCTGCAATGCATGGGGTCACAAAGAGTCGGACACGACTGAGCGACTGAACTGAACTGAAGTGAGAAACCAAAAGCATTCCATGTAGAGATCATAAATAAGACAAAGATGCTCACTCTGGCTTTTATTCAACATAGTTTTGGAAGTCCTAGACACAGCAATGGCACCCCACTCCAGTACCCTTGCCTGGAAAATCCCATGGATGGAAGAACCTGGTAGGCTGCAGTCCATGGTGTCTCTAAGAGTTGGACACGACTAAGCGACTTCATTTTGACTTTTCATTTTCATGCATTGGAAAAGGAAATGGCAACCCACTCCAGTATTCTTGCCTAGAGAATCCCAGGGACGGGGGAGCCTGGTGTGCTGCTGTCTATGGGATCGCAAAGAGTCAGACACGACTGAAGCGACTTAGCAGCAGTAGCAGCAGCAGACACAGCAATGAAAGAAGAAAAAGAAACAAAAGAATCCAAATTGAAAAGGAGGACATAAAACTGTCACTGTTTCTAGGCAACATGGTACCATATTTGGGAATCAAAAAAAATGCTGCCAGCAAACTAGTAAAGCTCATCAGTGAGTTTGGTCAAGTTGCAAGATACAAAATTAATACACATAAATCTGTTGTATGTCTATATGCTAACAACAAAATGTCAGAAATGAGAAATTAAGGAAACAATCCCATTTACTATCACATCAAAATAATACTTATGTATAAATATACATAGAGAGGCAAAGTCCTATACTTTGAAAATTAAATGATGGAGATGAAAGAAATCAAAGATGACACAAACAAGTGGAACACTATACAGTGCTGCAGGATTGAAAAAAACAGTATTGTAAAAGTGACCATATTATAAAAGGAAATCTACAGATTCAATGCAATTTCTTTTAGATTACCAATGGTATTTCTCAAAAAATCTGGGACCAAAAAAATGTGTATGGAAACACAAGTGATTCCTAAACAAAAATAAACTCGAGGAAGAACAGAGATGGAGGAATCTGGATCCCTGACTTCATACTATACAGCAAAGCTATAGTAATCAAAACAGTATGGTACTGGCACACAGACACAAGATCAATGGAATAGGATAGAAATCCCAGAAATAAACCCATGCACCTGTGGTCAATCTGTGACAAAAGGAGGTGAAAATACACAATGGAAAAAAGTCTCTTCAATATGTGATGCTGGGAAAACTGGATCAGTTCAGACAGTTCAGCCACTCAGTTGTGTCTGACTCTGTGATCCCATGGATTGTAGTATGCCGGGCTTCCCTGCTCATCACCAACTCCCAGAGTTTACTCAAAAACTGATGTCCAATGAGTAGGTGATGACACCCAACTATATTATCCTCTGTCGTCCCCTTCTCTTCCTGCCTTCAGTCTTTCCCAGCATCAGGGTCTTTTCCAATAAGTCAGTTCTTCACAGCAGGTGGCCAAAGTATAGGAGTTTCAACCTTCGCATCAGTCCTTCCAATGCATATTCAGGACTGGTTTCCTTAAGGATGGACTGGTTAGGTCTCCTTGCAGTCCAAGGGAGACACAAGAGTCTTCTCCAACACCACACTTCAAAAGCATCAATTCTTCTGTGCTCAGCTTTCTTTATAGTCCAAATCTCACAACCATACACGACTACTGAAAAAACCCATAACCTTGACTAGATGGACCTTAGTCGGCAAAGTAATGTCTCTGCTTTTTAATATGCTGTCTAGATTGGTCACAACTTTTCTTCCAAGGAGCAAGCATCTTTTAATTTCATGGCTGCAGTCACCATCTGCAGTGATTTTGGAACACACAAAAAAATAAAATAAAGTCTCTCACTCTTTCCACTGTTTCCCCATCTATTTCCCCATCTATTTGTCCCCATGGGACCGGATGCCATGATCTGAATTTTCTGAATGTTGAGTTTTAAGCCAACTTTTTCACTCTCTTCCTTCACTTTCATAGAGAGACTCTTTAGTTCTTCTTCACTTTCTGCCATAAGGGTAGTGTCACTTGCATATCTGAGGTTATTGATATTTCTACTAGCAATCTTGATTCCAGCTTGTGCTTCATCCAGTCCAGGATTTCTCATGATGTACACTGTATATATGTTAAATAAGCAGGGTGACAATGTACAACCTTGATGTACTCCTTTCCCGATTTAAAACC
The DNA here is from genome assembly GCA_006410875.1 of Neotragus pygmaeus. Classification (NCBI taxonomy): domain Eukaryota; kingdom Metazoa; phylum Chordata; class Mammalia; order Artiodactyla; family Bovidae; genus Neotragus; species Neotragus pygmaeus. Next base: position 94,747 of record SJYV01005249.1, on the reverse strand, counting down.
AGTTTCTTCCATGTCCAGTTCTAACTATTGCTCCTTGATCTGCAAACAGAATTCTCAGGAGGCAGGTAGATCGTCTGGTATTCACATCTCTTTAAGAATTTTCCACTGTTTGTCGTGATCCACACAGCCAAAGGCTTTGGCATAGTCAATAAAGCCAAATAAAAAACATCTACTTTTTTATTTGTTTTTTTCTGGAACTCTCTTGAGTTTTCAATGATCCGATGGATGTTGGCAATTTGATCTCTTGTTCCTCTGCCATTTCTAAATTCAGCTTGAACATCTGGAAGTTCACGGTTCATGTACTGTTGAAGCCTGGCTTGGAGAATTTTGAGCATTACTTTGCTAGCATGTGAGATGAGTGCAATTGTGTGGTAGTTTGATCATTCTTTGGCTTTGCCTTTCTTTGGGATTGAGATGAAAACTGACCTTTTCCAGTCCTGTGGCATTGCTGTGTTTTCCAAATTTGCTGGCATATTGAGTGCAGCACTTTCACAGCATCATCTTTTAGGATTTGAAATAGCTCAACTGGAATTCTGTCAGCTCTACTAGCTTTTTCATAGTAATATTTCTTAAGGCCTGCTTGACTTGACATTCCAGAATGTCTGTCTCTAGGTCAGTGATCACACCATCATGATTATCTGAGTCATGAAGACCGTCTTTGTATAGTTCGGTCTATTCTTGCCACCACCTCTTAATATCTTTTGCTTCTGTTAGGTCCATACCATTTCTGTCCTTTATTGTGCCCAACTTCACATGAAATGTTCCCTTGGTATTTCTAATTTTCTTGAAGATATCTCTAGTCCTTCCCATTCTATTGTTTTCCTCTATTTCTTTGCATTGCTCACTGATGAAGACTTTATCTCTCCTTGCAATTCTTTGGAATATTGCATTCAAATGGGTATATCTTTCCTTTTTTTCCTTTGCCTTTGGCTTCTCTTCTTTTCTCAACTATTTGTAAGGTCTCCTCAGAGAATCATTTTGTCTTTTTCCATTTCTTTTTCTTGGGGATGGTCTAATCACTGCCTCCTATACAATGTCACTAACTTCTGTCACTCTCTCAGCAACTTTGAGGAGATACCCATGTCCAAGGGCAAAGGAGAAGCCCCAGCAAGATGGTCAGAGGGGTGAAATCACATTTAGAATCAAACCCCATACTTGCCAGAGATGCTCAAAGGTTTCAAACAAACCTTGTGGGCACCAGGAAAACTGGATAGTTACATGTAAAATGATGAAATTAGAACATTCTCTAACACTATATACAAAAGTAAACCCAAATGGTAAAGACCTAAATGTAAGAGAGGATGCCATAAAACTTCTAGAGGAAAATATAGGCAGAACACTCTGATATAAATCACAATATTTTTTTTGATGTCACCTAAAGAAAAAGGAAACAAATTTTATATATATATATATATAATTTTTAAAAAACAAATAAGATTTAAACTTAAAAGCTTTTATAGCAAAGGAAATCATGACAAAATGAAAACACAACCTAATGAATGAAAAGATATGTGCAAATGATCAATAAAGGGTTAATACTCAACATATATAAACAGCTCATACAACTCAGTATTAAAAAAATCTAATAAAAAAATGAAAAACTGAATAGACATTTCTCCAGAGAAGTGATAGATGCCAGCAGGCACTGCAAAGATGCTTAGCATCACTAATTATTAGAAAAATGCAAATCAAAACCACAATGAAGGGAAAAAAAAAAAAAAGAAACACAATGAGGGGCTTCCCTGGTGGCTCAGTGGTTGTGAATTCACATATCCATGCAGGGGACACAGGCTGGATACCTGGCCCAGGAACTAAAGTCTCAGATGCTGCAGGGCAAATAAGTCCATGCACCACACAGCTGCATGCTCCAGCTACTGAAGCCCATGTGCTTTAGAGACTATGTGCCTTAACTACTGAAGCCTGAGCATCCTAGAATCTGTGATACACAACAAGAAAAACCACAGCAATGTCTGCCCACAGCAGCTAGAAACTATCCCTTGCTCACTCCTCCTAGAGAAAACCTCCACGTAGCAACAAAGAGCCTGTGTACTGCCATGAAGACCCATGGCTAAAAACAAAATAAATAAATTTTAAAAAGATATCTTTAAAAAAAAAACACAGGATATCACCTCATACCTGTGAAATGGCTAGCATCAAAAAATTTATGTATATCAAATTCTGCAAGGATGTGGAGAAAAGGAGGTGTCTCACATTGTGAGAACGTAAATAGGTACAGCTACTGTGGAAAATAGCTGGGAGGTTTCTCAAAAAACTAAACATAGAGTTGTCATATGATCCAGCAATTCTACTCCTGAGTTTCTGGTAGAAATAAAAACACTATTTTGAAAAGATACATGCATCCCAATGTTCACAGCAGCGTTATTTACAATTGCCAAGGTATGGAAGCAACCTGAGTGTCCATACAACATACATACACACACACAGTAATAACTGCTTAACCATTAAAAGAGAACAAAAATGATGCTATTTGTATCAACATGGGTCAACCTAGAGATGTTCATGCTAAGTAAAATAAGTCTAACAAAAAAGACAACCATCATAGGGTGTCACTTTTATGTGGAATCAGAAAAAAATGATACACAAATGAACTTGTTTACAAAACTAAAATAGACTTACGGACATAGAAAACATCATTATCAAAGGTGGAAAAGGGTAAGGAGGCATCAGTTGGGAATCTGGGTTTAACAGATACTCTTTGTGACCCCATGAATTGCAGCCTTCCAGGCTCCTCTGTCCATGGGATTTCCCATGGCAAGAATACTGGACAGGGTTGTCATTTCCTTCATCAGGGGATCTTCCCAAAGTGAAGTGGAGTAGAGTCACTCAGTTATGTCTGACTCTTTGCGACCCTGTGGACTATACACAGTCCATGCCATGGAATTCTCCAGGGAAGAATACTGGAGTGGGTGGCCTTTCTCTTCTCCAGATCTTCCCAATCCAGGGATCAAACCCAGGTCTCCTGCATTGCAGGTGGATTCTTTACCAACTGAGCTACCAAGGAAGACGGGATCTTCCCAACCTGGGATCAAATCCTGGCCTCCTACATTGCAAGTGGATTCCTTATCATCTGACCCACAAGGGAATCCCCAGATACACACTATTATATATGTGTAAAATAGATAAACCACAAGGATCTACCGTATAGCACAGGGAGCTACATTCAGTATCTTAACTTACAATGGAAAAGAATCTATACAGATGTATAACATCACTTTGCTAAACACCTGAATCACTGTGGAACAACTATACTTCAATTAAAACACTAAAATAAATTTAAAACTTTTAAATTTAAAAAATAAAGTTCAGGAAAAGGATATGTGGGAAGGTGGGACAATGGCAATAAAGGAGATTTGCATTTTAAAATCACCTCCCTTTCTGAGAAAAAAATCTAGCAGATAAGAGTGAGATAGGTATATATCCTGTAGTAGTCCTGGTGAGATAGGAGATATTTTAATCTTTGTGAGTTCCCTGAGAGAGGGAGAGTAGACAGATTCAAGAAATTTACCAGGCTACCTTGTAGGATACAATACTGTATTAGCAATAAAACGAAGAGGAGGCGACGGAAGACAAAGAATAAAACCTCAACTAGTGTTATCAGAGAATGGTGTATAATTGTGCAACAATCAATCAGAATAATAATTCTCTTTTGTTCTCAATTGCGTGCATCTGAAGAGAGCATGCTACATTCAGTTCACCTCAGTTTTCCAAATTGGGAGTTTCTTTTTTAGGGGAAGATTAATAGGCCTCTGTTTTTCAAAAGCTGACATCACAAGGACAGATATTTTGTTCAAGAAGAGAAAGATAAGTGTTTGAAGGAAAAGAGAAGAACTAGATGACTATTCTGCTTGATATTCAAAGGATAGAGGACTGGAAGGTTTCAAAAGGGATGGATACCTGTTTTATACCCCTTGGAAGGGTCCTAAGAACATCTTTGTTGTTGTTCAGTTGCTAAATTGTGTTTGACTCTTTGAGACACCACAGACTGTAGCACACCAGGCTCCTCTGTCCTTTTCTACCTCCCAGTTTGCTCAAATTCCTGTCCACTGAATCAGTGATGCTATCTAACAATCTCATGCTCCATGGACCCCTTATCCTTTTACCTTCAATCTTTCCCAGCATTAAGATATTTTTCAGTGAGTCAGCTCTTCATATCAGGTGGCCAAAGGATTGGAGCTTCAGCATCAGTCCTTCCAAGGAATGTTCAGGATTGATTACCTTTAAGATTGACTGGTTTTGTTTCCTTGCTGTCCAAGGGACACTCAAGAGTCTTTTCCAGCACTACAGTTTGAAAGCATCAATTTTTGGTGTTCAAACTTCTTTATGGTCCAACTCTCACACTCATGTATGAAAACCCATACTGGAAAAACCAGTCTTGACTATACAGAGTTTTGTAAGCAAAGTGATGTCTCTGGTTTTTAACCTAGCTGTCTAGGTTTGTCATAACTTTTCTTTCAAGGAGCAAGTGTTTTTTAATTTCATGACTACAGTCACCATCTGCAGTGATTTTGGGGCCCAAGAAAATAAAATCTGTCACTGCTTCCACTTTTTCCATTTGTCATGAAGTGATGGGACCAGATGTGAGAGTTGGACTGTGAAGAAGGCTGAGCACTGAAGAATTGATGTTTTTGAACTGTGGTGTTGGAGAAGACTCTTGAGAGTCCCTTGGACTGCAAGGAGATACAATGAGTCCATTCTGAAGGAGATCAGCCATGGGATTTCTTTGGAAGGAATGATGCTAAAGCTGAAACTCCAGTACTTTGGCCACCTCATGCAAAGAGTCGACTCATTGGAAAAGACTCTGATGCTGGGAGGGATTGGGGGCAGGAGGAGAAAGGGATGACAGAGGATGAGATGGCTGGATGGCATCACTGACTCGATGGCCGTGAGTCTGAGTGAACTCCAGGAGTTGGTGATGGACAGGGAGGCCTGGCGTGCTGTGATTCATGGGGTCGCAAAGAGTCGGACACAACTGAGCGACTAAACTGAAACTGAACTGATGGGACCAGAAGCCATGATATTTGAAGGCAGAGTTTTAAGACAGATTATTCACTCTCCTCTTTCATCCTCATCAAGAGGCTGTTTAGTTCCTCTTTACTTTCTGCCATTAGAGAGGTATCATCTGAGTGCACATCTGAGGTTCTTGACATTTCTCCTGGAAATTCTTTCCCATTCTATTGTTTTGCTGTATTTCTTTGAATTGTTCCTTTAAGAAGGCCTTCTTATCTCTCCTTGCTCTTCTCTGGAATTCTGCATCCAGTTGAGTATATCTAAGAGCATGAGATACCAGAATGGGGTCACACCTCAAAACAGGAAACTGTGTTTAAAAAAAAAAAAACAAACTAAGAGGTATGGAGGAGATCCTGGCATAGAGAAAATAAATACCAACAACAGTAAAACGTGCCTTCAAATAAAGGAAAATAAGCAATTCCAGGTTAACTGTATTGGACTGAAGTTCTGATGACTTGCAACAAGATTCTTATCATTTCTTAGAAAGAGAAGGAAAGGGGTTCTATACTCCACGATAACTCAGACCTAATTTCTAGCCATCTCTCGTAAGAACAGGCTCACAGACTTGATTTGTTTTAGAAAAACCTATTCCTGCAACACAAATGTCATGCAACAAATATTTATTGGTCACCATAGAGTGACATTTAATGAGTCTGTTTCTACTTAGTAATGGATTTTTCTTTTAACAATTGACTTTCCAAGAAATCTATTCTCTTCATATCAAGCTGGGGGTAAAACCCACCCCCTGTCATAATATGAGTAGGAATCTAACACACAGTGAATCAACTTCAGCTGGCATTTTGCTGGTAAACAAAAACAGCAGATTAACAAGTTTCAATGAGCAGAATATAAATCCTGATTTTTAGAGAGACAAAGCACTGAGCAAATGGAAAAGCTGCTGTTAACATGTAACAAGTACTTGGGCCAGATATACTACAAAGTTTATTGGAGGGAAAACTCCTTAAAAATATTATTTAGGAAAACATGATCAAGTTTGAGCAAATAAAATTAAATTTATGCTGTTACATCATCATGTGGGTTTTCCAAAGCTTTATAAAGCATTAGCCTATTGCTATGGAACACATAAAGATTACTGTTATTGTAGGAACAGGACTAGAGTTCTAGGCTAGGTGAAGGAAAGTATCCTGTTTTTAATCCCTACATTACTCTGTTCTGAAAGTATTTTTCTAGAAATCTCTTAGTCTTTGCATTCAGAGAAAATTATATAAGTAATTAGTATAGAAAGTACTCTCTCAAAAGCATTTTCATTTCCTTTGGCATTCAAAATACCTGAAAAATAAAGAGAGAGAAATTGCTCTTTCTTTGAATTTAAAATCAACCACCTGAAAGCTTCTTATAATCTTGAATATAAATATAAATCTGAAAATACCATTTTAAATCCTGGGGGAATTATTTCAAGAAGAAAAATTGAAAATTTTAAAACTGCTATTTGTTTCTAAGAACAAAATTCTTGATTTTTTTTCCTCTTAAAACCTTCTTAGACTGTTGGTGGGGAATATAAAGTGTTGTTGCAGCACTATTTACAACACCCAGGGAATAGAAGCAACCTAAGTGCCCATGAGATAGGTATGGATAAACATGTGGTACATATATACAATGGGATATTACTCATCCATAAAAAAGAATGAAAGAATACCATTCAGTAACATGGATGGATCTAGATATTATGCTAGGTGAAGAGAAAGACAAAGATGATATTTGTGACATTTCAAATTTAAAAAAATAGATGATATAAGTGAAGTTATAGACAAAACATAAATAGATCCATAAATATAGAAAACAAACCTCTGGTAACCAAGGAGGCAGGAAGAGGGATAATCTGAGATTAATGTATACACACTGCTATGTGTAAAGTAGATAACCACCATGGACCTACTGTATAGAGCAGGAACCATACTCAATAGTTTGTAATAACCTAAAAAGCAAAAGAATCTGAAAATGAATATGTATTTGTGTATATATATGTATGTGCATGTGTGCTAAGTCACTTCAGTTGTGTCCAACTGTTTGTGACCCTATGGACTATGGCCAGCCAGGTTCCTATATATATATCTAGTCATGAAATTAAAAGACAATTGCTTCTTGGAAGGAAAGCTATGACAAACCTAAACAGTGTATTAAAAAGACATCACTTTGCCAACAAAGGTCCATATAGTCAATGCTATGATTTTTCCATTATTCATGTATGGATGTGAGAGTTGGACCATAAAGAAGGCTGAGCACCAAAGAATTGATGCTTTCAAGTTGTGTGCTGGAGAAGACTCTTGAGAGTCCCTTGAACTTCAAAGAGATCAAATCAGTCAATTCTAAAGGAAATCAACCCTGAATATTCATTGGAAGGATTGATGCTGAAACTGAAGTTCCAATACTTTGGCCACCTGATGTGAAGAGCCAACTCATTGCAAAATAACCCTGATTTGAGAAAGATTGTAGGCAAACATATAAAGGGATGACAAAGATGGTTGGATGGCATCACTGACTCAATGGACATGAGTTTGAGCAAGGTCAGGGAGACAGTGAAGAACAGGGAAGCCTGGTGTGCTGCAGTCTGTGAGGTCACAAAGAATTGCACACAACTTAATGACTGAACAACAACAAATATAAAAACCTGTGTATGTATAACTGAATCAGTTTTCTGTACACCTGAAACTAACACATTTGAAATCAACTATACTTCAATCAAAAAGAAAAAAGTGTCTTTTTGGATTATTTTAAAAATGCATTATGAAAGAAGCTTTTGAAGTTTTGATAGATTTCACATTAGGTGTAAATTACTATTGTCTTATATACCTAAGAACATTTAAAATTTAATTAAAATTAAAATAAATAAAATCTCCTTTCCTCCTTCTTTTGCTTTGGAAGCATGATCCTGGTACTGCTTAATAATTACCTGATATTTAGGAGTTGGTTGGCTTACAATTTTTGTCTCTTTACATAGTTATTCTTTCATACATATTCATCTTTTAACTCATGTTGTGAACTTTTAATATCATTCATTTTTGCAAATGCACAAAACAAATGTACATGACAGTCTGCAGGCTCTTAATAAATACGTCTTGAAAGTTAACTTAGATTTACTTATATATTTATTTTAAATCAATTATCATTCTTATACATAAAAAGGAAAATTTAAACAAAATATTTAGATGAAAGAATACATGTGTGTTTACATTCAGAAGTGACTATTCTGAATGACTTCTTATTCTGAATCATTGAAGTCTGTTTTTCAGACGTTTTCCTCTGGGCCAGCAGTTCTATAGAAAGCGGTACATTATTTCATCTGTTATTTTCCTCCAGATCTCTGACAACCATTTCACAATTTGATAGTCATTTGATCTGGCACTTTCTGGATCTCATGGCAAGTGTCTATTGAAGGTCTTCAAACAGAAACTTAGATTCATGGTTCTTTCTCAAATTTTCTTTAATTGTCTTATCTACCTAAGCATAGAAATTTTGCCCTTGTCTAGTGATGCTGCTGCTGCTACTAAGCTGCTTTAGTCATGTCCGACTCTGTGTAACCCCAGAGATGGCAGCCCACCAGGCTCTTCTGTCCTTGGGATTCTCCAGGCAAGAATACTGGAGTGGGTTGCCATTTCCTTCTCCAATTCATGCATGCATGCTGAGTCACTTCAGTCATGTCTGACTCTGTGTGACTGTATGGACAGTAGCCCTCCAGGCTCCTCTGTCCACAGGATTCTCCAGGCAAGAATATTGGAGTGGGTTGCCATTTCCTTCTCTGCTGCTACTGCTAAGTTGTTTCAGTTGTGTCCGACTCTTTGCAACCCCACAGATGGCAGCACACCAGGCTCCCCCGTCCCTGGGATTCTCCAGGCAAGAACACTGGAGTGGGTCGCCATTTCCTTCTCCAATGCATGAAAGTGAAAAGTGAAAGTGACATCGCTCAGTCGTGTCTGACTCTTAGTGACCTCATGGACTGCAGTCCACCAGGCTCCTCCATCCATGGGATTTTCCAGGCAAGAGTGCTGCAGTGGGGTGCCATTGCCTTCTCTAGTTCACATCAAATCCCCAAAATAATTTAAATTGGGTCATAGAAATACACATATTATCTAAAATTTTCCAGAGGAAGATAGGAGCAAATATCTTTACTCGACAGCAGATAAAGGTTTCAAAGACAGGAACATGGTCCACTGGAGAAGGGAATGGCAAACCACTTCATCATTCTTACCTTGAGAACCCTATGAAAAGGCAAAAAGATATGACACTGAAGATGAGTCTGCCAGGTCAGAAGGTACGCTACTAGAGAAGAGTGGAGAAATAGCTCCAGAAAGAATGAAGAGGCTGAGTCAAAGCAGAAACGATCCCCAGTTGTGGTTGTGTCTGGTAGTTAAAGTCAAGTCCAATACTGAAAAGAACAATATTGCGTAGGAACCTGGAATGTTAGTTCCATGAATCGAGGTAAATTGGGTGTGGTCAAATAGAAGATGGCAAGAATGAACATCGACATTTTAGGAACTAGCAAAGGGTGAATGTAATTCAGATGACCATTATGTCTACTACTCTGGAAAAGAATCCATTAAAAGAAGTGGGTAACCCTCATAGTCAACAAGTCTGAAATGCAGTATGTGGATGCAATCTCAGAAATGACAGAATGATCTCTGTTTTGAAGGCAAACCATTCAATATCACAGTGATCCAAGTCTATGTTCCAACCAGTAATGCTGAAGAAGCTGAAGTTGAACAGTTCTTGAAGACCTACAAGACCCTCTAGAACACCAAAAAAAAGATGTCTATTTCATCATAGGGGACTGGAATGCAAAAGTAGGAAGTCAAGAGATACCTACGCTAACAGGCAGGTTTGGCCTCAGAGTACAAAAAGAAGCAGGTCAAAGGCTAACAGAGTTTTGCCAAGAGAACACATTGGTTATAGTAAACATCTTCCAACAACATAACAACATAAGAGATGACACTACACATGGACATCACCAGACAGTCAATTCCAAAATCAGATGATTATATTCTTCACAACTGAAGATGGAGAACCTCTATACAGTCAGCAAAAACAAGACCTGGAGCTGACTGTTGCTGAGATCATGAGCTCCTTATTGCAAAATTTAGACTTAAATTGAAGAAAGTAGGGAAAACTACTAAGCCATTCAGTTATGACCTAGGTCAAATCCCTTATGGTTATATGGTGGAAGTGACAGATTCAAGGGATTAGATCTGTTAGACTGCCTGATGAGCTATGGGCAGAGATTTGTAACATTGAACAGGAGGCAGTTACCAAAACTATCCCCAAGAGAAATAAATGTAAGAGGGCAAAGTGGCTGTCAGAGGAGGCCTTAAAAATAGCTGAGAAAAGAAGAGAAGCAAAAAGGAAAGATATACCCATCTGAATTTAGATCTCCAAAGAATAGGAAGGAGAGATAAGAAAGCCTTTCTTAAGTGGACAATGCAAAGAAAAGGAGGAAAACAATAGAATGAGAAAAACTAGAGATCTCTTCAAGAAAATTAGATATACCAAGGGAACATTTCACACAAATATGAGTACAATAAAGGAAAGAAACAAGGGACCTAAGAGAAGCAGAAGATATTAAGAAGAGGTGGCAAGAATACACAGAAGCACTGTACAAAAAAGATCTTCATGACCCAGATAACCATGATGGTGTGGTCACTCACTAACAGCCAGACATCCCGTCATGCAAATTCAAGTGGATCTTAGGAAGCGTTACTATGAACAAAGCTGTGGAGGTGATGGAATTCCGGTTGATCTATTTCAAATCTTGAAAGGTGATGCTGTGAAAGTGCTGCACTCCATATGTGAGCAACTTTGGAAAACTCAGCAGGGGCCACAGGGTTGGAAAAGTCAGTTTTTATTCCAATCCCAAAGAATGGCAATGCCAAAGAATGTTCAGACTACCACACAATTGCACTCATTTCACATGCTAGCAAGGTAACGTTCATACCCTTCAAGCTAACTCCCAAAGTACATGAACCAAGAACTTGCAGATGTAGAAGCTGGAAAGGCAGAGGAACCAGAGATCAAACTACCAACATCCACTGGATTATAAAAAAACAAGACAATTCCAGGAAAACATATGCTTTACTAAGTATGCTAAAGCCTTTGTCTGTGTGGATAACAACAAAATGTGGAAAATTCTGAAGGGGATGGAAATATCAGACTACCTTACCTGCCTCCTGAGAAACCTGAAGCAGATCAAGAAGCAAAAGTTAAGACTGGACATGGAAAATGGACTAGTTCAAAATTGGGAAAGGAATATGTCACTCTGATTATTTAACTTATATGTAGAGTACATCATATGACATGCCAGCCTGATGATTCACAAGCCGAAAACAAGACTACTGGGAGAAATGTCAATAATCTCAGTTATGCAGATGACACCCTTATGTCAGAAAGCAAAGAGGAACTAAAGAGCCTCAAAATGAAAGTGAATGAGGAGAGTGAAAAAGTTGGCTTAAAAGTCAGTATTTAAAAAGTTAAGATCATGGCATCCAGTCCAATCACTTCATGGGAAATATGCTTAGTCTCTCAGTCATGTCTAACTCTCTGTGACCCCATGGATTGCAGCCTGCCAGGCTCCTCTGTCCATGGGGATTCCCCAGGCAGGAATACTGGAGTGGGTTGCCATGCCTTCTTCCAGGGGATCTTCCCAACCCAGGGATCAAACCCACATCTCCCACTTTGCAGGTGGATTCTTTACCTACTGAGCCACCAGAGAAGCCCAGGAATACTTGAGTGGGTAGCCTAACACTTCCCCAGGGGATCTTCCTGACCCAGGAAGCGAACCAGAATCTCCTTCATTGCAGGCAGACTCTACTAGCTGAGCTACTAGGAAACCCCTCATGGCAAATAGATTGGGACAAAATGGAAACAGTGAAGTCATTATTTTCTTGGCTCCAAAATCACTTCGGACAGTGACTACAACATTGAAATGAAAAACTGCTTGCTCCTTGGAAGAAAAGTGAAATTGAAGTTGCTTAGTCATGTCAGACTGTTTGCAACCCCATCAGGTTTCTCCAACCATGGGATTTTCCAGGCAAGAATACTGGAGTGGGTTGCCATTTCCTTCTCCAGGGGATCTTCCTGACCCAGGGATTGAACCTGTGTCTCCTGCATTGCAGGGAGATGCTTTACCATCAGAACCACCAGGGAAGTCCTTGGAAGAAAAAACTATGGCAAATCTGTTCTGTGTTGTGCCTCAGTCACTCAGTCAAGTCTAACTTTTTGTGACCTGGTGGACTGCAATCCGCCAGGCTCCCCTGTCCATGGGTATTGTCCATGGGTATTCTCCAGTCAGGAAGACTGGAGTGGGTTGCCATGCCCTCCTTCAGGGGATCTTCCCAGCCCAGGGATCAAACTCAGATCTCCCACATTGCAGGTGGATTTTTTTTTACTGCCTGAGCCATCAGGGAAGAGGAGACATCATTTTGCCAACAAAGGTCCGTATAATCAAAGCTATGGTTTTTCTAGTATGGATGTGAGATTTGGACCATAAAGGCAGCTTAGAGCTGAAGAACTGATACTTTCAAATTATGATGCTGGAGAAGACTCTTGAAAGCCCTGGGATAGCAAGGGAATCAAACCAAGCAATCCTAAAGGAAATCAATCCTGAATATTCATTGGAAGGACTGATGCTGACGCTCCAGTACCTTTGCCACCTGATGCAAAGGACAGATCCATTGGAAAAGACATTGATGCTGGGAAAGTCTAAGGGCAGAAAGAGACAGGACAACAGAGGATGAGATGATTAAATGGTATCACCGACTCACTGGACATCAGTCTGAGTGAACTCCTGGAGATAATGAAGGACAGGGAAGCCTGGTGTGCTGCCGTCCATGGGGTCAGAGAGAGTCAGATATGACTGAGGAACTGCACAACAACAACATAAGTCAGGAAACAATTAAGCAATTACCATAAAATAATAAAGTAGTCAGACATCATGCTAAAAATATATAGATACCTTATTGAAAAAAAACTCTGGTCATCAAGCAAATGCTTTAAAAATAAGTGAATAGGCAAGACACCAGGGGAATATCCACAGTATAGATATCTGAGACAGGACTGGTATTTAGAATATGAATATATATATATATATATAAAACAGTGATAATTTACCCGTAAAAATAAGTAAAGGTTTAAATGGATACTTTACAAAGGATGCTGCTTTACACAGGATAATAAGTACACGGAAATGTGTTTAATTTCATTCATCTTCAGACAAATGCAACTTAAAATCACAGCTAAATGCTACTACATACTCCCCTGAATAATTAAAAGACTGAAATTATCATGTATTGTCAAGAATATAGAGCAACTCAAACTCTCCAACATTTTTCATGAGACTGTAAAATCACATACTTATTCTATAAAAAGTTCTGCATACATAAATCCATGGACAGAGGTATTCTCCAGGGAAGAATATTGGAGTGGTTGCCATGCTCTTCTCCAGGGAATCTTTGTGACCCCAGGGATCAAAGCCAGGTCCTTTACATCTCTCCTCCACCGTCAGGTGGGTTCTTTACCACCAGGACCACCTGGGAAGTCCTCAAAAACACATCACTACCTATTCAAATTATTCTAAACCTAATTATTTAACACCCTCCCAAATAAAAACTTACATCCATAAACTCACAAGGACAACAATGACATATTTTCATAAAATCTGTTCAGTCGCTCAGTCTTGTCCAATTCTTTGCTACCCCATGAACCACAGTACCCCAGGCCTCCCTGTCCATCACCAACTTTCAAAGTCCACCCAAACCCATGTCCATCGAATCGGTGAAGCCATCCAACCATCTCATCCTCTGCCGTCCCCTTCTCTCAATCCTTCCCAACATCAAGGTCTTTTCAAATGAGTCAGCTCTTCACATCAGGTAGCCAAAGTATTGGAGCTTCAGCTTCAACATCAGTTCTTCCAAAGAACACCCAAGGCTGATCTCCTTTAAAATGGACTGGTTGGATCTCTTTGCAGTCCAAGGGACTCTCAAGAGTCTTCTCCAACACCACAGTTCATAAACATCAATTCGGCACTCAGTTTTCTTTACAGTCCAACTCTCACATCCTTACACGACCACTGGAAAAACCATAGCCTTGACCAGATGAACCTTAGTCGGCAAAATAATGTTTCTGCTTTTTAATATGCTGTCTAGGTTGTTCATAACTTTCCTTCCAAGGAGTAAGCACCTTTTAATTTCTTGGCTGCAATCACCATCTGCAGTGATTTTGGAGCACAAAAAAGTAAAGTCAGCCATTGTTTCCCCATCTATTTGCCAAGAAGTGATGGGGCCAGATGCCATGATCTTAGTTTTCTGAATGTTGAGTTTTAAGCCAACTTTCTCACTATTGTCTTTCACTCTCATCAAGAGGCTCTTTAGTTCTTCACTTTCTGCCATAAGAGTGATGTCATCTTCATGTCTGAGGTTATTGATATTTTCCCCAGCAATCTTGATTCCAGCTTGTGCTTCTTCCAGCCTAGTATTTCTCATGATGTATTTTGCATATAAGTTAAATAAGTAGGGTGACAATATACACCCTTGGCATACTCCTTTTCCTTTTTGGAATCAGTCTGTTGTTCCATGTCCAGTTCTAACTGTTGCTTCCTGATCTGCATATAGGTTTCTCAAGAGGCAGGTCAGGTGGTCTGGTATTCCCATCTCTTTCAGAATTTTCCACAGTTTATTGTGATCCACACAGTCAAAGGCTTTGGCATACTCAATAAAGCAGAAATAGATTTATTCACAATAACTAAACACAGAATCACATTAGTTGTTCACCCAGAGCAAAATGAGTAAAATTCATATTCATACAATGGAATGCTCCTCCTCAATACAAAGTTCTAAAGTTTCAAACACAACACCATGTGGTGTGAAAGAAGATATCCAAAAGAGTGCTACTGATTTTATATAAATTTGTAGGAAAGATAAAACTAATCTTTTGTAAAGAGAATTACAAGAGTAGATGACCGTGGGGGAGAGAAAGTGAGGGCATTAATGGACTGGAAAGGGATATGAGGCAACTTCCTGTTTTGTGGTTGTTGCTTTATATCTTGATGGAAATTTGTGTTACCCAGATATATGTTCTTGTCAGGGTACCTGTTATTTTACTTAGTAAACTTAGACTTGTTCCATACCACACATGAGTAATTTTTACTTCAAAACACTGTAAAACATTTTATTCTATTTTAAAAGCTGAAATTTACTGATCTGAAATTACTTTGAAGTGCAATAGAAATAAGTTCAATTGATGGATGGGAGGGATTGAAAGCTGGATAAATTGGTTACAAGTAAATATATTAAATATTAATTGTATAGTTTAGGTGTTAAGATACAGCTTTTTTACATATAATTCTTTCAGTTCTTTGTTTACTTGGAAATTTTCATTAATAAAATAACATAAACTGTTACCTTGAGACTGAGAAGAAACAAAGATATGTACCATTACAAATTTTATTAAACATTTATGTAAAGGTTGAAGTCAGAACAGTAAAGGCCAGAAAAGAACATAATGAATGTGACTGTAAGGATGAAATATATTTTCTACTCTTCAGAGACAACATGATTATTTCTTGGAAGAATCTAATAGGATTTATATATAAAATATAAAAATTTATAATTGTCAATAAAAATCAACAATTGGAAGAGCTAATATTGTCAAAATGACTACACTACCCAAGATAATCTCCAGATCCAATGCAATCCCAATCAAACTGTCAGTAGCATTTTTTGCAGATCTAAAGCAAAAAATCTTAAAATTTGTATGGACACCCATAAGATCCCCCAAAGTCCAAGCAGTCAGTCTGTAGGAGGAAAAACACAGCTGGAGTAATCATACTCCCTGACTTCAGACTATACTGTAAAGCTCCAGTAATCAAAGTCTGATGGTACTGGCACAAAGACAGGCTTATGGGTCAACAGAACAGAATAGAAAATAAATAAACCCAGAAATAAACCCACACCCCTATGGTCTACACAAAAGTGGCAAGAATATAAAATGGAGAAAAGACAGTCTCTTCAATATGTGATGCTGAGAAAACTGGATAATCACATGAAGTTAGAACATTCTCTAATCCTATACAAAAAATAAACTCAAAATGGATTAAAGACCTAAATATAAAACCTGATGCTATGAAACTCTTAGAGGAAAATATAGACAGACCACTAAGACATAAATTGCAGAAATATCTTGAATCCACGTCCTAGAGTAATGAGAATAAAAACAAATAAATGGGACCTAATTGAACTTAAAAGCTTTTACACAGCAAAGGAAACCATAAACAAAATGAAGACATCCCACAAAATGAGAGAAAATATTCCCAAATGTTGAGACCAACATGAGATTCATCTTCAAAATGTATAAACAGCTCACGCAGCTTAATATAAAAAAATCTTAACAACCAGCCCAATCAAAAAATGGGCAGAATATCTAAACAGACATTTCTCTAAAGAAGACATGTGTTAGTTGCTCAGTCATGTCCAATTCTTTGTGAACCCTTATACTGCAGTCTGCCAGGCTCTTCTATCCAAGGCATTCTCCAGGCAAGAAAACTCGCGTAGGTTGCCATGCCCTTCTCCAGGGGATCTTCCTGAAAGAAGACATACAGATGGCCAAAAAGCACATGAAAAGATGCTCAACACTGCTACCTGTTAGAGAAATGCAAATCAAAACTACAATGAGGTTTCACCTGACACTTGTCAGAATGGCCATCATCAAAAAGTCTGTAAACAGTAAGTGCTGGAAAGGTTTGGGGAGAGAAAAGGGAATGCCTTTACACTGCAGGGATGTAAATTGGTACCACTTTGGAGAACAATATGGGGGGGTTCCTTAAAAACTAAAAACAAAGCTAACATGTAATCCAGCAATATCATTCCTGGGCATATATCTGGGAAAATAAACTTCAAAAAGATATATTCACCCCAATGTTCACTGCAGCACTGTTTACAATAGCCAATGGATGGAAGCAACCTAAATGTCCATCAACAGAGGAATAGATAAAAAAGATGTGGTACATATGTAATGAAATATTACTCAGCTATAAAAAGAATGACATAATGTCATTTCCACAACATGGATGGATATGGAGGTTATCATATTAAGTGAAGTAAGTCAGATAGAAAAAGACTAATATCATGATATCACTTTATTTGGAATCTAAAAAATGATTTTTAATACAAATGAACTTAATTACAAAATAGAAACAGATTTACAGATTAAGGAAACTTATGGCTATCAAATGGAAAAGGTTGGGGGATGAATAAATTAGGAGGTTGGGATTAACACATACACACTACTATATATAAAATAGATAATCAATAAGCATCCACTGATTAGCACAGGGAATGCTATTCAGCACTCTGTAATAACCTATATGGCAAGAGAATTGGAAAAATAGATACATATGTAACTAAATCACTTTGCTATACACCTGAAAGAAAACTGTAAATCAAATACACCAAAATAAAAATTAAAAATAAATAAATCATTTTCAAAAAGATGCAGAGTGAAAGTGATATAACCAGCAAAATTATCTTAACTTTGAGTTCTCTTAACTTCATTAATTATATCATTAACGCCCACAATTTAAGAAAGGGAAGAGAGAAAGATGAAAAAAAAAAAAAAGATGGAAAATCACAACTATGGAAACAAAGAAAAATAATATATACTAATTTCCCATTAGTAAGTTTAAATGCCTGGTAGAAGTGGGCTGTTTTCTAGGGAAAAAAAAAAAAAACATAAAGGGCAATATATTATAAAGAATAAAAATTAGACTATTTCAAAAAATATTAAAAGAGAAAACACATTACAGATTGAGAAAATGTATGGCAGGAACCGTGGCTGTTTGTTTTTATAACTGTTTGAATAAATGAATCATATTTGGTAAACAATCAATTTATTCAATAGTATTTCTTCAGCATTTATTACAAACAAGACACTCTTCAAAACGGAGGAATGAAGTGATGAACATATTTTACATGATCCCCTCTATTGTGAAGCTTATGGTAGAGTGCTATAAAGGATTAATAATTAAATCAGTGTCTAAATATCTACAAGTTAAGTGCTGAGCAGGGAAGTATCAGAGTACTGGCTGTCACTGTACCAAATTAAAAAGTCCCAATAATGTGACTGGATTAAAAAGACCCAATATTGAGTTTATATCTAAAGGATGTGTAAACGTTAACTAGACAAGAAGGGAGAAGAGAACTATTTCCAAGAAGATGAAAGGATTTAAGAAGGAAGTAAGCAAGGTGGGAAATGTGTTCTGAAAAGATGATGCTGGCTGCAGTGGAAACGCCAAAGGAGAAAAGCATGAGAAAAAAGATTCTAATAAACCAAGTAGGAGGTCATTACAATAGCCATTGTAAGAAACAATGAAGACTTTAGCCTGGGGTCACAAAGAGTCAGACAGGACTAAGCAACTAACACTTTCACTTTACTTAAGCACAGACATTCAGATGGATAAATTATTAGAAAAATCAAGATGATACTTGATGGATTCATTGTGCAAGAGTACGTGGAAGAATGTTAAGAATATTGCCAATACAATATTGTAATTAACCTCCAATTAAAATAAATTTATATTAAAAAAAGAATATTGCCTAGGAGTCTAGTTTCTCATCTTTATGCTGAATAGGTGGTGGAGACCCTCCACATGATTCTGAACTCTGGAAAGGACCTGGTTTAAGGAGAAGGAGTAGAGTAGTGAACAGTGACCATAATTTGCCTTTAAAAATGCAATTTAGACATTTTAAATAAGCAGCAAGATAATATTCATCAAAAATCTGGCATACCTGCAACATTATATTGACTGAAATAACCACAAAGAAGAGTTTGAAATGTGTAAGAACCTGCTGTGGAGGCATTATCAATTACTTAATTCTAAATCAAATTAATACTTCCATATGAGCAAAATTAAATACTTCAGACAAGACTAAAATGAAAAATACCATGTCTGGCCCAATTTATCCTCATCCCGGGTGACACTCCCCTAGGCAATCACTTTTAGCTCCCATTTTGTTTTTGAGGTGGTGGGGTAGTAATGCAGTATTTTCTTAGATTTCTCTCAAGTTATCAAGTATTATTTTTAAAGTTTTGTTTTCTGAATTACTTCTGTTTTGTCTGAGGTAATGTTTTGGTAACTATTATTAAATGTCATCTCTAAGCTTTTCACAAAAGTTTAGTTTCCATTTTTGACCTTTTTTTTTTTAAATGATGCAACATAAAAGCTAATGGTTAACTATTTCTATGGGTTAAGTTTCTTGACTGATGATAGTCATTTTAAAGAAAATGGAAGCTGAATCTTGCATATTTAGCTCAAAAAGCGAAATACAGATATATTGGCTAGCACATCAAATCCATGTTAGAAATCCTACTTTTCCCCAGAAAACCTGTGATCCTTTTTTGTGGGGAGTAGTTCTGGGGAGTTGATACTTGTTGCTGGTTAACACTGATGGTGGAATTTGGTGTGGGTAGTGCAAAGTGTCAACTGTTCCGTTTACAAAACTTAAACTAAACCCTATGCTATCAGATCCATTAATTCAATTCAACCATCCAACACATTTAATATTTCTGAGTCAAACGTCACTCAGGGGGAAAAAAAATTGCTTTCTTTTTTCCAGAGCTTTTCGAGAGCTTTTGTCCAAAGCTTTGCCTGCACAGATTGTTGGTCTCTTCTCCCTCCCAATTTTGGTTTCCTGAGAACCTTATCACACCTCCATTCTCTTTCTATGTTTTTTATTTTTATCTATATTAATGAAAAGAAAATCTTTCTCAGCAGTTGAGTCACTCAGTTCTTTCCCTGGTTCTGTGTTTAATTTACATAGTTACCATTTTTATTCAGTTCTATCACTTGAGTTCCATATGAAAGAAGAGATAATAGGTATGCTGTTTTGAATCAGACACATTAATGCTATATTTACTGATGCTGTTATTGTTCAGTCACTCAGCACTGTCTGACCCTTGGCAATCCCACTGACTGCAGCATGCCAGACTTCCCTGTCCTTCACCATTTCCCAGAGCTTACTCAAACTCATGTCCATCTCCTCAGTGATGCCATCCAAACATATCGCCCTCTGTCTTCCCCTTCTCTTCCTGTCTTCAGTCTTTCCCAGAATCAGACTCTTTTCCAATGAGTCAGTTCTTTGCATCAGGTGGCCGAGTATTGGCGCTTCAACATCAGTCTTTCCAATCAATATTCAGGACTAATTTCCTTGAGGATAGACTGGTTGGATCTCCTTGCAGTCCTAGGAACTATCAAGAGTCTTCTCCAACACCACAGTTCAAAAGCATCAATTCTTCAACATTCAGCTCTCTTCATGGTCCAACTCTCACATCCATACATGACTACTGGAAAAACCACAGCTTTGACAATATGGACCTTTGTCGGCAAACTAATGTCTCTGCTTTTAAATATGCTGTCTAGGTTTGTCACAGCTTTTCTTCCAAGGAGCAAGCATCTTTTAATTTCATGGCTGCAATAGTCACCATCCACAGTGATTTTGGAGCCCAAGAAAATAAAGTCTGTCACTGTTTCTATTATTTACCCATCTATTTACCATGAAGTGATGGGAATGGTCACCATGATCTTAGTTTTGTGAATAATGAGTTTTTACTATTTTCAAAAAGTGTTAATTATAATAAAGTCATTGAAGCTCAGAAAATAAAGTTTTAATTTTGTAGGCAAAAATTCTCAAAGTGTAGAATTAAAAATAGTTCATATGGGAATAATCTAGGAATCTTAAATATCTATGTAATTATGTATCTATATATTTCCAATTCTTGATCCTTAGGCTGTTATTGAACAAATATATTGAAATTTTATTTTGAAGATATGTTTAAAAAAATATTTTATGTCATAATGCACTCTCTTCCCTTAATTAGATCTTATATCATTTGAGAAATCTGGAGCTGTTTAACAGAGGTAATTCCAGTAATGTACCTAAATAAGGAGCAAGACTTATGGTTGAAATGTGCATTTTCATTTTTCAAAATTCTTTCATTAAGTACAGAGCAAAATTTTACAAAAGATATTTCCAATAAAGAAAAGCTGTGGGATTATGCAAAAGAGACTTTTCCATTAAATGGAATCAGGAGAAGTTAATGCAAAGAAGTTAACTCAAACTCAAAATTAAAGTTTCCATTTAACAAGCTCAGCTTTCTACCAGAGTTTGCTCAAATTCATGTCCACTGAGTCAGTGATGCTATCTAAACACCTTATCCTCTGCCGCCATCTAGGAGCATTTTCTTTTCACATAAATCAGAATCTTGAGTTGTGTAAATAATTTCACAACTCACAATTAAACGACTTTCAATAACACTACGGATACTTGAACTTGTCCACATTTAATGATAAAATTTTGTAAAGTGGTAAATGTTTTAAATGAGTGTCACTTTGCCTGTAGTCAGAGTGAAATTTCCCAAAATATAATATTATTTATGTATATTTACTATAAAACACACTTTCAGATGGTAAAATTCCTAAAGGTTTAATAGTCAGTTTTTTGCAAATGAAAATGCATTTTTCCACAGTTGTATTTCTGGCACTTGAGTGTCATTTCTATGTGAAATAAAAGAGCCCACTATGTTGATCTGGCAAAAGATGAAAACATTAATGGTGGGGGCTTCATAATAGACCTTTGACATTTCATGAGGGACAACCCAGGTTGATTATTTTCATTTACAACCTGAGCAGTGTATGGGCATTAACTATAAAAATAATTATTTTATTTAGACCTAGATCATCTTTTCCCATGCAGTAAGACCATGAGCAAGGAAAAATAAACCACAAACAGTAAGCATTAGATTTTAAACACAAATAAGAACCCAATGCAATATTCAACTAATATTGAGTGTGGTCAAATACTTACATGGATTTAAAAAAAAAAAAACTTCTGCCAGGGAATGAAATAATTCTCCTGCAGTCTAAAGATTCTTTCTTTCTATTTGCAGTTAAACCTCACATTTATTCCATAATATTACTACTGATGTATATCTAATTTAAGGGCAAATAAAGTCAATGTCTATGGTTCCCATGCCCTTTGAGATAAATAGTCATTTTATTTATGTAATAGTATTTTTTGCAAAGTAATGTTGTAATGGGAGATAACTTAAATCTTAAAGGATATTGGACATTATATGTGAATAGTGTTTGCATATATCAAAAAATTATTTTCTATTGATGAGATGATATTTTATCAGTAGTCATGGAAACTATATTCATTATTATAAACATGTGCTTAGTCACTCAGTCTTGTCCGACTCTTTGCAAGCAAATGGACTGTAGCCCAGCAGGCTCCTCTGTCCATGGGAATTCTCCAGGCAAGAATACTGGAGTGGATTGCCATGCCCTCTTCCAGGGGATCTTCCCAACCCAGGGATTGAATCCAGTTCTCCTGCATTGCAGGTGGATTCTTTACCATCTGAACCACCAGAGAAGCCCTAATTCCTTTTGTATGTGTTATTCAGACCAAAAATAATTACTAAGATCAAAGAACGGACTCTTTGACTAATATGGAATAACNGGGATTGAATCCAGTTCTCCTGCATTGCAGGTGGATTCTTTACCATCTGAACCACCAGAGAAGCCCTAATTCCTTTTGTATGTGTTATTCAGACCAAAAATAATTACTAAGATCAAAGAACGGACTCTTTGACTAATATGGAATAACTGACACAATTTCTCATACTGCCATTTATGGCCCTAAACTTTTATTAATTAAAAAATAGAAGAGTGATAAGGGTTAGGTTTCCCAGAAATGTCACTACCATGAAACACACAAAATATAGATAGTATTACTCATCATCTTATCTTGCAGTATTACTTTCTGACAAGTACTCAGTAATTTTCCAGTATAAATTTAGCCTTCACAGAATTTTGGATATTTAATTATATTCAAGAAAAGCAACTAAATACCAAGAGCTTTTCTATATTGAACCAAAAATAAGAAATACACATGTATATGATATCCTCTCTGTGTGTGTATCACATCTTCTTTATCCATTCATCTGCTGATGGACACTTAGGTTGCTTCCATATCTTGGCAATTGTATATAATGCTACTATAAACACTGATGGAGAAGGAAATGGCAACCCAATCCAGTATTCTTGCTTAGAGAATCCCATGGACAGAGGAGCCTGGTGGGCTGCCATCTATGGGGTTGCATAGAGTCAGCCTTGACTGAAGCAACTTAGCAGCAGCAGCATGAACGCTGAGCATGTATTTTTTTTGAATTTTTTGGACATATATTTAGAAGAATTGCTGGGTCAAATGGTAATTCTATTTTTAGTTTTTTTGAGAAACCCCGTACTATTTTCCATAGTGCTGCACCAATTTACATTCCCCCCAACAGAGTACAATGGTTCCCTTTTCTCCACATTGCCAACTTTTGTTACTTGTGTTCTTTTTGACAATAGCCATTCTCATGGAGGTGAGATGCTAGCTTAGTGTGGTTTTGATTTACATTTCCTTGATAATGAGTGATACTGAACCTCTTTACAAGTGCCTGTTAGCCATCTACAGGTCCTGTTTGCAAAAATGTCTATTCAGTTCTTCTGCCTATTTTATAATCAANAGATGCTAGCTTAGTGTGGTTTTGATTTACATTTCCTTGATAATGAGTGATACTGAACCTCTTTACAAGTGCCTGTTAGCCATCTACAGGTCCTGTTTGCAAAAATGTCTATTCAGTTCTTCTGCCTATTTTATAATCAAGTTTTTGGTTTTTTTGATGTTAAGTTGTATGAGTTTTTTATACATGTTGGATAGTCATATCATTTGCAAATATTTTCTCCCATTCAGTGGAACTAATGCGTATATCAAAAGGAAGCAGAGTCACAGATACAGAAACCAAATAGTGGTAACCCAATGGTGAGAGGAAGGGAGAGGGGAAATTATAGGAGTAGGAGATTAAGAGGTACAAACTATTAGGTATAAAATAAGTTACAGGCTTATATGTACAACTTGAGTAAAATAGTCAATATTTCATAAAAATTATAAATGGAGTACCTTTAAAATTGTGAATCACTGTATAGTACACTTGTAGTTCATATAATATACATCAACTATAAGAGTGTGTCTGACTCTTTGCGACCCCATGGACTGTACTCCACCAGGCTCCTTTGTCCATGGAATTTTCCAGGCAAGGATATGGTAGTGGGTAGCCATTCCCTTCTCCAGGGATCTTCCCAATCCAGGGACCCAACCTGGGTCTCCCCATTCCATGCAGGTTCTTTACCATCTGAGCCACCAGGGAAGCCCATACATCAACTATATTGCAATAAAAAAGAATCATATTTTCTTATGTGTGCCTGAGACATGTGTATGTGTGTTTAGAAATTATTCCCAAATACAAGTTGGTGCAGCCACTGGGAAAACAGTATAGAGGTTCCTCAGAAAGCTAAAACAACAACAACAACAACAACAACAAAAACAGAATTAACATATGATCCACCAATCCCATCTAGGGGCATATATTTGCACAAAAGTGTACTTCATCAGGATATATATACCACTATGTTCATAGAAGCACTAGTCATAATAGCCAAGATTTGGAAAAAACACAAATGCCCACTGACAGACAAATGGATAAAGATGTGGTATATATATAGAATTGAATCTTATTCAGCCATAAAAGAAAGAAATAATTTCATTTGCAGCAATATGAATGGACCCACAGATTGTCATACTGAGTGAAGTCAGACAAAGACAAATATCACATGGTATCACTTATATCGCTTATTTGTGTAGAATCTAATAAAAAGACAAGTGAACGTCTCTAAAATAGAAAAGAGAAAAACAGAGTTACAGATGTAGCAAATGAACTTATGGTTACCAGGGGTAAGGAGTGGTCAGGATAAATTAGAAGATTGGGACTGACATTTACACAGTGCTATATATAAAATAACTAACTAATAAGGAGCTACTGTATAGCACAAACTTAGTACTATGTAATAGCTTATTACAGGGAAAAATCTAAAAAAAGAGTGGATATATGTATAAGTGATTCACTTGTCTGTACACATGAAGCTATCAGTACATTGTAAATCAACTGTATGCCAATAAAAAAAATTAAATGAACAAACACAGAAGAAGACAGAAGAAAACAGAAACAAACTCATAAATACAGAGAACAAACTGGTGGTTACCAGAGGAAGTGAGTAGGTGGGATGAGGGAAACAGGTGAGGGTGGTGAAGAGGTACAAATTTCTGGTTACAAAATAAATGAGTCACAGTTATAAAATGTACAATATGGGGAAAATAGTCAAAAAGTATGTAATATCTTTGTATGGTAGCATATCATAGCTAGACTTACTAAGGTGATCCATTTATAATGTATTAAAATATCAAATCACTATGTGATACTTCTGAAACTAGTAAAAACAAGACAATTATATTTCAAAAAACAATGTTGTCCAATTATACAATGGAATATTACTCAGCCATAACAAGCCATTTTCAGCAACATGGATGCAACTAGAGAGCATCATATTAAGTGAAACCAGAAAAAGAAGAGACAAATATCATATGATTTTACTTATATGTGGATATAAAGTCTGACACAAATGAAATTATCTGTGAAAGGTGGTTGTCAAGGGGGAGGGAGTCAGATGAGGGATACAGTGGAAGGTTGTGGTTAGCAGATGTAAGATTTTATATATAAACTGGATGAACAAAGTCCTACTGTATAGCATAGAGAACTCTATTCAATATCCTATGATAAACCATAATAAAAAAATATAAAAAAGAATGTATGTAGGTGTATAACAGTCACTGTACTGTATACTAGTATTTAACCCAACATTGTAAATCAACTATATTCAAGGAAAAAAACAACGGAAATTATCTTCAAGACTTCTGTCTTCTATTATACATTTAGTTGCCCAGAAATTATTCCATGAAAACAACTACCTTCAAGTGAAGCGGCAAGTGAAGTCTATTTGGGGAGATGATAGCCAAGTTTAACACTATTTTCCTTGGTATATATGAAATGCATATGGCATGATATAGCAATCCCTACTATGACCAACCTAGATAGCATATTCAAATGCAAAGACATTATTTTGCCGACTAAGCTCCGTCTAGTCAAGGCTATGGATTTTCCAGTGGTCATATATGCATGTGAGAGTTGGACTGTGAAGAAGGCAGAGCGCCAAAGAATTGATGCTTTTGAACTGTGGTGTTGGAGAAGACTCTTGAGAGTCCCTTGGACTGCAAGGAGATCCAACCAGTCCATTCTGAAGGAGATCAGCCCTGGGTGTTCTCTGGAAGGAATAATGCTAAAGCTGAAACTCCAGTACTTTGGCCACCTCATGTGAAGAGTCGACTCATTGGAAAAGACTCTGATGCTGGGAGGAATTGGGGGCAGGAGGAGAAGGGGACGACGGAGGATGAGATGGCTGGATGGTATCACTGACTCGATGGACGTGAGTCTGAGTGAACTCCAGGAGTTGGTGATGGACAGGGAGGCCTGGCGTGCTGTGATTCATGGACTCGCAAACAGTCGGACATGACTGAGCAACTGAACTACAATACTTGTATATACAAATAGTCAAGCATAAAATTCAGTATTGGTAAAATTGTGGGTTTTTTTTTTAATCAAATGTCACTCAAGTTAGGAGAAATTATTTTGTATATAATATGTGCCAGAGTTGACTTAACTTCCTTTATTACAGTTTGAGCTTTGAACTGACTGGTCACTGTGTGCATTAGAATGAATATCCAAAAATGATATACAAGTATCTACAATTTTTACCTGAAGAAATTGAGCACAGGGATGCTAAATACCTCTCCACTGTTATATAGCTAGTACATAGGGAATTATAAAATCAAATTTAGATCTAGATGGCTCTAGGGATTTGCCATTAAATATTATAACTTACAACAGTATGGCAACAATAAAGAAATAAATATGAAACAGTTGTGAGGGATCCATGGATAAATCTGTCAAGCAGAATAAAAATGTTATAGAAACTTCCTGTTTTCCAATATCATTACAAAATTATGGTTATTAAAGTATGGGATTTTGTTGGTGGTCCACTGCTTAAGAATAAACCTGCCAATGCAGGGGTTTGATCCCTGGTTCAGGAAGATTTCACATCTGATCAGTCAGTCAGTCTGACTCTTTATGACCCCATCGACCCCTCTGTCCATCACCAACTCCCAGAGCCTACTCAAACTCATGTCCATCGGATTGGTGATGCCATCTAACCATCTCATCCTCTGTCATCCCTTTCTCCTCCCTCCTTAAATCTGTCCCAGAATCAGGGTCTTTGCCAATGAGTTGGTTCTTTGCATCAGATGGCCAAAGTATCAGAGCTTCAGCGTCAGTCCTTCCAATGAATATTCAGGACTGAGTTCCTTTAAAATTANCCATCTCATCCTCTGTCATCCCTTTCTCCTCCCTCCTTAAATCTGTCCCAGAATCAGGGTCTTTGCCAATGAGTTGGTTCTTTGCATCAGATGGCCAAAGTATCAGAGCTTCAGCGTCAGTCCTTCCAATGAATATTCAGGACTGAGTTCCTTTAAAATTAACTGGTTGGATCTCCTTGCAGTCCAAGGGACTCTCAAGAGTCTTCTCCAACACTACACTTCAAAAGCATCAATTATTCGGTGCTCAGTTTTCTTTATAGTCCAACTCGCACATCCATACGTGGCTACTGCAAAAACCATAGCTTTGACTAGACAGACCTTTGTTGGGAAAGTAATGTCTCTGCTTTTTTATATGCTGTCTAGGTTGGTCACAGCTTTTCTTCCAAAGAGCAAGCATCTTTTAATTTCGTGGCTGCAGTCACCATCTGCAGTGATTTTGGAGCCCCCAAAAATAAAGTCTGTCACTCTTTCCCCAATCTATTTGCCATGCATTGATGGGACCAGATGCCATGATCTTAGTTTTCTGAATGTTGAGCTTTAAGCCAACTATTTCACTCTCCTCTTTCACTTCCATCAAGAGGCTCTTTAGTTGTTCTTAGCATTCTGCCATAAGGGTAGTGCCACCTGCATATCTGAGGTTACTGGTATTTCTCCCGGCAATCTTGATTCCAGCTTGCGCATCATCCAGCCTGGCATTTCACATGATGTACTCTACATATAAGTTAAAGAAGCAGGGTGACAATATACAGTCTTGACGTACTCCTTTCCTGATTTAGAACCAGTCTATTGTTCCATGTCCAGTTCTAACTGTTGCTTATTGAACTGCATATAGATTTCTCAGGAGGCAGCTCAGGTGGTCTGGTATTACCATCTCTTTCAGAATTTTCCACAGTTTGTTGTGATTCAAACAGTCATTGGCTTTGGCATAGTCAATAAAGCAGAAATAGATGTTTTTTTGGAACTCTCTCGCTTTTCCATGATCTATCGGATGTTGGCAATTTGATCTCTCGTTCCTCTGCTTTTTTAAAATCCAGCTTGAACATCTGGAATTTCACAGTTCACGTACTGTTAAGCCTGGCTTGGAGAATTTTGAGCATTACTTTGCTAGCATGTGAGATGAGTGCAATTGTGCAGTACTTTGAACATTCTTTGGCATTGCCTTTCTTTGGGATTGGAATGAAAACTGACCTTTTCCAGTCCTGTGGCCACTGCCGAATTTTCCAAAATTTGCTGGCATATTGAGTGCAGCACTTTCACAGCATCATCTTTTAGGATTTTAAATAGTTCAAGTGGAGTTCTATCACCTCCAATAACTTTGTTCATAGTGATGCTTCCTAAGGCCCACTTTACTCCACATTCCAGGATGTCTGCTTATAGGTGAGCGATCACACCATTATGGTTATCTGGGTCATGGAGATCTGTTTTAGGCTATTTTTCTGTATATTTGTGCCACCTCTTTTTAATATCTTCTGCTCCTGTAGGTCCATGCCACTTCTGTCCTTTTTTGTGCCCATCCTTGCATGAATGATTCCACATACTATGGGACAATTAAGCCTGTGCACCACAACTACTGAGCCTGAGCCTAGAGCCCTAGAACAGAAATTACCGAAGCCTGCACACTGCAGCTGGAGAGTAACCCCCAATCATTGCAGCTAGAGAGTCTACAACACAGCAACAAAGACCCAGTACAGCCTAAATAATTTTTTTTTAAGTAAAATACTGGCATAAAGACAGTCATTTATACCAATGGACTAGAATACAGAGCTCAGAAATAAAGCCATACATAAAATGTCAACTGATCTTCAAAAAAAAAAAAAAAGAAAGAAAAAAAAGAGGTGCCAAGAATACACAATGGGGAAAGGATAGTCTCTTCAACAAATGATATTGGGAAAACTGGATAGCCACATGATAAAGAATGAAACTGGACCTATAACTTATACCATATACNTAAAAAAAAAAAAAAAAGAAAGAAAAAAAAGAGGTGCCAAGAATACACAATGGGGAAAGGATAGTCTCTTCAACAAATGATATTGGGAAAACTGGATAGCCACATGATAAAGAATGAAACTGGACCTATAACTTATACCATATACAAAAATGATCTGGAAGTGGATCAAAGACAAACATAAGACATGAAACTGTAAAATTCCCAGAAGATAACATAAGTGAAAGACTTCTTGACATTATCTCTGGCAGTAATTAAATGAAACACCCAAAACACAGGCAATGAAAGCAAAAAAAGACAGTAGTGATTGTCAAGCTAAAACCTTCTGCAAAGCAAAGGATACAAGAATTAGAATGTAAAGGAAACTTCTGAAGGGTAGAAAATGTTTGCAAACCTTGTATCTTTTAAAGGATTAATACACAAAATATATAAGGAACTCATACATTTCAATAGCATAAAAAATACACAAAGGGACTTCCCTGCTGATCCATTCATTAAGAACCAGTCTATCAAAGAAGGGAACATGGGTTTGATCCCTGATCAGGGAAGATTTCACATGTGGCAAAGCAGCTAAGCTGAGTGCCACAACTATTGAGCCCACATAACACATCTACTGAATCCCGTGTGCCTACAGCCCATGTTCTTCAACAAGAGAAGTAACCTCAGTGGGAAGCCCACACACCATAACAAAGACCCAGTGCAACCAGGATATCATAAAAAGCATACATATACACAAATAACAAATAACCCAGTAACAGAACGGGCTAAGGATTTGAAAAGATATTTCTCCAAAGACAAACAAGTGTCCAAAGGGTGTATGAAAAGGTACTCAATATCATTAATCACCAAATTCAAAAGCAAAACCAAATAAGATCTCACTTAAAATCAAACCATAATGAGCCATCACCTCATACCTGTCAGGGTAGCCATTAAAATAAGAAAGACAAAAACTATTGGTGAGGATGTGGATAAGTTGGAACCTTTGTGCACTGGTAGGAATGTAAAATAGAACAGCTGCTATATCTCCAAATATTAAAAATAGATTCATAATATGATTCAGCATTCCCATATTGGGACAAGTATCCAAAAGAATTGAAACCAGGATCTCAAAGAAATGTCTGCACTCTACTGGAGGATTAGTTACAACTGCTGAGACATGGAGAAAACCAAACAAAACCTAAATGTTCACTGACTGGTGAATGAATAAAGAAAATTGTGGTATAAACATAAAATGCAATTATTATTCATCCTTAAGAAAACAAGGACATCTTTGCAACAACATGGGTGAACCTAGAATACACACTAACTGATAAGAGCCAGTCACAGAAGAACACACGCTGCACAATTCAACTTGAAATGTATCTAAAATATTCAGACTTACAGAAACACAGAGTAAAATGGTGATTTCCTGGTGAGAAGGGGAAAGTAAGAGTTGTTTAACAACTGGAGAAAGAAATGGCAACCCACTCCAGTACTCTTGCCTGGAAAATCCCATGGAGGGAGGAGCCTGGTACGTTACAGTCCATGGGGTCGCAAAGAGTGGGACACAACTGAGCGACTTCACTCACTTTTAACAACTTTAGTTTCAATGGGTATAAAGTTTCAGTTATGTAAAATGAACAAGTTCTATATAGCTAACAACTCAGTTTTGAAAACTTAAAAAAATTAAGAAGGTCAAACCGATGTTTAATATTCTTACCATCAATAAAGCAAACACAAAAACAAATTTAAAAAGCAAACAATAGCGAAAGTGGCAAGGCTAAGCTTCCTGAGGTGATGTGTGTATTCATTACCTTGTTTGTGACTATGGTCTCTTGGATGTATGCATGTCCCTAAGCCCATACAATTGAATACATATATATTTAATTTTTTGTATATCAGTTATATGTCAAAGACAAAATAATATAGGGGAACTACTTAGAAAAGACTAAAACATTTTCTATTTTGTAATATAACCTCATTTATGATATATTTACAATTTACCATGGTTATTGGTAACAACAGAAGTAAATTTGGACTTCTCAAGGTAGCAGTCAATATTTTCATGCAATCCACCTTACCTTACTACTTCTACATCAAACTTACATTTGTCCAGTCATATATCAGTACTCCACATCATCAAGAATATTTTATTTTTCCTTCAATATGCTATGTTCACATCTTTCACACATCAGTAATTGTTATGGATCCTTTCTTTTTGGTAAGATAATTTAGAACCATTGTCTATTCATCTCCCACAATTTAATAAAATGCTTATTATAAAACAAACATCTACTAATCATTTGTTTAAAAAATTACAAGATCCATGTATTGCATTCCCCATGAATTTCAAGATCATAGTTGTCTCTTGCTTATTCTGAATTTTCCTCAAATTTGTATTTGTTTTCTTAACCTCATAAAGAGCCACACTATCTCTAACATTCTAACATATCCCAAGTCTAACATATCCTAACCACATCTAGGCTTTAGGAAAACTAGGATAAAAATTCATAAATATTAGAGTTTTAAAAGAGTTAGCATCCTTGTCTAAACCATACTAGCATGTATTTGTTAACAGTTAATTAAATATAGAAAACTACAAATGCAATTGTGGAATATGATTTTATAAACTAAGAACTTCAAAAAGGACTTTCTAGGCAAACTTAAAATAAAAAACTAAACTAATAGTCNTTAGCATCCTTGTCTAAACCATACTAGCATGTATTTGTTAACAGTTAATTAAATATAGAAAACTACAAATGCAATTGTGGAATATGATTTTATAAACTAAGAACTTCAAAAAGGACTTTCTAGGCAAACTTAAAATAAAAAACTAAACTAATAGTCCTTAGTCTTTAGTCTCAGATCTTGTACAAAATTTCTGAGGACTAGACACATTAGATGCTCAATACTGGAGTGTTTGTTGTCTTTATAATATTGGAATATTCCATGTTGTCATGTCTCCTGTTGAACTATAACTATTTCATGGTCTACATTTGTTTACTCATATTTTTCATAGTCTTTCTATAGAACTAGTTAATTTTATAGTGACAGTATAATCAGCAGGTATAAACTATCAATGCCTTCTGAATACTTT
This sequence comes from Neotragus pygmaeus, assembly GCA_006410875.1. Taxonomy (NCBI): domain Eukaryota; kingdom Metazoa; phylum Chordata; class Mammalia; order Artiodactyla; family Bovidae; genus Neotragus; species Neotragus pygmaeus. Next base: position 62,337 of record SJYV01005249.1, on the reverse strand, counting down.
TTAACCAGAAAGGAATTTCCTAACTGTACAAAGCACAAATAGTTATCTCTAGTTAAATGAGAAATCACTAACTGAAAGAAGATAAGATTATTTAAGAATTAACTCCTCCATAATTCAACAAGAGTGTGTAAAAAGGAGGGGTGAGTTAAGATGTTATCTACTGTTTCAAATGTGCGATTCATTTCACTATGAAATGAAGAAATATATATTGATAGAGAGCAGAGTGTCTAAGAGTCTAGAAGGAAACTTTTATTGGTGATTCATCTATGTAAATTGGAGAACTCCATGGCTTCTCTGGTGGCTCAGAGAGTAAAGCATCTACCTGCAATGCTGGAGACCTGGGTTCGATCCCTGGGTCAGGAAGATCCCCTGGGGAAAGAAATGGCAACCCACTCCAGTAAATTCCATGGACAGTGAAGCCTGGTAGGCTACAGTCCATGGAGTTGCAAAGAGTTCGACATGACTGAGTGACTTCACTTTCACTTTCATCTATATAAATTAGCCTCTGTTCCAAAATTGTAGCTTATTAATATTGTTCCACTTTACTATTTGGTGGATAGCTTTAGAAACCTTTCTTTTTCCATTCTATATAGTCTGCAGATAAAAACTTGGCTCTATATTATCTCAGTTGGTTCCTAACAAATGTAAAAATTCCTTGGTTAGTATTTCACTCCACCAATGTAACTTGGTCTTGATTATCACATCTGATTTTTATTTATTTTTCTTAGTAAAAGAGCCTTCCAGACAATGATACTACCATAAAATATGACACCTAAAATGTCCTTGATAGTAAAAATGTTATTAAATGTGAAAGATACATAAAACTTATATATAAAATACAATGAAATATTAACAAATATTTTAAATGATATAAATATTGAGGCATGTGCCATGTGTTCAAAATAACTTGAAGATTCAATATTATAGTAATGACAATTCTTCCTTGTTTTAATAGATTCAATGTAATTATAATCAAAATATCATATCTCTCTGGTGGAAATTGGCAAAACCTATCTGATTTTACTTGGACATGTAAAGGTCTAATATTAGCCAAGACTATTAAAGAATTTTGAGTGATAGGATTTGATATGGCAGACAACCCAAAATAGTATGAATCCACAAGATACATTCAACCATTTCAACAAGCTGCTGCTGCTGCTAAGTCGCTTCAGTTGTGTCCAACTCTGTGCGACCCCATAGACAGCAGCCCTCCAGGCTCCCCTGTCCCTGAGATTCTCCAGGCAAAATCACTGGAGTGGGTTGCCATTTCCTTCTCCAATGCATGAAAGTGAAAAGGGAAAGTGAAGTTGCTAAGTTGTGTCCGACTCCTAGCGACCCCATGGATTGTAGCCTACCAGGCTCCTCTGTCCATGGGAGTTTTCAGGCAAGAGTACTGGAGTGGGTTGCCATTGCCTTCTCCATTCAACAAGCTACCTATGTGTAAAGTTGATTTGTATAAGGAGAAAAAGCAAACTCACATCAAACACACACACACACACGTGCACACACACAAACTGCAAGTCGACTGTGTTTAAATATAATAAACAAAATTAGGAAGGTTCTAGACACTAGTGTAAAAATATATTTATGACCTTGGCATCAGGAAAGAAAAAGGACATGAAAAAATTAACTTAAAGGAGAAGACCAATATTAATACAATTTACTATATCAAAAGACACTATTAACTTGATAAGAAATCTTAACATTGAAGAAGATACCTAAAGAACTCACTGTATAGCATGTCACTAAAAGTGTATCCAGTTAGCCACTGAACATATGAAAATTTGCCTAACATCATTACTCATAATGAAAAAGCATATTAAAGGCATAACAACATGTCTATATCCCATGTTAAGTCATTCAGTTGTGTCCAACTCTGTGAACCTATGGACTATAGCTTTCCAGGCTCCTCTGTCCATGGGATTCTTCAGGCAAGAATACTGGAGTGGGTTGCCATTTCTTCCTCCAAGGGATCTTCCCAACTCCCAAAGGAATAGAAAATTATACAGACTAATAGTACAAGTGATGGTGTGAGTTTGGAGCAACAGGTATTTTTACACATCTTGTGAAAAGATAAATTGGTATATTCCCTCCATAAAAGTGTTTGACATTTTCTATTAAGTTAAACATAGTCACAGTGTAATGCAAGAAATCCCACCAGTAAGTGTATACTAACAGAATGCATACAAGTGCAAAACAAAAACACAGGGGAATACTCATAGCACTATTACTTTAATAAGAGAAAATAATAATTATCCAAATATTCATACTAGAAGAATGGGAAAAGAGAAATGTTCATAAAATGTTAATAGTATAGAGCATTAGGGTGAATTCATTATAGCTGTAGCAACAGCACAAATGAATATCATAACATTGAAAGAAAGGGACCAGAACTTAAAACATATTTTGGATGATTCCAATTACATTAATTCCAAAATCAAGCAAATTATAGCAACATACTTTGGGAAGCAATGAGGTCATTGATTGGAAGGTGGCACAAATGAAGCCTATACAATGAGATCGATATCCTGTTTCTCCACCTGACTTTGGCTAAAAAGGTCTTTGCTCTGTTATAATTCATTGAGCTGTATACTTATGAATCTGTAGTGTTTTTCTATGTGATTAACACTACAAAAATATGATGAAAAGCAAGCAAGTGAACACAAGCATGTTGATCAACTTTATTTTAAATTCAGCATCCCGAAATTTTAAGTAGAACATGAATTCTGCCAGGCAGTTATATTTATATTTTCCCCTTTGATTAGCAAGAGAAAGTGTTTTCTTTCTGGGTTTTGCATCTTCAATTGTCTTAATCTTAGAAAAGCAGAAAGAAATTGTATTCTGAAGAAAATATGGAATTTGGTATGAAACAAACCGGAGAAAAAAGTTTAGTTTCCTTGATGTGGGGTTTAGAATAGGATTTCATTTAGAGATATTATCTCTGATAAAATTCAATTAATGCCATTTCTATAGTTTACCATGCTTCCCAGCCTCATTTCAAAGTGTTTGTGGGTGGCATTTTTGGAATACAGACAAACTAAACTCATTAATGGAAAATATAAATTTCTTCCTTTGTCCTTCATCCTTTTTCATTCTGTTCATCCCAGAATGAGGAGATTTTTGTTTTCAAGCTTAATTTGCAAAAGTTCAATATTGTATTAATACTTCTGAAGCTCCCTAATCCTTTCCATGAAGATGACCAAGTTTTCATGTCATCTTCCATTTGACTGAAGCATTTTCCTTCCTGAATGTTAAACCTAGTTCTTATATTTAATGGAGATCAGATTTTTCACTATTTTTTTTTTTACACGTCTACACAACAGTTGTTTCTGAGGGGTCTTTCTTTGATATATAATCAGTATCTTTTCCTCTGAACACACAACTGTATCTCATGTCGATGTATGGCAAAGCCAATAGAGTATTGTCAAGTAAAATAAAGGCCATATACAAAAGCAAACCCAATAGGTTTCAAAAAAAGAATAATGCTCATTAAATTCAGTGTCGAATCTTATGCTGGATCCTGGAACAGTAAAAATTCACCGGTAGAAAAGAATGAAATCTGAGTAGGTTCTGTAGTTCAGTTAATAGTACTGCACCACTGTTAATCTCTTGCTTTTTAAAAAATGTTCCATAATTAGATAAAGATGCTAAGATTAGAGGAAGCTAGGTGAAGGGTCTACAGGACAGATGCGCTGCACTATCTTTGCAACTGCTTTGTAAATCTAAATCCATTTCAAAGTAAAGTTTTTAAAAAAGGCTGGAAATCAAACTGGCTGTATCTTATAATAACAATTTTTAATAAAGATTTTAAAATAAAGACATAAAATTGCAAAAAAAAAAGTTACCAGATGAAGTAGAATGATTTTTGTGTTTATTTTTTTCTATATTGTCCTTATGTTCTACAATGTGCATGTAACATTTATGAAATAAAAATACAAACAGTAACATGTGCAAATGCATAAACACACACATCCAAAATCCACACTTATTAATTTCAGACTTAATACTTCTAAGCTAAGTGATCATTTTCAAAGCAGATAATTGGCACAATGATCTTCAGCTTGTCCTGGCTCATACCACTGTTTTATTTGCTTTCCTCTGAAGTCTCACTGAATCTTTCCCAAACAAGTGTTCTGAGGAGTGCTGAACTTTCCGTTACCTGAAATTCCAATAACAATGGCAAACAGAAAGTGTCGAATTGTGAATACTACAACGCTTAACTCTTCAATTAATGATATAACCATATATTTAATGTAGAAGAATCTCATGTTTATGTGTAACAACACTTATTATTCTCTAAAGAAGATTTTTTCCTGAAATTAGAAATACTATAGTTATCCCTTGCTTTCTTTACCAGCAATGTAAGTGCCATGCATTACCTACAGCATTAGGTTAAAAACCTTATCTTTCTCATTGGTCTGGTCAAGGAATCAACTATATTAATATTTAAATATGTCATTAAATATTTTATTATTGAAGATAACAGTGTTAATTATACCTGACATTTCTAGAAAAATATTCAGCTATTGGAGATTCATTACCAAGATGCAAGAATTTTCACACAGATACAAATACTTACGGTTGTCCATAAAGTTCCCTGGTGGCTCAGACTGTAAAGAATCTACATGCAATGNTGTGTGTGTGTGTGTGTTTTTAAAGAAATAAGCTGTGATTTCCATGGCAGGTGGAATTCTTGCAAGGGGTGAGCTCTGTTGTGGGGAAGGAGGAGGCATGTGGCAAGGAGCTGAGGGCATCCCCCAGGAGCTGAAGGCACTCTTGGGTCGACAGTCAGCAAGACAAGGACACCTCAGTCCCACAACCACTAGGACTTCAGTTCTGCCACTAATCTGAGGGAAATTGGCAGAAATTATTCCAAGTCTAGGTTCTAGATTATATGCCTAGCTGAAATCTTGATTTCAGCCTTAGGAGACCCTAAACGGGCCCCAACTAAGTGGTTCCAGACTACTGACCCCTGGGAATGGCGAGATAATGTGCCTGTGTTGTCGCAAGCAGCTAAATTTGTGGTAACTTACTACACAGCAATAGAAAGGGAATACAGCTGTGCTCCAGGCATTCTCTGAAATCAACTGGGCTTTCCTTAGGTCCACTTAACAGTACTCTGAGACCACTAAATGGGTGGGGCAGCCTCAAAGCAGGGCTCATCAACAGTGAGAAGCCAATGAGCCACTGAAAATTGGTGTAAAAAACCTAGAAAAACTTTAGCTGTCTTCCCTGGTGGCTCAGATAGTAAAGACTCTGCCTGCAGTGCGGACACCTGGGTTCCATCTCAGGGTTGCCAAGATCCCCTGGAGGAGGGCATGAACACCCACTCCAGTATTCTTGCCTGGAGAATCCCTGTGGACAGAGAGGCCTGGAGGGCTACTGTCATGGGATCACAAAGAGTCGGACATGACTGAGCGACTNGTGTTCTTTTTTTTTTTTTCCACTTTGTTTCATATCCGCACAGATCTACAAGGCTTTTGTTTCATTTCTACCTATTACTCTCTACAGATAAATTCCTTTTAAGCCAGGGAAATGAAGAAATTCAAACTTTGTTTTGGAAATGAGATTAGGAAAGAAGAAACAACTAGAACTGAAGTTACTAGTTTGTTTTAATAACTAGCATTATATATTCCTTTGAAGTAGATTGTGTAGAACGACATTAAATATTTTATCATGAAGGCAATGTAACCACATACTGACCTCATTCTTTGGCTATGTTCATTGCTATGTCTGCATATCTCTAAAACACTTTGTTTGATTTGTTTCACGGATTTATGGCTTTAAACAACCCCATTGTTTCATTGTAGTACATGTAACTTATGCTACAGTTACTATAAACATCTTTTTGGCAAAGACTAAATTATTGCATATGGTTGTAGGTGGTAATGTCTAATAAAAGAATTGATCTTGTGAGTAGAAATTTTTGATCCAGTCTTTTACTTGGAATGACCCACTGTACTCTATTAGAGCAAATGTCTTGTTCAAACACTACTTTGCAACCATTTATAGAGCTAAGGAGGCCAATAGAGTACCTGACATTTAACCTGAAATTTTCTGCACAGAATTCTCCAAATTCTTAATACTCTGTATAATACCCCTGTGTTTAAGGTAAAACGTTTATGAATTAAATAAATGTAAGTACATGTTGTTAAATGGAAAGTTCATTTTCACAATAAGACACCATTGTTTTAAAATAAAGTTTATTGGATCAGAAAGGAGCAAGTTAAAGCAAAACTTCAAAGCATGGCCGTTTTCCTTAGAAGATACTGGCATAAATCTAATCAAGAATATGGTTTTAATTAATGAGAGTAGAGTGAATAGAATATTGTGAAAGGTAAACAAACAATGGTATTATCAAATCTATGATCTGTGACATCATACCTCTGCAAAATTTATTCTATCAAAGGCCCCTTTACATATATAAACAATACATAGACTAAACACACTTGACATATTGGATACTACATGGTTGACAAACACAGTTTTGGATGTGAATCTGCTATTAACAGATAAAGTGTTTTCAATGTGGCACTTCTAATTCTGTAAACCCATTTATGTGCAGGGCCTCTTTTCCCAGTTTTTCACATCAGTGTAGATATACTCATGACTCATCTTCTAGCTCAATAACCCTGTCCTCTGCTGAATCCAATCTGTTCACCTACTCTTTAATAATTTCAGACTGTGCATACTTTAGTCCTTTATCTGTTTATTTTTATTCATTACCCTCTGTTGAGTGACTTCATCTTTTCACCTGTTTTGTCAGTTTCTACTTCTCTTTTCTTAAACCTATTATATTACATTTTAAAAAAGTTGTTATGTATTGACATGAACTGCAACATTTAGATCAGTTGTGAGTGTGAAGTCAAAGAATGTTAGAACGTGAACTTATTCTGAGAATTAGTGGTTACCAGTGGAGAGAGGCAATACAGGGGTAAGGCAGAAAAAAAAAAGGTTTATTATGAAATTATATGATATCTTGTGTGTGTGGAACTTTTGAAAATTGCAAAAGTGCTGTAGAATTTAAAGAATCTTTCATTAAATAAAAAAAAGTATTAATTTAAAAAAGAATGGTGTTGGGAACAAATTGTGGCTGAACTAAAGCTCCGAAATGAAATGACATTCTCATATCCATGTAACACTTGGAAATAGGGGCAAATATTCACCACACTAACTTTATGAAATGTAAGAGCTTTTTAGTTCAAATTGTGATTACTGAAGTTAATTCAAAGTAAGAAATTACTAATTTCAAATAATTACCAAAATGAAATGCTAGAATTGAAAAATAATCTAGATATTATAAATGAAATAAAACAGATATTTGTTGTAAATTAAATGCATTTTCATTAAAAAATATTAGTTTTAAACAAACTCAGATTCAAAGAGTCATTAATGTATGAGCTCACACTATAGTCTTTGAGCATAGCATTCACTAACAAAAAAACAAACATTTTGATGTGTGTATGGGAATTGTAGCCTATATAAATGTCTGTATATTGGTTGCTGCTGCTGCTGTATTGTTTAGAAGGAACAAAAAAAAAAGTCTCTAGCAGTAGGATACAGCTTATTTTCAACATCTGAAATATGCTCTTCATATTGCATATGTTCATATTCTTAAAGACGTTCCAATGAAATGTTTTTCAAATTTACCCCTTCACTCAAAGTATGTGTTTCACATGATTATTTTCCTGTTCCTACCAACATTCCCTATTGAGATCATAATGTCAATATTTTCATATGTTTTCTTTCTAAACCTAATCTTCTTACTGATTTTCTTAATCAATGCCACTAGCATCTTCTTAAAACATGATGTACAACATTTTTGAATGAATTCCAAGTATTCAATTGGGGCAAAACTTATAACCATTAAATGCTATTGATTTCATAACATAAATACCTAATTCTTTGTACTTTACCTGCCACTAACCACACTGAGATTTCCTCTTATTTACATTTGGACAATTGACATAATTGGATTACTGTTTTTTCTATATTTGGTTTTAAACTGTGCACTTTTGAAAACTGAATCTTTCTAAAATATAACTAATTGTAGCAACTCATTTTTCTGAAATGGGGCATTTACTTGGCTCTTGATTCAGCTATATCTTCAGAATACCCCTTAGAAAGTACAGTTATTGATCTCTAATAGGTGAGTAAATTGAAACCTAGTGATGTTAATTTGCCAAAGATCACAGTTTATATATCAAAGAACTCCAATTCCTGGCCTGTCAGACTACAGAATTATTTTTCCTTCGAACTCTCAATCTCACTCATTTTGATGTGTTCATCTTAATGATTTATTAACTAATTAACAGCACAGTGAATTAGATATTATCATTTATATAGGTGAGACATCTAACCCAGAAAAGTTAAGCAGTTTGTTTCAACATAATACAAAGAAGAGTGGCAAAACTAGCATTTAAAGCTTAAGTAGCGTTTGAAGCTTTTTCTGCTTAAAAATCCTGTGTCCCTTTCTGTATCTCTACATGAATAACTTCTGCTCAAAATTTATGTATAGGAATACTTTGTCTCCTTAACGTATTAAAGACTCCTTAAAAAAAAACAAAAACACCTGAGTTATATTTGTAAATCCCTCACTCTTTTCAATCTTTTAAATGGGTTCTTCCATGATACACCATAGGCTCATATTCCATCTACTTTTAAAACTTTCATGTACTGCATTCTCCACAAATTCTTCACTGATTCTGCAACTGAAAAGAGATGCTTTTCTCTAAACTTCCACACATTTCTACCTCTTTTAGACTTTTTAGGGTCTTACTTTTCTTTTCTGCATTATTCTATTTCTTATAGAGTATCTTAAGTTGCTTGAAGGTAGGGTAGGGTATATTTACCTGTTTTAAAAATAGAATGAATACAAATTTAGAATAGGCCATCCAGAAATTTAATGTGCATATTAGAATTTATTTTCTAAAGATAGTGAGCTTCATAGACTGATTTTAAAGTATTCAGAATCCTATACTAACAACATTCAATACTATTTCACTATAAATGTGAAAATGAGCCCACAAATTATAAAGTACTCTTTTGAATTTTTGTAAAGGTTATGTACTTGGACTTTCTTAGGCTTTCTTTTGAACTATAGATAATAACAATATTTTTGCTAAACCAATTGAGTCAAATAGATTCACAACAGTTATTTACAAGATGGTTAACAATAATTGAAACATTTCAGTTGTATTATAATAAAAATAATATTGGACTTGAGGTGATAAATAATGCCATAACCTATTATGGTCTGGGGTTACCCATTTAACTTATATGTAGAGCACATCATGTGACATGCTGGACTGGATGAAGTACAAGCTAGAATCAAGATTGCCAGGGGAAATACCAGTAACCTCAGATATGCAGATGACAGTACCTTTATGGCAAAAAGTGAAGAGGAACTAAAGAGCCTCTTCATGAGGGTGAAAGAGGAGACTGAAAAAGCTGGCTTAAAACTCAACATTCAAAAAATGAAGATCATGACATCTGGTCCCATAGCTTCATGGCAAATAGATGGGGAAACAGTGGAAACAGTGACAGACTTTATTTTGGGGGGCTCCAAAATCACTGCAGATGGTGACTGCAGCCATGAAATTAAAAGATGCTTGCTCCTTGGAAGAAAAGCTATGTCCAACCTAGACAGCATATTAAAAAGCAGAGACATTACTTTCCCGACAAAGGTCTGTCTAGTCAAAGCTATGGTTTTTCCAGCAGACGTGTATGGATACGAGAATTTGACTAAAGAGAAAGCTGAGCACCGCAGAATTGATGTTTCTAAACTGTGGTGTTGGAGAACACTCTTGAGAATCCCTTGGACTGCAGGGAGATCCAACCAATCCGTCTTAAAGGAAGGACTAATGCTGAAGCTGAAACTCCAATATTTTGGCCACCTGATACAAAGAACTAGGACTCCTTGGCAAAGACCCTATTGCTGGGAAAGATTGAAGGTAGGAGGAGAAGGGGACAACAGAGAATGAGATGCTTAGATGGCATCATTGAATAAATGGACATGAGTTTGAGTAAATTCCAGGAGTTGGTGATGGACAGGGAAGCCTGGCGCACTGCAGTCCATGGAGTCACAAAGAGTTGGACACGCCTAAGCAACTGAACTGAGACATAAAATGTACATGTAACAAACAGGGATATACTCTAAGTTTTCATTAAAAGCAGGTATACAAAAATGTTTCAGAAAGAATCTTTAAAATGTTCTTTTTGACTTCACAGTGTATGACAAACACTAACACAAAGCAGAAAATCCAACAAAATAGTACATCTCAGGAAGACACAAAAATACGTTAAAATTTTAGTATGGTGACATACACAATGAAACACAACTAGAAATAAGTAACAGAAATAGAGCTATAAATTTCACAAATACAGGGAGATTAAACAGCAAAACTGTTAATAACCCATGGATTAAAAAATGTCTCAAGAGAAATAGAAAAATACTTTGAACTGAACCAAAGGAAAATAAAAGTACAACATATCAAATAATGTGAGATGCAACAAAAGTAGTGATTAGATTGAAAGTTATATAATCAATGTATATATTAGAAAAGAACATAGATCTAAAATCCATATACCTAAGCTTCCCCTGGTAAACTAAAGAAAGCAATTTTAGCTTAAAGCTAGCAGGAGAAATAATACAATTTATAGGAGACAACAATAAAATTGAAAAAATGAAGTCAGTAGAAAAAAATTGAATAAAACCAAGTGCTATTTCATAGAAAAGGTCAATAAAATTAATAAACCTCTATCCAGGCTAATTATGACTAAAGGAGAGAAGATACTATTAGCATCAGAAATGAAACAGGGGCATCCCTGCTGATCTGATGGAAATTTAAACAATACCAAAGTAATATTTTGAACAACTCTATGGTGTTGACTCATTGGAAAAGACTCTGATGCTGGGAGGGATTGGGGGCAGGAGGAGAAGGGGACGACAGAGGATGAGATGGCTAGATGGCACCACTGACTCGATGGACGTGAGTCTGGGTGAACTCCAGGAGTTGATGATGGACAGGGAGTTCTGGCTTGCTGTGATTCATGGGCTCGCAAAGAGTCAGACACAACTAAGCGACAGAACTGAACTGAACTGATGGTCCACAAGAAGTTTGATAACTTAGATTAAATGAAACAATTCATTGAAAGAAATAAACTATCAAGATCATGTAACGAAAAGTAGATAATGTGAACACATCTTTTTTAAATATATACAAGTATTAAATAATCAAAAATTCACTTTAAAAAGCAACAGACCAAGATGGTTTCACTGGTAAATTCTAGTAACACAGAAGAAATTATATCAATTCTGTATAACTGTTCCAGAAAATAGGAACAGAGAGCATACTTCCTAATTCATTCTATAAGACCAGCATTATTAAAAGCAGATAAAATACAATGAGACTCATAGGCTCTTACTTTAGCTGTTAGTTGAACAGTTACCAAATATTCATAAAATCAGTTAGAGTCTAGATTTTTGATATGCCTACAAAGTAGTTAAAATTTATATTTGTGATGGCCTATATTAAATTGCTATTTTTTTCCCTCAAATGGCAAATTATTTTCATGTCTTGTTCTAAATCTGGGCAAGATAACCTGGAGTGATAAGAGGGGGAATATAAAGAAAAAATTATATAGGTAGTTAGACAAAAACTTTGACTTACAAAATTATTTCATCTTTTAAAGAGTGGTTAAAGTAAAACACATGACTGAAAATAAAAGCCTAGATGTCAAAATAAAAATTATCTAAAACGAGGAGAAAAACAAGCAGAATCCTTAACGATCTATTGATTAACTCAGGATTGTATTTCATTTTAATTTGTTAGTAAGAATTTCCAAATAATGTCCACTTAAACTCAAAGAGGAAACCTGTAATGATAACTGCTAACACATCAAAATACATAGTACAATGTATAAAGCAAAATAAAAGATACTGCATAAGGTATCCTATTTTATGAAGGTACATCTTGTACATCCTTTTAATGAACAATATTTTCTAAGAACTTCTTTAAAAAAATTAGCTCATAGTAAAAGTTATTTGACTTATATGCAGAGTACATCATGAGAAATGCTGGGCTGGAAGAAGCACAAGCTGGAATCAAGATTGCCGGGAGAAATATCAATAACCTCAGTTATGCAGATGACACCACCCTTATGGCAGAAAGTGAAGAGGAACTAAAAAGCCTCTTGATGAAAGTGAAAGAGGAGAGTGAAAAAGTTGGCTTAAAGCTCAACATTCAGAAAACGAAGATCTTGGCATCTGGTCCCATCACCTAATGGCAAATAGATGGGGAAACAGTGGAAACAGTGTCAGACTTTATTTTGGGGGGCTCCAAAATCACTGCAGATGGTGATTGCAGCCATGAAATTAAAAGAGGCTTACTCCTTGGAAGAAAAGTTATGACCAACCTAGATAGCATATTCAAAAGCAGAGATATTACTTTGGCAACAAAGGTCTGTCTAGTCAAGGCTATGGTTTTTCCAGTGGTCATGTATGGATGTGAGAGTTGGACTGTGAAGAAAGCTGAGTGCCGAAGAATTGATGCTTTTGAACTGTGGTGTTGGAGAAGACTCTTGAGAGTCCCTTGGACTGCAAGGAGATCCAACCAGTCCATTCTGAAGGAGATCAGCCCTGGGTGTTCTTTGGAAAGAACGATGCTAAAGCTGAAACTCCAGTACTTTGGCCACCTCATGCGAAGAGTTGACTCATTGGAAAAGACTCTGATGCTGGGAGGGATTGGGAGCAGGAGGAGAAGGGGACGACAGAGGATGAGATTGATGGATGGCATCACCGACTCAATGGACATGAGTTTGAGTGAACTCCAGGAGTTGGTGATAGACAGGGAAGCCTAGTGTGCTGCAATTCGTGGGGTCGCAAAGAGTCGGACATGACTGAGCAACTGAACTGAAATGACTGAACAGTATCAAGATGCAGTTTGTCAACATGCACTTGACTTATCTTTTTATTCTTCATGTGAAATTGGAGATGAAAATTTGCTGTTCTCACCAGATGCATCAGTGATTTTAGTATCAATTCTGTCAAACAACATTAATGAGTTTTTCCAAATATGAGTGAATTTTAAATTACCTTTATAAATAACTGCAGTGTAGTTCTGCTTGCAGTAAAGCTGAGCAAATCCTATTAGATCCAGACTCCAGTAGATAGTAACAACAGACTTCAGACAAATTGAAGAAACAGAACAAAATATATGAAGGTAAAAGAAGACTCTTGAGAGGTTTCAACCTTGTCTTTTGTTTTCAGTGGCTCTTAGCCTGACAATGTCAGGTTGTTATGGACACTACACAGGATGGCTCTAATGCTAACCAACTCATCCTCTGTGAGAAGTGAAGAACTAGAGAATGAAGTGTAGAACAGCTATGGCTATCAATCTGATCAACTATAATACAGCACATGGTAGCATAAAATGAGAGCTCAAATTATGTTAGATCATTCATGACTCCAAAAGTTAACTGAATTCTGAAAATTTTGGCCCTAAATATACTGACAATAAGTGCACTTCTTAATTTTTCCAGATAAAACAAGTTAATATGCCTTGGACCACAAAGATAGAAAAAAGCATCTAAAGTTACAGCTCTCTTTGGTTGTGCCTAGTTTGTACAGGGCTTTTGGCCACATGCTTTATGTAAGTTATATGCAGTGCTTATAAGAACTCTGCAAGGCAGAAATTATTATCCTCAAATGGGAGTAGCCTAATAAAGTAAGTTAAGCATCTATTAATTCATAGCTAAGGTGATAATCTAGGTCTATGTGAAAGAAAAATGTTTTTTAAATCTATAGATTTAAAGCATTTGCCCTGGAAGTTGGTCATCTCTAGATCCATCTGGACCAGAGGTGACCAAATAGGGCATTTTAGGAATGTAATCACCATCCCCTGAACTATAGGATTTAGCTTCAAAAATATGTCATGTGATTTCTGTGTTATTTCTGTCCCTTCAAAATAATATGTGCTTATGGTAAATTTAAGAAGGATGCACTACTAAAATTTCCTTTAAATGTTAAGTGTTCTAGTTGACATTTGATCAGAAGGCCTGAGATAATCAATGTACCAAACATGGATTTTAATATATCTTGTAAATAAAATGCTTAATATTTCTATGACATTACATTTATTATGGTTAAGATTTTAAAAAATAGTTTGCTACCATTAACTAAATTCTGATCATATTTAATATGCTTATCATTCCTACTTAAGGCAAATGTGTCCCCTGTTGGTGATTCAGATGATGGTATTATTACAGAAAATGAAAGAGCCACATATTGTATCAACTTACTTTTATGTCACTATTTAGTAAGACTGCTGTGCTCAGACAGTATTAATCTTCAGTAAAGGATACATCTTTTTTCTCTTGATTTTTAATTTTTAGAACTGATACTTGAGATATAAAATTTTAGTATCTTGCTGTATCTTCATCCTTAGCATGTTTACTCTCTAGATATGTTAAACAGCCACTTGTATAAGTCAAAAACATGTTTGTTAAACAAGAATACCATTAATTGGCTAATGGAAAATCTTGGAGTGTAAGGTTACATATGCTTAAATTGTCAATGTCATCAATCCTGCCTATGAATTTTCTAGACTAATTTTTTCAAGTATATCTATGTGTTTAGAATTTGTAAATTTAAAAACTAATGAAAATAATATAATAAGCAACATGTAATACCAGGAACATATTCCCTGGGGCAGTATGTAATTCTGCCTGGCAAAGGGAATGGGTTTGCCGTTCCCTTCCCCAGATGGAAATAGGCACATTAAAGGACACATAAAGATGGGCACAATAAAGGATAGAAATGGTATGAATACAAGAGAAGCAAAATATATTAAGAAGAGGTGGCAAGAACGCACAGAAAAATTACACAAAAATATTTTAATGACCCAGATAACCACGATGGCATAATCACTCACGTAGAGCCAGACATCCTGGAATNTGAAGTGTAGAACAGCTATGGCTATCAATCTGATCAACTATAATACAGCACATGGTAGCATAAAATGAGAGCTCAAATTATGTTAGATCATTCATGACTCCAAAAGTTAACTGAATTCTGAAAATTTTGGCCCTAAATATACTGACAATAAGTGCACTTCTTAATTTTTCCAGATAAAACAAGTTAATATGCCTTGGACCACAAAGATAGAAAAAAGCATCTAAAGTTACAGCTCTCTTTGGTTGTGCCTAGTTTGTACAGGGCTTTTGGCCACATGCTTTATGTAAGTTATATGCAGTGCTTATAAGAACTCTGCAAGGCAGAAATTATTATCCTCAAATGGGAGTAGCCTAATAAAGTAAGTTAAGCATCTATTAATTCATAGCTAAGGTGATAATCTAGGTCTATGTGAAAGAAAAATGTTTTTTAAATCTATAGATTTAAAGCATTTGCCCTGGAAGTTGGTCATCTCTAGATCCATCTGGACCAGAGGTGACCAAATAGGGCATTTTAGGAATGTAATCACCATCCCCTGAACTATAGGATTTAGCTTCAAAAATATGTCATGTGATTTCTGTGTTATTTCTGTCCCTTCAAAATAATATGTGCTTATGGTAAATTTAAGAAGGATGCACTACTAAAATTTCCTTTAAATGTTAAGTGTTCTAGTTGACATTTGATCAGAAGGCCTGAGATAATCAATGTACCAAACATGGATTTTAATATATCTTGTAAATAAAATGCTTAATATTTCTATGACATTACATTTATTATGGTTAAGATTTTAAAAAATAGTTTGCTACCATTAACTAAATTCTGATCATATTTAATATGCTTATCATTCCTACTTAAGGCAAATGTGTCCCCTGTTGGTGATTCAGATGATGGTATTATTACAGAAAATGAAAGAGCCACATATTGTATCAACTTACTTTTATGTCACTATTTAGTAAGACTGCTGTGCTCAGACAGTATTAATCTTCAGTAAAGGATACATCTTTTTTCTCTTGATTTTTAATTTTTAGAACTGATACTTGAGATATAAAATTTTAGTATCTTGCTGTATCTTCATCCTTAGCATGTTTACTCTCTAGATATGTTAAACAGCCACTTGTATAAGTCAAAAACATGTTTGTTAAACAAGAATACCATTAATTGGCTAATGGAAAATCTTGGAGTGTAAGGTTACATATGCTTAAATTGTCAATGTCATCAATCCTGCCTATGAATTTTCTAGACTAATTTTTTCAAGTATATCTATGTGTTTAGAATTTGTAAATTTAAAAACTAATGAAAATAATATAATAAGCAACATGTAATACCAGGAACATATTCCCTGGGGCAGTATGTAATTCTGCCTGGCAAAGGGAATGGGTTTGCCGTTCCCTTCCCCAGATGGAAATAGGCACATTAAAGGACACATAAAGATGGGCACAATAAAGGATAGAAATGGTATGAATACAAGAGAAGCAAAATATATTAAGAAGAGGTGGCAAGAACGCACAGAAAAATTACACAAAAATATTTTAATGACCCAGATAACCACGATGGCATAATCACTCACGTAGAGCCAGACATCCTGGAATGCAAAGTCAAGTGGGCCTTAGGAAGCATCACTATGAACAAAGCTAGTGGAGCTGATGGCATTCCAGTTGAGCTATTTCAAATCCTAAAAGATGATGCTGTCAAAGTGCTGCACTCAATATGCCAGCAAATTTGGAAAACTCAGCAATGGCCACAGGACTGGAAAAGCTCAGTTTTCATTCCAATCCCAAAGAAAGGCAAGGCCAAAGAATGTTCAAACTACTGCACAATTGCAGTTATCTCACACGCTAACAAAGTAATGCTCAAAATTCTCTAAACCAGGCTTCAACAGTACCTGAACCATGAACTTCCAGACGTTCAAGCTGAATTTAGAAAAGGCAGAGGAACCAGAGATCAAACTGCAAACATCCACTGAATCATAAAAAAAAGCAAGAGAACTCCAGAAATACATCTATTGCTGCTTTACTGACTATGCCAAAGACTTTGACTCTGTCGATCATAACAAGCTGTGTAAAATTCTTAAAGAGACGGGAATACCAGACCACCTGACCTGCCTCCTGAGAGGCAGGCCAAGAAGTAACAATTAGAACCAGACATAGAACAATAGACTTGTTCCAAATAGGGAAAGGAGTACATCAAGGCTGTACATTGTCACCCTGGTTATTTAACTTTTATGCAGAGCACATCATGAGAAATGCCAGGCTTGATGAAGCACAAGCTAGCATCAAGAATGCCAGGAGAAATATTACTAACCTCAGATATGCAGAAGATACCACTCTTACAGCAGAAAGCGAAGAANCAAGAGGCTTTTTAGTTCCTCTTCAGTTTCTGCCATAAGGGTGGTGTCATCTGCATATCTGAGGTTATTGATATTTCTCCTGGCAATCTTATTCCAGTTTGTGCTTCTTCCAGCCCAGGGTTTCTCATGATGTATTCTGCATATAAGTTAAATAAGCAGGGTGACAATACACAGCCTTATGTACTCCTTTTCGTATTTGGAACCAGTCTGTTGTTTCCTGTTCAGTTCTAACTGTTGCTTCCAGACCTGCATATAGGGTTCTCAAGAGGCAGGTCATGTGGTCTGGCAAGCTCATCATTTTCAGAATTTTCCACAGTTTTTATTGTGATCCACACAGTCAAAGGATTTGCCATAGTCAATTAAGCAGAAATAGAGGTTTTTCTGGAACTCTCTTGCTTTTTCGATGATCCAGTGGATGTCGGCAATTTGATCTCTGGTTCCTCTGCCTTTTCTAAAATCAGCTTGAACATCTATCTGGAAGTTCACGGTTCATGTACTGCTAAAGCCTGGCTTGAGAATTTTGAGCATTATTTTACAAGCATGTGAGATGAGTCCAGTTGTGCAGTAGTTTGAGCATTCTTTGGCTTGCCTTTCTGTGGAGTTGGAATGAANTATCTGGAAGTTCTCGGTTCATGTACTGCTAAAGCCTGGCTTGAGAATTTTGAGCATTATTTTACAAGCATGTGAGATGAGTCCAGTTGTGCAGTAGTTTGAGCATTCTTTGGCTTGCCTTTCTGTGGAGTTGGAATGAAAACTGACCATTTCCAGTCCTGTGGCCACTACTGAGTCTTCCAAATTTGCTGGCATATTGTGTGCAGCACTTTCACAGCATCGTCTTTTAAAATTTGAATGACTCAACTGGAATTCCATCACCTGCATTTGCTTTGTTCATANTCCACCATGACCCGCCTGTCTTGGGTTGCCCTGCAGACATGGTTTGGTTTCATTGAGTTAGTTGCCAAATAAAGCAACCAAGATATCCTACAATAGGTTAATGGAATTCTGCTGTATTCATACAATGGAATATTATTCAGCATTAAAAAGAAATGAGCTGTCAACCCACAATCAGGCATGGAGAAAACTTAGATGTCTATTTCTTAGAGACACCAGTCTTTAAAGGGTATATACTGCATTATTCCAGAAGCAGGTTTGGTGTGGAAGGAACACAAGGGTTTTAGATCAGTGAAACTACTCTGAATGATACCATTATGATGGATATATGTCATTATGCATTTTCAAAACGTGTACAACATAAGTAAAACTTGATGTAAACCAAGGACTTAAGTGAGTAATAATGTATCAGTATTGGTCCAGGGTCATTAGAAAAGACCTTGATGCTGGGAAAGATTGAAGGCAGGAGGAGAAGGGGACAACAGAGGATAAGATGGTTGAATGGCATCACCCACTCAATGGACATGAGTTTGAGCAAGCTCTGGGAGATGGTGAAGGACAGAAATCTGATATACTGCAGTCCAAGGGCTCACAAAGAGTCAGACACGACTGAGTGACTGAACAAGAACAAATTGGTTCATCAGTTTTAACAAGTATACAACACTAATGTAAGATGTTAACAATAAGTAACCTGAGGAAAGGAGAGGAAAAGGGAGCATGTTTTCTTTTTTTTGTAAACAGAAAACAGAGATTAAAAATTATACTAAATTTAAAACAAAAATGCAAGTATTCCAGGCAGGAGGTCTGGGAGGATGCCAGGCAGCAAAAGTTAGAGGAAAGAATCAGGTATCTGAAAAGCAGGACCAAAGGCAAAGGGACTGCTAAAAGGACAGACTAGGGAGAAGTGAGGGTCTATAAAAAAAAATAAAATTGTTAAAAACTTAAAAAGAAAAACTAGTTTTCCTCTAAGTGCAGAATGACTACAAATTATAACATCTATTTTTCATTATCTCATATAATTCCCCCCCAAATCCTCTGACATAGAGTGTTTCTGATTTCTTAAGTAAACCAAGACTGATGTCAATTAACTTGTCCAATATCACCTAAATGACAAGCAAGGACAGACAAGAACTTATTCTATATCCTCATAGTGACAGTCACACAAACGCAGATGATACTGTAAATAGATGGTTAGGGATTTATTTTCTAAGAAATCATATACACAAACTCATACATACATATGTGTACAAGTGGAAGTGAATATATGTGTATTATACATCCTTCTAGAGGAGGAAAAGCAATAGTCCTATCTCTTCTTTGGAGTCACTTGATTGGCTCTTATTTATTAATTCTCATATATTGGAAGAGAGCAAGGTGCCATGGTGGGCCTAAACAGGAGGAATTTGGATAAAGTTAAATGGTTCATGTAAAAGAACATCAGAAATTTTGTCTATTCAGAGACAATGTTGGGAAAGGGACAAGGGGTTCAGAAACACAGAGAAGTTGCATGGGTCAGTTATACATGAACGAAAGAATCTGGGTGAGGTCCAGAATAGATCAAACTGATAGGAAGTAGAGGTCATAGGAAAGGAAATGATATGAAGATCAAGAATTTAGCAGTTTCAGAGACCTGAATCAATTGCAACCCCCTACATGAGAATGCCAGTGGGATCTGCAGAGAGGATGGGAACTCTGAGCACACCACGGAACTTGGTGGAGTTTCAAGCTAATTAATTCTTATATTAAGGTAATGGTTACACACAGAATATTGCAGAATGTGGGGTTATCTGTGTGGTACACTCTCAGCTTCCAAATTTATTGAAAGCATATTAACTGTGTCTGCTCTGAGATTTACTGAAACATTTTTGTCAACCAATTTTGAATAAACCCAAAGGTATTGATTCACCTTTCACTAACTATTAAACATGTCTGAGAACATACAAACACAGGGAGTAGATTTAAAGTATTCAGCTACATTAAAATATAACCATGAAAACATGCCATTCTGTCTTCTGTTACCTTGCACAATACATTGGGAATGTAAAGGATATAGGGACAAAGATTTTTGTTTTATTTTTGCTATATTTACACTGCCTAGAAGAGTATGTGGTACAAATGAGTTGTTACATGAATATTTATTAAATGATTATTATATGCATAGGTTGCTTCTCTCTGTAAACTCTATATTCTTGATACCACTTCCAAATAAACACGATTTAGTAGCAAGGTCATTTTTTTTTTCTCATTGAACCTCTAATTTCTTATGTAGGGACTAAAAATTGAAGCCATTTCTCTTTAGCTCTTTTCAGATGAAAAGATCCAAATCAAAATGGAGCTGATACATTTGTTAACAAATCACAAGGTAGACTGGAATTAATCATAACTCCTCTAAAGCTGTATTGTTTTACACTTTCACACATGTTCAAAACTACTTTTGTTGAAAAGAGTCAAAAGAGAAATTACTTTAAAAATCAAAGATTGGGATTTTACAACTCAACATACAATGAAACACATGTGCTAGCTAAAAGGTTCCATTTTGTCTCTTCACTTTAACTCCTCTGATCACACTGAACATGAAATGAATGAATCACATACTTCAGTATCTTGTTTGGTAGTTACCCAATAATGTTTCTAGTTTTCTTAAAATTACTTTAAGAAAATATTTGCAAACACAAATTACTAAGATTGAAAGACATTTTCTTTTTCCTTTATTTGAAAATGGTAAGGTACAATTCAATTGAAGATTGGTTAGGCAATACCGGATGGTGAGAAGCTAGAGAAGTTCTATGGTAAGATTCAACTTCACCAACAATTATTTCCCAAGTACTAATACTACTATACGCATGTGCAGTATTTTCCAGTTTTCAACATTCTTATGTAACAAAAGTTGAAATGGAGACTCAAAGAAATTTTACTGATGGGACTCACATCAATAAAAAGTGACAAAGTCAGGGTTAGAATTTACCTCTTTGATTTACAAGGATAACAATAGTCACAGTTCATTATCACATAGCCCAAGCATTTTATATTATATAAAATACTCATTGCTTAAAAAAAAAAACACGATGTTATCACAATTTCAAGCAGGATGTACTGAGGTGATCATGAATATTTGAGTAATAATAAATAGCAATAATAAAATACAATAGTAGTAAGATCAACATTTGCTCTACCAAGTAAAATTCTAAGCACTTTAGGTTATTATCTTCTGTAATTTTCTCAGCATCTTCATAAGGTAGGAAGGAGATGCTGAGAATTTTTTATCCCTGTTTTATAGATAGAAGTATTTAAGGCTAAAACTGTTAATTGACTTTACAGAAAGACGAAGGCTTCTTATGAGGTAGACTTGGGACTTGAATTCGGACCAGAGGCCAGGTTTTAGCCATCATATAATTCTGTCTCTCCTGAATCTGGCTTTTAACTACATAATTCCTCTGTGTCACAATTTCAAATTTATAATGTGGGTGTGATTATATAAGTCCTGCTTACTGGGAATAACACTGTTTTTAAATAAGAAAATGGATATAAAAATCATTTGCAAAGTGCAAACATGAAACAAATGTGAGCTTTTACAAGCTAAAATTCAACTTTTGTAATGTTTGTCATTAATTCTTTTCCTTCTTTTCTGTTTTCCTTTTTTTTTCGTCTCTAGTTGGCAGCTTTGCTATACTAATGAGTGTAAGCAATGTGGTTAGGTTTTGCGAATTCCAATCAGCTTCCCTCTGTCCTATGACTAGTTCCCAATCAAATACTTCCAATCACAGGGGGATAAGGGAAGTTGTGTGTTTATACAGTAAATCCATCATCACAGATAAAAAAAAATTTTCAATAGCGTATGCTGCATATTGACTGAGGATTAACATATTTATATATGAAGGATAGAGTATTATTCATTTTATATTTTCATCTAAGTTATTCTTTAAGAATTCTGAAACTTTGGGAATTGTTTGTAAAATGTGAGATCTTCAGTGTTTTCTTTCCACAGATTTGTTAAAAAGAACCTACACGTTTAAGTTAAGTATGGTGAGCTGTCATCAGCTTCTAATTGCAGAACTAGAGTCTTCAGTAAAATTGGGCAGTGGAACAAATTACTTATGGCACTTTACTCTTTTTCCCTTTTGGTTTTAAGTCTGTGTTGACAGGGTAACTTAACATTAGTTTTAGGCTCTTAGAAATATGTGGCCCTATTTGCATTTGTTGCTGTTTTCATTTTTCTTGCCTAAACGTAATTTACCTTGCAATAAGATCACTAAAAATGAAAACTGATATCATAAAATACCTCTTTTCATAAAAAATGTTGAACAACTGGCATTGAAGACTAAAACAAATGACATGTGGCAAAATCTAATCAACATAACTATACATTTTATCTCTTTGTCATCATTTATTAACTTATTTCATTTTTCTCCCTTTTTCCTGCATTTAATATTTCTTACCTTGTGGCAACACACATGTTGGTGATCAGCTAATTTATGCCTTATGTTGTATATAGAATTTAACGGCTGCCAGTAATTATATTGGTAGACAAACTAGAGATTTTTCACTTCTCAGCTAAAAACCAACCATGTGTTCTGCTTTAAAGCAATGTGGTTTTATTTTATGAATTTTCTGCAAGAAAAATAAAAAAGAAAATCAGAGCTGTGAAATTTGCCATTATTCATGAAAAATTATCTGATGGAAAACTGAAACTCAAAGAAAGGGAGCAGATTTTTTTTTTTTTTTTAAGTTCAGCTTTACTATTAGGTATGTGCTCAGAGGAGACAATGTTAGAATTTAAAGACTCATCTTTCTGTAACATTTTAATTGTTGACAGATACCAGTGCTGGCTAACAGTAATCATGTTGCTTAATATACCTGTCAGTTTCTTATTTGAACTCTTTTCTTACAAATAAAATTAGAAATTTCAGGTTCATTTAAAATTTGACCATTGACAAAAGCAGCATAGAGGCATATCCTTTTAGTTAAACATTTCAGTATTTCAAACATTCCATAAAAACAAAGTATTATTTTGATATTAAATTAAAATGTATTTTCAAAAACAAATTCACATTAATCTTGAAAGCCAGTTGCTAATTCCTCTATTTACACTCACCATGTATATCTTTAGGAGCTATTAATTATCTAATGAGATAGTCATCTTTGCATGAAATGTTCCCTTGGTACCTCTAATCTTCTTGAAGAGACCTCTAGTCTTTCCCATGCTATTGTTTTCCTCTATTTCTTTCCATTGATCACTTAGGAAGGGTTTCTTATCTCTCCTTGCTAATCTTTGAAACTCTGCATTCAAATTATATATCTTTCCATTTCTCCTTTGCCTTTTGCTTCTCTTTTCAGCTATTTGTAAGGCTACTTCTTTTCTTATTTTCTCAGCTATTTAATGCAAAGACAGGCACAATAAAGTACAGAAATGGTATGGACCTAACAGAAGCAGAAGATATTAAGAAGAGATGGCAAGAATACACTATATACACTATATATATATATATATATATATATATATATATCACAGAATNCAGCTATTTAATGCAAAGACAGGCACAATAAAGTACAGAAATGGTATGGACCTAACAGAAGCAGAAGATATTAAGAAGAGATGGCAAGAATACACTATATACACTATATATATATATATATATATATATATATATATCACAGAATATATATATAGAGAGAGAGAGAAGAACTATACAAAAAAGATCTTAATGACCCAGATAACCACAATGATTTGATCACTCACCTAGAGCCAGACATCCCTAGACTGTAAAGTCAAGTGGGCCTTATGAAGCATCACTACTAACAAAGCTAGTGGAGGTGATGGAATTCTAGTTGAACTATTTCAAATCCTGAAAGATGATGCTGTGAAGGTGCTTCACTCAATTTTCCAGCAAATTTGGAAAACTCAGCAGTGGCCACAGGACTAGAAAAGGTCAGTTTTCATTCCAATCCCAAAGAAAGGCAATGCCAAAGAATGCTCAAACTACCACACAATTGCACTCATCTCACACGCTATTAAGTAAAGCTCAAGATTCTCCAAGCCAGGCTTCAACAGTACCTGAACCATGAACTTCCAGATGTTCATGCTGGTTTTAGAAAAGGCAGAGGAACCAGAGATCAAATTGCCAACATCCGCTGGATAATGGAAAAAGCAAGAGAGTTCCAGAAAAAACATCTATTTCTGCTTTACTGAATATGCCAAAGCCTTTGACTTTGTGGATCACAACAAACTGTGGAAAATTCTTAAAGAGACAGGAATACCAGAACACCTGACCTACCTCCAGAGAAATATGTATGCAGGTCAGGAAACATTAGTTAGAATCAGACATGGAACAATGGACTGGTTCCAAATTGGGAAAGGAGTATGACAAGGCTTATTTAACCTATATGCAGAGTACATCATGAGAAACACTGGGTTGGATGAACCACAAGCTGGAATCAAGATAATTGGAAGAAATATCAATAACCTCAGATATGCAGATGACACCACACTTATAGCAGAAAGCAGAGAAGAACTAAAGAACCTCTTGATGAATGTGAAAGAGGAGAGTAAAAAAGCTGACTTAAAACTCAACATTCAAAAAACTAAGATCATGGCATCTGGTCCCATCACTTCATGGCAAATAGAAGGATAAACAAAGGAAACAGTAACAGACTTTATTTTCTTGAACTTCAAAATCACTGCAGTGAATGTAGCCATGAAATTAAAAGATACTTGCTCCTTGGAAGAAAAGCTATGACCAACCTAGACAGCATATTAAAAACCAGAGACATTACTTTGCCAACAAAAGTCTGCTTACCTTAACAAAAAGATGATGGAAGAGCTT
Source organism: Neotragus pygmaeus (assembly GCA_006410875.1). Classification (NCBI taxonomy): domain Eukaryota; kingdom Metazoa; phylum Chordata; class Mammalia; order Artiodactyla; family Bovidae; genus Neotragus; species Neotragus pygmaeus. Next base: position 37,325 of record SJYV01005249.1, on the reverse strand, counting down.
CGACATATATAAAGGATCTTTTATTAAAATTGTTTTTTTTTGAACTGTTTCACATAGCAATAATTTAGATCACCCTTCTTTATATATCAACATTTCAAATTTTTATATCCTCCAGCTTTCTGATTCTTTTATCCTTTTTTTCCACTCTTGCCCTTTTTATTCCTAACCTTGTTCCAATTATAAGGGAACATTTCCAATGTAAACAAAACTTTAGTATTATATAAATATACATAAAATCCAGTAACTTTCAAGATAGTTGTATTATACCATTTACACTGAACATCTATAAAGTGTTCTTTGTCTTTTAAAGTAATGACATCAAGTGTTGCTCACAACAATTTTTCCTGATATACTACTCTCCTAAACCTGTCTCTTATACACATCTTGCCTTTTGCTNTAACTTTCAAGATAGTTGTATTATACCATTTACACTGAACATCTATAAAGTGTTCTTTGTCTTTTAAAGTAATGACATCAAGTGTTGCTCACAACAATTTTTCCTGATATACTACTCTCCTAAACATACACAAAAGCTATGCCTGCCTACAAGTCATGTTGGGAAATGCAGTCATTTCCTACTATTAATCCTGTAAGATTAATGTACACACAGCAAAATTTCAAGGAATTTCATTACAAAGACAAAATGGAAAGAATGGGTACCAAGCAACAGTTAAAGTATTCACCCACTAAGAATAACCAATATTTTTCTTGAGTTGATTAAACTGACTGCTTATTTATAACACTGCATTACTCAGTGTGATACCATTTAATATGTATGATCATAATAAAATATATTTTCCTCTAAAATTTTTCAATGGTGAGAAAAAGGAATTTTTTTCTACTATTTCTTTTCTATTTTGTTGTAAATTCTCAAAATATAAGGAATCTTATATTCTCAAGGGTGAATGATACTGTGACATAAATTTTAATCTATTTTATAATAAAGCAGCATTGATTTGTAGGCAGTCTGGAAAGAAGACTCACTTGTTTGAAGTTAATTTTTTTTAACACCAATCTACCAGAGAAGTTATAAGTCACATCACCAAACTTCATTTGGAGGTATGTAGTATTTAAATATGTTTTTATTAATATCATATGATTAATAATCATGCTTGATTAAAATTAATTTATACACAAAAATAGTGAAAAATATATTGTTACTGGCAAGATCCTCAACAAAACAGAGTAACGTACATTAATAGAAAAACATTAAANCATGGACTGTAGCCCACCAGACTCCTCTGTCCATGGAATTCTCCAGGCAAGAATACTGGAGTGGGTAGCCATTCCCTTCTACATGGGATTTTCCTGACCCAGGAACTGAATCTGGGTCTCCTGCATCACAGGCAGATTCTTTACTTATCTGGGCCTCCAGGGAAGTCATTTTGTAAATTCTTCTTGGAAACAGCAAAATAAAATAAAATGTAGATGATCTTATTATTGGAAGCTTAAAAAACTAACAGCACTAAGTACTAAGTTAAACAAGATACTTCATCAAGAAGGTCTCTCATCTTTGGAGGGCACTGTGGAAATGGCAACCCACTCCAGTACTCTTGCCTGGAAAATCCCATGGATGGAGGAGCCTGGTAGGCTGCAGTCCATGGGGTTGCTAAGAGTCGGATATGACTGAGTGACTTCACTTCCACTTTTCACTTTCATGCATTGGAGAAGGAAATGGCAACTCACTCCAGTGTTCTTGCCTGGAGAGTCCCAGGGACAGAGGAGCCTGGTGGGCTGCCATCTATGGGGTCGCACAGAGTCGGACACGACTGAAGAGACGTATCAGCAGCAGCAGTGACTGTAGCAGTGGGTAGCAATGATTTCATCAAAGTTGTGGCAAAACACGGTTTTTTCTTGAACATGGGCAGAAGTAGCAGAAGGAAGAGAAAGGTAAATAAAAACACTAAATACCTAGGATATATATAGTATAGTATTTGAAATATAATGTTTGGTAACCAATTTATTATAGAATTAGGGGAAACAAAATGTGAATGTGATTCTAAACTTTCCTCCTTTTTGTAACTGAAGAGAGACTGTTAAACATCATAATTTGATGACATGCCACTAAAAATAATGATCTTAAAATGGGAGAAGGATTTCCCAAGAGGATGTCTCCTGTGGCCTTTGCCAGTCTGTCTCATATCACTAATCTAATTAACTCCATTGCTAGTGGCAGTCTTCTTCAGGTTCAATCTTTCTTTGATGTTGTTGTTGGACTAAGCTTCTTTAACCTCAGTTTAAAATATATATATATATTTATTTATTTATGGCTGTGCTGCTGGGCCTTCATTGCTTTGCATGGGCTTTCTCTAGCCACAGGGAGCAGGGGCTACTCTTCCTTGGGGTGCACAGGCATCTCACTGCAGTGGTTCCTTTTGTGGAGCACAGGCCTTATGCTAGCAGGTTCACTAGTTGTGGCTCACAGGCCCTAGAGCACAGGCTTAGTAGTTGTGGTGTTTGGGCTTAGTTGTTCCACAAAACGTGGGATCCAACTATGTCCTCCACATTGGCAGGTGAATTCCCATCCACTGAGCCACCAGGGAAGTGTCAACTACAGTCTTAATAATGCTATTTAGTTCAACTAACATGCACATTTAACTAGCTATAAAGTCTAAACTATGCTGATGGCACCCCACTCCAGTATTCTTGCCTGGAAAATCCCATGGATGGAGGAGCCTGGTAGGCTGCAGTTCTTGGGGTGCCTAAGAGTCGGATATGACTGAGCGACTTCACTTTCACTTTTCACTTTCATGCATTGGAGAAGGAAATGGCAACCCACTCCAGTGTTCTTGCCTGGAGAATCCCAAGGACGGGGGAGCCTGGTGGGCTGCCTTCTCTGGGGTCGCACAGATTGAAGTGACTTAGCAGCAGCAGTATGCTGATTTTCAAGACCCTCAGTTATCTGGCCTCAAATTGACTCTTATTTCCAACAGATCTTCAATTTAATTCCTCTTATTAGGAACAAAATCCCCCAAAGCAAAGTCCTGGCAGAGGTGAACAAGGAAGTACAATACAGAGCCATTGGCTACTCATTATACATTTGGCTACAAGTGTGGGGGGCAGAAATAGATGGTATTTTGAAGTAATCGAGTGCTAATCAAAAGAAGAGATGCTTATTCACACAATACAGGCCAACTGTAGGCTGGGAATGTCAAGTATACGGTCCTTATTATGCACACAAAACCTTCTGTGTGACAGAGTCCACTCACCTCCCAGCCTTATTTGCGATCAGTACACCTCCTTTGAATCTGATGCTCCAGTCATTCCAGACAGTCTGCTGGCACTAGAATATTCCTGTCCCTGTGATAGACATCTTGAATTTAAGATGCCCAGAAGACACTGTTTCTCGAAACTAATCATCACAGTAAATGGAAACATTATGTTTCAGCTGCTCAGCCTTTAAAAGTAGGAGCACCTTGGAGGTCGGCTTTTCTCTTATTTTTCATGTCCATTAGCCAATCCTGTTAACAATACCTTCAAAATGCATTCTGAATCGATTTTTCATTATATAAATGCTACTATTGTGGTCCTAACACTGATATCATTCATGTAGATTATAGGGAAAACTTCATTTTTTCTTCAAAGCTCCCACCCCTACGCCTTGTAATCTTACATTAGGCAGGGTTCTTGAAAATTTAAATCAGATTAAAGCACATCTTTGCTCAAAATCCTTCAGTTAGTATAAAATCCAGAATTCTTCCCACACCCTGAAAGTCCATTCCTGTTTTTCCCATTTCCCTTTTCTCATGTTTAATTCAACTTCTAACTCCCCTTCACTCATTCCATGTCAGACACACTGGCCTCCTTCCTATTTCTCAAACATGTTAACCAAATCCCTGCCTCAAAGTCTTTGCCGTTTCTTCTACTTGAAAAGTTATTTTACTCTGCTTGCTCCCTCACTTTCTGGAAGTCTTTATTCAGATGCCATCATCTCAAAACTTACCTTGTAGAGTGGTACCACTTCCCTGGCCCCTCTCTAGGCCCTTACTCTGCTTTGATTTTCTGTACAGAATTAATCTACTACCTGAGATATTGCATACTAACTTATTTTGAAATTCTTTTTAAATTTTTTATGAAACCAGAAATTTTTATATGTTTTGTTCAGTACAGTGTCTGCAAGATCTGGCATTCAAAAATTATTTGCTGAATAACTGAATAAATGAGTACATTATGCCTAGTAACTTGTTGCAGATCTTTGTCTCTTCACCAGCTTTTCCTTCCGCCTAGAAAGTACATGTTCTTCCAGGTCCCAACTAGCTGCTGAATAAACTGTCCTAAACCTTTCTGCTGCTAAGTCACTTCAGTCATGTCTGACTCTGTGCGACCCCAGAGATGGCAGCCCACCAGGCTCCCCCGTCCCTAGGATTTTCCAGGCAAGAACACTGGAGTGGGTTGCCATTTCCTTCTTCAATGCATGCAAGTGAAAATTGAAAGTGAAGTCACTCAGTTGTGTCCAACTCTTAGCGACTCCATGGACTGCAGCCTACCAGGCTCCTCCATCCATGGGATTTTCCAGGCAAGAGTACTAGAGTGGGTTGCCATTGCCTTCTCCAAAACCTTTCTAGAGAGTTAGAATACTGGCTTCCCTCTAAGAATGTTTTGGAACTCTCCTCAGGTCAAACTCCCCAGTATTTCCTCTACCCGCCTATGGCAACTTCCGTGAACTTCTCTGGTATCTCCTGTAACATGTATCTTTGATAATTTATATGTGTAAGAGCACCTTGTGGATAGAAGACACATTTTACTCACATCCACACATCCAATGCTGTGTTTGCCATGATATATAAATGGAAATGATCTCTGTTGAGCATTCTTCTCTTTTTTGAAAAATCAGCAGATAGAGGTAAACCTAAAAGCCCCATGTGTAAATTTTATTATGCCTCCAATAAAATAACATATTTAATAATAACTGTCATAATCAAAATAATGATGTTGATAATATTGTATACTGCACTGTTCTAAGGAATAACTCATTTATTCAGTCCTTTAAGTTGATGAACTAGTGTGATGTTAGTTTTACACGTGAGGGACTGAGACACTGGAGCGGTAAGCAGCTTGTCCTCATTCACTAATAACAGACCCAAGACTCTGCCACCGGAATCTCTCCCTTTCTCACTAGTTCACTGGACAGTCTTTCTCACGGTACAAGACTATTTCCTTTTATTTTGTTCTAAGACACATGCGGAAAAAAGTTTTTGATAGAGATAAGTGGTGACTGACAATCTCAAAGGTACTTCTGTGAATCTTACATGATATGAATCTATTTCGGCTGTTCCAATTTTTTCACCCAAATGATTGGACTTGATGATTTTCTGATATGTATGTATCTGATCAAGGCACTTCTACCTTGTTGGTTGTCTTGTTAATTTTAAATATTTTATTGTTTTTTAATTGAAGTACAGTTGATTTACANTGAATCTTACATGATATGAATCTATTTCGGCTGTTCCAATTTTATCACCCAAATGATTGGACTTGATGATTTTCTGATATGTATGTATCTGATCAAGGCACTTCTACCTTGTTGTCTTGTTAATTTTAAATATTTTATTGTTTTTTAATTGAAGTATAGTTGATTTACAATGTTAAATTAGTTACAGATGTATAGCATAGCGATTTGATCTTTTTATTGGTTATACTCCATTTAAAGGTAGTATAAAAATATCAGTTATATTCCTTGTGCTATATATCACTGTAGCTTATTTTATACATATTAGTTTGCACCTCTCAATCCCCATTCTATCTTGTCCCTCGCCCCACTCCTTTCCCCACAGTAACCACCGGTTTGTTCTCTGTATCTATGAGTCTGTTTCTGTTTTGTTATATATATTCCATTGTTTAATTTTTTAGATTCCACATACAAGTGAAAACATATGGTATTAGTCTTTCTCTGATTTACTTCACTAAGCATAATACCCTCTGGGTCCATCTATATTGCTTCAAATGACAAATTTGCATTATTTTTAATGTGAATAACTTCACTGTATTACATATTTATCTACTCATCTGTTGATGGACTTTTAAGCTGCTTCCTTATCTTGGCTATTGTAAACAATGCTGTACTGAACATAAGCTTGTATATAGCTTTTTGAATTAGTGTTTTTGTTTTTTTCCAGATACATACCCAGGAGTATAAAACTACTGGGTCATATTACAGTTCTATCTCTACTATTTTTGAGGTACCTTATACTATTTTCCATAATGACTGCACCAGTTTACATTCTCACCATCAGTGACTAGGGTTCCCTTTTCTCCACATTCTCAACTTTTATTATCTGTTGTCTTTTTGACAATAGCAGTTCTAACAGGTGTGACATGATTTCTCACTGTAGTTTTGATGTACATTGACTAATGATGTTGAACATTATATCATTTATATTTTGTTTCATATATACATGTAAAATATTTCATTGTTAATTATTTACTTATCCAAGCCAAGATTTATATAGGTGTGAATGACAAGGCCTCTCCCAGGGATGGACTTCCCTGGTGGCTAGAATTCTCCTGCCAACAGAGGAGACATAGGTTCAATCCGTGGGTCAGGGAAAATCCTCTGGAGAAGGAAATGACAAACCACTCCAGTGTTCTTGCCTGAAGAATCCCGTAGACAGATGAGCCTGGCCAGGTCCACAGGGTCATTCAGACATGACTGAATGTGTGCACACACACACACGCTCTCCCAGGAATAGGTAAATATTATTTTATTCCTATTAAACAATACACAATTATATTAAAAGGAAAGCTCCTCAGCACATTCATGAATAAGTATAACCCAGTTTATGCATTAAGTTTCCTAAGTACAGCAAATCTAGCAATAGGAACCCTACTATATGTAACTTTCTCTGGTTGTTAAAGTCCTAAGCAAGAAGTTATATTCATTTTAATCATTAGCATCACTATGTTAGAGAAAAGTTAAGAAATGAGAGATGATGACATGTGTTATTTAGAGGAAATTCAAAATGTTTATGTAAGTTATTAGATTTAATAGGTGAATTGAGCAAGGTAGTGATATATATTTTATATATAAATCAATTTGGAAAATGATTAACTATATTTATATATTGAATAAATATGTAGTAGTAATGTAATGCTTGACATTTTAAGTTTCTCATCATGGAAAATTTTAATTTCATAAATATGTAGAGATTATAATAAAAAATTTACTATCTGTTTTTATCAGCTCATGACCAATCTTAATTTGTCTACAAATTTTTATTCCTGTCACTTCTGGTTTTTTAATATAATCAAGTATCATACTATTTCATCCTTAATATTTAGTATGTATCTATAAATAANGGGGAGGGAGGTGGGAGGGGGCTTAGGACGGGGAACACATGTACATCCGTGGCTGATTCATGTCAATGTATGGCAAAAGCCACTACAATATTGTAAAGTAATTAGCCTCCAATTAAAGTAAATAACTTTTTTTAAAGCCAGTAACAAAAATAAATAAAACCCTTTCTATTAGGGAGGTGATCTGGGGGAACATCATCAACATAAAAATGAAACTTCACTTATATGGCCTTCCATCCCAAAATTCCTAACCTCTGTTTAACAATGAAACAACAAGCAAACATAAATTGAAAGATAATTTATAAGATGACATAGTTAGCAAGAATTCTTATCTACTTTTTCCTGGAAGCCTGAGGGAACATACGAAGAATAAATGATAGACTATAATGCCTCCAGGATTATTGATATGCAGTGATTCACTTTCTCCTTTTGACATAGACAATACTGCTATTTAGGTTTTCCAAAGTATATTGTTTTCATAATTTTTCAAAACGTATTCATAGAAAATCTTTCTTGAAAGCAGTCAAGACATTCAGATTGCCTAATGAGAAAAGACACACTGTGCAGTATGGAAGAGAAAAATGTGGCCAAGGGTATCCTGTTTGAGGTTTTGCCATTCCTTACTTAAAAGCCTGTGAAAAACAGGTTTTTCTAGTTCTGTGGAAAATGCCATTAGAATTCTGATAGGGATTGCACTGAATCCAAAGGTGGCTTCGGGTATTATGGACATTTTTAACAATATTGATCCTTCCAACCTATGAACATGGAATATCTTTTCATTTGTTTGTGTTTTCTTCAATTTCTTCCATCAAAGTCTTGTGGTTTTCATATTCATGTCCTTGGTTACACGTATTCCTATTTTATTGTTTTTGCTGGTATTGTGAATGGGAAAGACCTTAACGGCGTTATACTAAGTAAGATACGTCAAACAGAGAAAGATAAATATTGTATGACACCGCTTACATGTGGAATCTAAAGGAGCTAAACTCATGAAAACAGAAAGTAGAAGGGTGAGGGTAGGTGGGGAGTGGGGAATGGGAGAAATCTTATTCAACATACAAATTAGGAAAGTGAAAGTGTTAGTCACTCAGTCATGTATGAATCTTTGGGACCCCAGGGACTGTAGCCCACCAGGCTCCTCCAACCACAGAATTCTCCTGGCTAGAATACTGGAGTGGGTAGCCATTCCATTCTCCAGGGGATCTTCACAGGGATCGAACCCAGGCCTCCTGCACTGCAGGTGGATTCTTTACCATCTGAGCCCCCAGAACTAGCAGATAAAATGTCTTGGAGATCTAACACACAGGATAGTGATTATAGTATCTGTANCGCATTTTACTTACAGTAGCTACTTTCTAACATAATTGTCATAATTGAAAAGAGAAGAAAATGACATTAGGCTACATTAGAAATTAGCTTTACTACTAGCATGCGATGTGAATACAAATATTTCACTTTGGGTTAGTTTGTTGAACTCAAAAATGAGACATGAGAGAAGTTTCTTAGTTGCCTAAGAATCTATTAACATATGTTGATAGTTACAGCAATTTGACCCTATCTAGTGCCGTCTATGGGGTCGCACAGAGTCGGACATGACTGAAGCGACTTAGCAGCAGCAGCAGTGCCAGTAACAATGATTGTCCACTCCTATGTTTTAGACAAAGTTTGTTGTTCAGTCGCTATGTGATGTCTGACCCTTTGTGATGTTGTGAACTGCAGCACGCCAGGCTTCCTTGTCCTTCATTGTCTCCCGGAGTTTGCTCAAACTCATGTCCATTGAGTCAGTGATGCCATCCAACCATCTCATCCTCTGTGGTCCCCTTTTCTTACCTTCAATCTTTCCCAGCATCAGGGTCTTTTCTAGGNCGCCAGGCTTCCTTGTCCTTCATTGTCTCCCGGAGTTTGCTCAAACTCATGTCCATTGAGTCAGTGATGCCATCCAACCATCTCATCCTCTGTGGTCCCCTTCTCTTACCTTCAATCTTTCCCAGCATCAGGGTCTTTTCTAGGGAGTCAGCTCTTTGCATCAGGTGGCCAAAGTACTGGAGCTTCAGCATCAGTCCTTCCAATGAATATTCAGGGTTGATTTCCTTTAGTACCGACTGGTTTGATCTTCTTGCTTCTTACACAATGTTTAAGAAGAGTTTAATGTTCATCATGAAGTAGGACAGATTAAGGAATTTTCTGGCAAAATGTAAACTAAGAAAATAAGCGACTTCCCCAGTGGTTAAAACTCCTCACTTCCACTGCAGAGGGCATGGGTTTGATTCCTGGTCAGGGAACTAAGATGCCACATGGCACAACATAGACAAATAAAACCATATGCAAAAAAAGGGGGAAAGTAACAAAATTGTCCCCAGTTTTCTCGCAGTGTCCTTCACAAGATCTAAGAACTGATGTGTAGGTCTTCAGACTGCAGCCTGTCTAGGACTGCGAGTTCAACAGTACTCTTTGGGGAGAGTACAGGAAACAGCACAACAGATTCCTAGATTTTTATTTGTTTATGTGAACAATTTTCCCTCCAATAATTCTGTGAGACTATTGTATTCAAAATGAAACATTTTTGTGACATGAAGGGAAAATCTCCAGACCTAACATGAAACCTGAGCTGTAGGCACTCTAAATTCTAAAGTTCTAAATCATAAATAGGCCTATCAAGAGTGTCTCACAGACTGAACTAATATAAATATCAGCATTCGGTTCTTGCTAAACATAAACTAAGTGGCTACAAAGACCTATAAAATAAATATTCTGTAGAAAGTGTAGGATTTAAAATACTGATATCCTAAAATGCATTTAGCTTTTAGTGTGTAAGCTTTGTTGTCAGGACTTTTTCCCAACTTTGCCATGATGAAAAAAATGAATTATATGCCTTAAATTACTTTTCTTTTTTTAATGGTTTCTTCTCTCTAATGCTCATTCTACAAGTAGAAGAGCTCCTTAAATTTTTTCTAGATTTGATTTTTAATATTATTTTGGATTATATTTTAAATTCTATTTATTTAAAAATGAAAATGTGGCTTATTTACCATATTTTCCCATTTTTTCCCCCCCAATTTAATTCTAGTAGTCCTTAAAGAAATGCCCTACTCACTCTTCCTTTCGAAGATTTAGTCCTGGCAAAAAGATTACCTGCCCATCCTTGTTCTTGAATCATTAAATATAACTGATTTGCCTGAAGCATTAGTCACTCAGTCGCTTTTTGTGACTCCAAGGACTGCAGCCCACTAGGCTCCTCTGTCCATGGAATTCTCCAGGCAAGAATACTGGGGTGGGTAGTCATTCCCTTCTCCTGATTTGCCCAAGGGGATCGCATATCTCTGCCTCTTCTGTACAGTGAATAAGAAGACTGTTTATGTAAGTGATATGGATATGGACAAATCACATACATACCAGCTCCCAGAATTATGTGAAATTCAGATTGTATTTTTCAAATTCCTAAACTGATGCTGAATACTTTACCAAGCTCAAAGCACCAGACCTCCTCTCATTATTTCTTCTACAAAATGTACAGGAGGCTTTTTTTTTTCAATAACAAATATAGCTCAGGTTTTCCATGAACTTGTTCCACCTACTGTAACATGGTGAACCAGGAAAGGTAGAGCTGTGTGTGCTTTCTAACTTCCAACGTGTAATTCAAGCCTCATTTATAAATCCCTAGGTGTGTGTCATCTAGGGAATAATAAACTATAAGCCTTTCATATTCTTCCTCCATTAAATATTTCCTTTAATCATTCTTAACACCTTATGTACTTTTCTTCCTTTAATTGATTTTTCACAGCCTTAGAACCCACCGATCATGCATGGGTGTGTGCTCAGTAGTGTACCACTCTTTCGCGACCCCATGGTTTGTAGCTCTCCAGACTCCTCTGTCCATGGGATTTTCCAGGCAAGAATACTGGAGAGGGTTGGTATTTCCTCCTCCAGGGGATCTTCCCAACCCAGGAATCAAACCCACATCTCTTGAATTGCAGGCTGATTCTTTACACCTGAGCCATCAAAAGAAGCCCAGGACACACTGATATTTTATATCTAAAGAACAATAAAAAAATTATTTACCAAATCCACAGAATCATTCAGATGCCAATTTTAAACTTGGGAGTACAATATTCTCAATCATAATTAGAAACTTAAGAAAAATGTATTACTACTTAGCCGATTTGCTTAATCCAGAACAAGACAAACCACTAGTTTGGAATCTAATTCTAATACCTTGCTTAAAAAAACAAAAACAAAACAAACAAAAAAACCCCAAAATTAAAAAAAAAGGAAACATTGGTATGGAAACTTTGCTTATAGTGTTACTTTGGTTATTTCCTTAAATAAGTCTTGATATCCCATGTAAGTATTATCTAGTTTCAATTAATTAGGCATGTATTAATAGAATGAGCTTTGTCATCAGTTGCTCTGTTTGCAATTGATAACTGCAGAGCAAGGAGAAGTAGAAATTATACTTTTTTGCTGTTACAGTGATCAGAACCTCTTTTTAGGTGTGTTGTTTGTTTTGCTTTCCTTTCTGTGGCTTAACTACCTTAAATTTTCTACTCCATTTACTAGATATTTTCAAGTCTTTTAAAGGCAGTGCTCACCTAGTGGTCAACTATCTGAGGAGGAGGAATGGCCTTGAGGAAAAAGATAATGTTTACAGTGCTGTTTTCGCCCTGTCTTCCATGCTACAAATCCACTCCCTCAAACCACACAACCCACAAGATTATGTTCATGTCAGTTCATTTCATACACACTCAGGGCTGGGCATTTTAAGAGCTCGAGAGCTCAGAGAAATAACATGCCAACGCATGAAAGCCTGGGCACTTTCTAGTCTCACCATGCCAGGCTGCTGCTCTCTGGGGCCCTAAAACAGCCCTAACTAGAACCTTCCTCTTTCCTTGCAACAAAAAACTTGCCAATGTTACATTTAGAATTCATAGTTTCCTCATTAAAAACAGGTTTCAAATTAGCTTTGCTTGCCAGGGCCCTAAATATTTTGTTGTTAATTTAATCTAAACAGTAATCTAGAGGTTTAGTTATGACTCTTCAATTTTAGGCAGCCTAAAATTCACTTGGGGTACTTAATAATGCAGGTTCTATGTGTACCACCAGGATCTGAGGTAGGGCCCAGGAATCAATGTTTAATGTAAGTCTCTACTGATTGTGATGAAGATGGGCTTGTGGAAAGCCACATTTTGAAAAACAAAGCAAAACAAAAAACCACTGTAGGTAATATCAATTCTGTTTCACAGATAAGAGAGTCCAGAGTCAAATCTATTTGCCAAATGGATAATAAACACAGATCTATCTGGTTCCAAAGTTAATACTTTCAAAATTTGTTGAAAAGCATTGCCAGATTTATGGATTCTTTTCTTATGCTTTGGTCTTCCATTTTAAACTACACCTTATAAGGAATCAGCAGTCTGATTATTCACACAAAATTACCTACTTTAATCAAATAAATTTGCCTAGCTTTTAGACTGAATCAAATATTTGACTGAATTTATCGATCTTTGAGTCTAAAGTTTTGTTGAAATAGTTGTGAAGCTTACAAGAGAAGGAGTGACAGAGTTTTATGATTAAATTCAGTGCTCTAATTTTAATTAACCTGAATTAAATAACAGACACAAAAAAAACATGTTCCACTGGAGAAAGGAATGGAAAATCACTTTAGTATTCTTGACTCAAGAACCCCAATAACACAATGAGAAGGCAAAAAGATACAACACTGGAAGATGAGCCCCGCCCCCTCCAGGTTGGTAGGTGTACAATATGCTACTGGGGAAAAGCACACTGGATAGCTACCAAGAACACACACACACACAAACACACACACAGAGGCACAGACTGAATTAAGACGTAAAGGTTCTTCAGGAAAAGCAATCTCAAAGAGCGGTAACAAAACATCAAAGCAGGAAAACTTACCAAAGCACGTGTCTTCATGTTCCCCAAGCTTTATTCAACAGTAGACTACTCTGACAATATGAGATTTAGAGCTTAGGCTTTGAATATCACGTTAGACTGTTCAAATCTTTCCAGATCTTTGAGAGGACAGAATCAAGAGAGTATTAACTACAGATCTAGAAGAGGAATATCTTTGGTAAAAGCTTGTATTAGGATATAAAAACATTTGTGATCTCATAAATGAGAAATGCAGGTACTCAAGTTCAGGCTTATCTTTCTGATCTAGGGGTCTTGAGTAGGTGTCTTTACTATCAGACCTCCATGTTTGGTTACGGATTGGAGTGTCTAGGCTCTGGGGTCCCCCAAATATTTGATAATCTCTTCTAAAGTAAATTGATTTATTTGATTATTGTCAGTTTTCATATAGTAAATAGCATTGTATTTTTTATATCTGTTCTTAATATTACTTTGTATTTGAATGAGGAAATATTATGAAAAACTTCCAAGAACTAAATGATACCCTCTACATGTTAAACACTCTCTCTCATACACACACACATACACATACAACCTTGAAAGTATAAACATGAATCATTGTTCTACTTTATAGAGTGAGCTGTTTTGCAATGTATGGGTTTAGTGATTAATTTTGTATTTATAAACTAAGCACCTTTAATAAACTGCTTTCATTTTATTAATAAAAGTTTTCCTGAGAAACAAAATGAATAGTGCATTTTGGAAAATAACTTTGTTTATAACCAGTCATGTTGACTAGTAGCACTCATAACATTTAACACAAATTTAGTCTGAGTCCAACTTGATCATTGTTTCTTTTAACCCTGCGCTATCCATAATTTGAAATCATGAGTTGGGTTTAATGAGAGTATTTTGGAGAAGTTTAAAAAAGCACACTCTTTTTCCCTTACTTGTTTATGCTGCCAAATATGTTGTTTTGCCAACAGTCGGCAAAATGAATATGCTTATTTGCGATGTCATTCTCTGGGCCACTGTAATATATTTCTTATCTGATCCTTTCTGTAAGAAAGCTTCAAAATGAATGCGTTAATGAGTTTACCATTTAGTGCTATGATTTTAAAATAATTCACTGATACTCAATTTCAAATTACAACTCTCCTAGAACACATTAAATTTGTCTTCATTGTTTTTAGGTTTGTTCTGTTTATTCTTTTTGTTCCTCCTCTTGGTTTTTTTTTTTTTTTTTTGGTATGTATGTTTCATTTTTGCTTCTGGCACAGTTCCATTTTAATTTAAAACACTGAAGCAATGGCTCTGCATCTCAAAATGTGTACATTGCCTTCCAGATGATAATCTGGTTAAAAGTTAAAGTGGTTTTATGTATGGTGTGATTTGTAACAGTGTTTATGATCATGCATTTTATTGTATTGTAAATGTTCTTTTAGCATTTTGTGATTTTTTTAACATTAGACATTTTCTTTATAAAATTGGATTAGATTTAAATGTAAACTGTATTCTATCAGATCAAAGAAAAGAATGGAATATATGATAAACATTCCATCTGGTGAGCATTGAGAGAGAATTGCAAGTAATTTGCCATCAGTCTCAGTGCAATTAAGGAACAAACAAAACTGAATCCATGTACTTGTCTAGGTCATGTAGGATTAAACACAATTCAGTGCTTCCCAGTTACTTTGCTGTCAGTATGGTTCTTTTCCACATACCTTACTTACTCAAGAACAGTGTTTTCAAGAGAAAGAGACTCACATACTTAGAAAATGAACTTACAGTTGTCTGAGGGAAGGAAGGGGGTAAAGGATAGTTAGGTAGTTTGGGAAGGACATGTACACATGGCTGTATTTAAAATGGATAACCAGCAAGGACCTACTGTAAAGCACATGTAACT
This sequence comes from Neotragus pygmaeus, assembly GCA_006410875.1. NCBI lineage: Eukaryota > Metazoa > Chordata > Mammalia > Artiodactyla > Bovidae > Neotragus > Neotragus pygmaeus. Next base: position 22,258 of record SJYV01005249.1, on the reverse strand, counting down.
CTGATCAATGTTATGTGGTAGACTGGATGAGAGGGGCTGTTTAAGAAAGAATGGATACATGTATGTATATGGCTGAGTCCCTCCACTGCTCACCTGAAACTATGACAACATTGATTATCAGCTATACACCAATACAAAAAAAATGTTAAAAAAAAAAAAAGAATAGTGTTTTCTCTCTTAAACACAATTGCATTTTATTCTTCCATTTCATATACTCTGTTTTTTTTTAATGGTCATTTTTAGGTCAAAGTTATATTTATTAATAATTTTCTCAAACTTATTTGTTTTTTAAAGTGAGACCTTTCTTTATGAAAAATGGTAGTCTTCTAACCCCTCCTCAAAAAACTGATTCTTAAAAGCAATTACTTTTAACTATGTTACATTGTTGTATTTGTTATTTACATCTAAGTCTCAGGGAGTTAGCTCCCTTTCCCATAAAACGCAACAAAAACACTTTCCTTCTGTCCATTCATAAACATAGTTATAGTTCTGGATAGATTAATAGTCACATTTATATGATTATGACAATGTAGACATAATTTATAACTGAGTCATACAGAATATTAAGGCTACTTTTTTTCTTTTTTTGAACAATTTCCTCTCCCCTGCCCTGGAGCTTCTAATTATCTCTATTTGCTTAGTTTTTGATTTATTAATCACCAATATATGTATTAATCACCAATTCCAAGTTTAGAAAGAAAGTGAAAATGAAGTCGCTCAGTTGTGTCCGACTCTTTGCCACCCGTGGACTATAGCCCACCAAGCTTCTCCATCCATGGGATTCTCCAGGCAAGAATACTGGAGTGGGTTGCCATTTCCTTCTCCAGGGGATCTTCCTGACCCAGGGATCGAACACAGGTATCCCGCATTGCAGGCAGACGCTTTAACCTCTGCGCCACCAGGGAAGCCCATGGAAATAAAAATTTAAAAAAAATATTCAAATGTATCAGATGTCCTACAAAAGTCATCAGCAATTTCTGACTTGCTCTAGTCTGGAATGTTTGTTCTCCAGATCTCGTTCTATATCATCTATGAATTTACTTTTCCTCTTTTTAAAGAATATATTCGATCCCAGTGATTTAATTACTTGTTAATTATTTCATTTTAAGACTATCCACTAGTAGCTTTGATAATGACTTATTGGAAGTCAATAGTTTTTCAACATTTTGCACAGCAAAACATCCACAATCACATTTAATTGATAGTTCCTTTAGTGACAGAATACTAGGTTGGAAAGATTATCTTCAATGTTTTAAGCCATAGTTTTGTTGTCTTCTAGCTTCAAATATGATATGTGATTTCTCATATAAAAACTATTTTCTTCTCTAAAAAGCATGCTGTTCTCATTGATAATGATGTTGGACATACAGAAATTGTATGCAGAAGCAGATCCATTTTCATCTATTGTTTTATACATGTTAAATAGACCCATCTATTTGGTGGGTCTATTTAATCAAGAAATGAATCCTTTCATTCCAAGTGTAATTTCTTGAATGAATTTATTTTTCTCATCCTTTTTTTTCATTTCTTTCTTGCATGGACTCTTTTTATCGAGATTTTAGGACTTCAGATCTGATCCTGTGATTTCCTAACCTTTTTTTTCTCCTGTTACCCATAAATGTCTCTTTTTTGGTCCACTTTATCAGAAGCTTCCCTAATTTAAGTTTTCAGCCAATATCCTGAGTTTCCATTTCTGCTACAAGTTTTATATTTCCAAAAGTTCTTTTTTGTTACCTCCTGGTCTTCTTGCATTGATACATTTCTTTATGTCTCTGAGAATATTAAGGATAATAACTTTTTCATCTTGATTTCTATGTTTCCTAGAGGCTCCTTTATTTCTTGTTTATCTGACTTGCTATAGTCCATGTGGTTGTAAGGAGCTGGACACCATTTAGCAACCGAACAACAATTAACTGCAAAAGCAGAGCTGGTTGTTTCTGAATACTTTATTTCAAAAACTTTGTATTTTTAAATAGAATGAAGCAAAAGAAGTGTATCATTTTTTTCAGCTTTCTTTCATATGTAATGCACTGTTTACATCTCTCTATATTATCTCATGGGATTAGAATCAGGCAGGTCTGATTCTAAGCAGGTTCACATGGAAACGCCATAGTGGTTGCAAAGTGGTTTCTTTTCTGATTGGATGGGTTTTTCTACAAGTGATCTATTACCAGGTCATACTAGTTGTTCAATCTTTTGAGTCTCACTTTTGGGTAGAATTGATCATTAACATAGCCAAAAATCATTTTTAATAGTTAAAAATTGGAAGGTGTCCAAATGATATGCCACAGAAATGATCAAAACAAGAACAATGGGCAAGATGAAAATGGATAATATTAACATTATATATTCTTGGTTTAGCCTCATTTTGATCATAACAAATATTTATGGGACACACAGATAAGGCTTGGAGAGAGTTCTTGCTTATAGAATAGAATGAGGAAAAGTGACTCAATAAATTGTTAAAAATACATATATATGTCTCTGTGTGTGTGTGTGTATCTTAGTCCTTTTAGGCTGCTAACTTACACCAACAGATTAAGTGAGTTATCATAAACAGAAAATAGGTACTTCTCAAAGTTCTGGGACTGAGGAGTCCAGTGTCATGGCATGAATACAGTTTTGTTCTGGTGAGGGTCTGCTTCCTTGTTCATAGATGGCACCTTCTCACTGTGCCCTCACACAGTGAAAGGGCTAAGGGATCTCAGCACGGCCCCCTTCACAAGAACCCTATCCCATTCAGGAGGGCTTCACCCTCTTGAAGACACTAAGCATCTCTCAAAGACCTCACTTCCTAATACCATAATATTTGAGGGTTAAGATTTCAACGTAATTAGGGGGACATATAGTAATATTATATATGCATGCATATTCCATATTTGATTAAAGCAACCAGTCCCAGCAGTGAAAATATCAAAATGAAGTGAAAAGTTTAATGAACTTTTTGGTTAAATGTTCCACAGTATCATTCAGATAAGTAATAATGTTTTTTGTTACTTTTACTTATATATTTATTATATATTAGAAATATATTTGCCAAGTAATAAACATATTTTTCTTACATCCCCCCTAAAGAGCTTTGATGAATACTTTAAAATATAGTATTTCTTTTTTGTTTAAAAATCTTTTTGGTTTGTGTACAACTCTGTGGGTATTTTTTTTTTTTTCAGTTTTTCACTTAAAACTACTAATACTTTATGCTGTTTGGCACAGAAATACTTGTAGGAAAACTGCTTTTTTGAACATTTAATACTTGTATTCTAAGCTTCAGCCCAGATACTCCATTTTGTATAAAGAAATTTGATCCCCTTCTTTTTTTTTTTTTTAACTTTATTTTACTTTACAATACTCTATTGGCTTTGCCATACATCGACATGAATTCACCACAGGTGTACACAAGCTTTGAAGATTTTTAAAAAAGAGTCTTCTTTTAAAATATTTTTTTCCTTTTATTATTTGTTATTAAAGCACCTATAACATGGGGGCTTCCCTTGTGCCTCAGTCAGTAAAGAATCTGCCCACAAAGCAGGAGACCCAGATTTGAACCCTGGGTTGGGAATATCCCCTGGAGAAGGAAATGGCAACTGACTCCTGTATTCTTGCCTGGGAAATTCTATGGACAGAGAAGCCTGGTGGGCTACAGTCCACAGGGTCACAAGAGTTGGACACAACTTAGCAACTAAACCACCACACCTATAAAATTGGAAACATTTTTACTTAGATTTTTTTCATTTATCTAAAACATGAGTTTTCCTCAAGGATAGAGCAGGTGTGGAAAACTATATAAAGTCATACAATAACTAAGAAAAAAGTTTTATAGAAAACAAATAATGTAATATAATATAATGCATTCTATTGAATCAGTAGGAAACAATCACAAACCATAAGCCTGAGATGAGAGGCTATTGATTTCATATACTTCTACATCAGCAGATAAAATACATTCTATTATATATATTAGTAAGTACATTTAAAAATATGAAATTTATATGAAACAACCTTGTACAGATCTCAGATATGGGTAAAGAGAATACTTCCTCCCCCATTCTCCCATTTTTATAAAGAAGACCTTTTTTCTGAACACTTATATCATGGAATCTCAACCTACGTATGTATGGACTGGTCAGTTAGTTGTCTTTCTGAAAAAGGAGAAAATTGCTACCAGGCTGAAAGATTCATTTTACAGATTATGATATAAGTAATTATATTATATATCACTCAGCCATGTGTGATTCTTTGCAACCCCATGTCCATGGGATTCTCCAGGCAAGAATACTGGAGTGGGTTGCTATGCCCTCCTCTAGGGGATCTTCCCAACCCAGGGATCAAACTCAGGTCTCCCACATTGCAGTTGGATTCTTTACCATCTGAGCCACCAGGGAAGCTCATAAATGCTTATAATATAATAAAAATGGTTGACTGATATCAGATATGCAATGTTTGGACATAAGTTCTTATTTAATTTGTACTTTAAATTTTACTTATAGCCCTTTAAACTGTCATATGATACTGATTTAATTAAAATAATTCTGTTAATTGAATATATTTATTTTCTTAGGAACTGAATCATGTTTCACCCTAATTCTTCATTACATACAACACAAAAGTTTTATTGCCTGAAAGCTTTACAACCTTTCCACAAGGGTGATATAGAGGCCCTTAATAAAGAAGTTTAAGTTTTAGAGTTTATGTTTAGATTATCCAAACTTAATTTGGTTATTTAATTGATAATATCTATACATTTTGGTCTCCTAGAGACCAAAACAAAAAACAATAGACTAGATTAAATATTTAAATGTTACATTGCTATTTTATGTAAATGTGGATGCTTATATATATGGAATTTCATTTTTACCATATTTATACAGGCAGAAATCACATTGGTCTCATTCTTATTGAAATAATTTCAGAATACTCTCTAGACAAAATGTATTAAAGAAATAGCCAAAATTTAAATTTTAATAGCCAGGTACATATGGTATGCATATACATATATATACACAGTAGTATGCATATACATATATATACACAGTATTAATTGCCAGTAAAACGATATATATGGGTAACATACTACTGTCTTTATCTTCCGAATTAAATTTTATTTTTACATTTGTAGTTATGCAGTTAAATCCTAGAGATGTTTGTGTTTAATTTCCTGAGTTTAGATTTCCACTTTTACCTCAAAATATTTATGAGATTACTCTCCAAGGGGGAAAATGTTCCTCTTGTTTTAATTATTTCTTTGGCATATATCATTTGGATACCTTCCAATTTTAACTACCAAAAACAGTTTAGACTACATTAAAGATCTATTCTATCCAAAAGTGAGATTCAACAGATCGAACTACTACTGTAACCTGGAAACAGATCACTCAGAACAAAACCATCCAATCAGGAAACAGACCATTTCTGCAACCGCTTCTCAACGGCTTTGCATGTGAACTTGCTCAAAAGAAGGCCTGATTCTAACTCAATGAGAAAACAGTAATAGAAAGATGTAAACAATGCATTACATACAAAAGAAGGCTGAAAAAAAAAGCCACATTTATTTGTTTCACTTTATCTTAGATACAAAGTTTCTGAGATAAACTATTAAGAAACAACCAGCTCATATTTTGCAGTTAACAGACATACTACTTTTTGTTGCAAATTCCATATTTGACATATATTAATTTATTTACCCTTTGCAAGCGGACCAGTATTACAAAAATATAATCCATTTGAATGCAACTAAAAGTACATTTAAAGCTCGATTAAAAGACTTCCAATGTTCATTAAGCAGTAATAATAGGCAACCTGCAGAAACAAGAGCTGTGAATGCCGTCATGAAAAACTCCCAACAAGTATCCGCTGGAGAGCAGGAGGCGGCCCACGAATTGTTTATTGTCAAAGGCTTGACTGGCTAATAAACGCTGGCGAAAGCCCGAGTGCGCTGGAATGCTCTGCAGCTGCCGCATTAGTCAAACTTTCCCTTTTCTGAATGCTCTAATCCTTTCAATATTGCATTAAATATGTTTTCAATATTTATCTGGATAAAAATGTGCTGAATGTTGGAACAGTTTAATTCTGACGTTTGTCACACAGGAAATCTGGAAACGGCAGAAGGTAACTGCATCTTTATTGTTCAAAACCTAATGCAATTCGTTCCTCCCACACTCTGTGGGAGCACTCAGTCAGACTGTGACCACGCTGAGGCAGGCAAACGCCAGCAGTACTGCAGCCAAACATGAGGACTTAGCGCTTGGCTGAACTGACTTAACTGACCCCTTGCCATCCATGAAGATACGAATTCTCACAGGCCCCCATGACTGAATGTCATATAGTACAATATACTAAATGTCTTTGCGGTGTGTTATATTCTACACAGTCCAAATCCTTGACAAGCCAGAAGTAGAAATCGTTTATTACTATGTCACATCATTTCTTCTATGATTACCCAAACTATTGGCTAATCTTTTGGATGTTATATAAGGAAAGTCACTGATCTTGGAATTAAGATGTTTGAATTGTATCCCATCTTTGACACTAAATTGTAGTAAACTCTTGTGTCCCTCACAATCTCTCTTGGACTCAATTTCACCAACAAAATGACAAGACTGGGTGTGACGGATCATATGTCCACAATAACTGTAACTTCTATGGTTGTTTTTGTTTAAAATACCAACACAGCCATCAAAATATTTACATAAACAATAAAATCATAAATATAATAAATAATAGGAATGCCATTATTAAAATGTAATATTTACATTTTGAACCTAAATATTGAAATCATAAGAATTTTGGAGAGCATTTGACATTAAATAAAAGAAGTTCATATTACAAATTTTGCTTGAATTGACTTTTCTTGCTAATGTGGCAGGATAATATTACATTAGGGTAACATTTCCTTAGTTTCTAAAAAGAAAAGAAAAGTTTAAGCTTATTGATTTGAATGTGTTTTGTGTTTAGACTTTTTAGTTTCCTGAAATCATGAAATTGATATTAAGTAAAAATCTAGAAAGTAATCAAAATCTCTGAACTTCCAGTATCACTTAATTTATTTCAAATCATCAAGTAATGAAAATTCTTTGAGACCAATGGAGAATGCAAATAAATATGTTAGTGGTATACTGTTGGTTAGTCATTTTATGTCATTTAGACTACCGTCATAATTTTCTTCTCATTGACCATGAAAAATAACTAACTCTGTCATGTTTCAAAGCGGTATTTGTTGCAAATAAAAATAAGCCTTATAACCAAGTCAAGCTTTAGAAATTGTGTGCGGTTGCAACAGGTGCACTAAGCGCGGCCAAGAGGAGCTACCCAAGTCCGAGGTCAGAGGTGGTGGCCAGGAAGAGCAACTCATCTAAGGAGCGGTGGCTGCGCAGGCGCAGGAGGGCCTAAAGGAGCTTTCCTACGTTGAAGGTCAGGAAGGGCAGCAGTGAGGAGATACCCCTCATCCAAGGTAAGGAGCAGCGGCTGTGCTTTGCTGGAGCAGCCGTGAAGACATACCCCATGCCCAAGGTAAGAGAAACCTAAGTAAGATGGTAGGTGTTGCAAGAGGGCCTCAGAAGGTAGACACACTGAAACCATACTCACAGAAAACTAGTCAATCTAATCACACTAGGACCACAGCCTTGTCTAAATGAAACTAAGCCATGCCAGCAGGGCAACCCAAGACGAGCGGGTCATGGTGGNGTCCATTCTGAAGGAAATCAGTCCTGGCTGTTCTTTGGAAGGAATTATACTAAAGCTGAGACTCCAGTACTTTGGCCACCTCATGTGAAGAGTTGACTCATTGGAAAAGATTCTGATGCTGGGAGGGATTGGGGGCAGGAGGAGAAGGAGACGACCGAGGATGAGATGGGTGGATGGCATCACAGACTTGATGGACATGAGTCTGAGTGAACTCTGGGAAATGGTGATGGACAGGGAGGCCTGGTATGCTGCAATTCATGGGATTGCAAAGAGTCGGACACGACTGAGTGACCTAACTGAACTGAACTGATAGAAATACTAAAAACACAAGGCTAAAATGCCATACAAATCAAGACAGAAAAATAGCTGTACAATTTCCAATTTGATACAATCTTTCAGGAAAAAGCAAGTTAAAATCTAGTGTGCAGTTTACTAAAAATTGTCTAAAAATATAGATACAGACAGATGCTTGTATTTGCATGGGCCACCTCACAAGGAAATATGCAACAACAAAAAAAAGAAAAGCAAAAATAACCTGTGATTTTCAAAGGTGACTCTGTGAAGAAACCAAACAAGTAGTAATTCTGTGGCTAAAGAACATGGGGTTTAACATATGAATAATACATCCAGATATTTGCATAGGTATGTGTGCTCAGTTTCTTCAGTAATGTCAGACTCTTTGCAACCCTATGGACTTCAGCCCTCCAGGCTGCCCTGTCCATGGAATTTTCCAGCCAAGAATACTAGAGTGGGTTGCCATGTCCTCCTCCAGGGGATCTTTGCAACCCAGGGAAGAATCAGGGTCTCCTGAGTCTCTTACATTGCAGTTGGATTCTTTACCCACTGAGCCACCTGGGAAGCCATATTTGCATATGCTTTTTTAAAAAGTTAATAATCACCTCTTTAAATACATTTAAATTAAAAAGAAAACAAAAGAAGCCCCAAAGACTCGATCAGTAGAAAATTCAAATTGTATCTACATTAAGTACCTATGATTTCAATGTTGTTTATTATTTCTAAATTTTTCTAAACAACCTATATTGTAATTTATATAGTAGAAATTGAATATTTAAGTGGAAAATCAGCATAGTCATAAAATGGTTCACTTTAAATTTATTAGTTATATGTGTAAATCTAACTGTTCTGATCACTATTGCTATGTAACAAATTAACTTCATAATTTAGTATCTTGAAACAACTATGATGTCTCTGGGAATACATTATGTCTGTGGAAGAACAGATTGATAAAGAAGACATTTTTTCCCCCTTCTACACATATCTGGGAAAGAGAGGAATGCTTTTCCTTTGATCCCCTTAAAGAGGACAAGGAAGTCATTGTAATTATTTTTTTATGAAGTCCTGAAATTCCTTGTATTATAGGAAGTAAAGAGGATTACATTTTTCAAAGAAAATCTCTGGCTTTTAAAATCTCAGGTCCTTTTAAAGAGTTGGGCATAATCATACTGGGTAAGAGTGTTTTTGTTTTCTTGAATCCTTGGGCTACAAGCTATCAGTTTGTTCTCTGTAGGGGCTGGAGACAGTGATGTAACATCAGCCACGCAGGTGTTCAGGACTGCCCAGGTGGCACAGTTGGTAGGAGATGCAAGAAATGTGGGTTCAACCCCTGGGTCAGGAAGATCCCTGGAGGAGGAAATGGCGACCCCCTCCAGTATTCTTGCCTGGAAAATTCTATACACAGAAGAACCTGGCGGCCCACAGTCCTTGGGGTCACAAAGAATTGAACAAGACTGAGTGCAAAACAACATAAAGGTGTTTGATCATGGATAAGTGACCAACTTACAGAAAAAAACCTGGACATGTAGACTCAAGTGAGCTTCCATGGTTGGCTAGACTTCATACACATCATACATTATTGGTGGCAGGTTAAGCACCATCATTGAGATTCTACCAGAAGACGGTACATGGAAGCATGTATCCCTCTCTTTAGGGACTCTGCCCTATGTGCTTTTCACCTTTGCTGATTTCAAACTGTATCCTTTTTCTGTAATAAGTTGAACCTGTAAGTATAATGATTTTCTGGGTCCTGTGAGTCCTTATAGTGAATCTTTGAATTGGAAGGTGATCTTTGGGATCTCTGATACAGTAATGTAACAAAATTCAGCATTGCTGAAGTTAGCTGTGCTCAGTTAGGGGGCTGTATACATACAATAGCGAGGAACAGTCCCTCTGCTGTCCCTGGGATTCTCCAGGCAAGAACATTGGAGAGAGGCACAGTAATGGAATACAACACTTAGATGGCAGTATAGGTAGCTAAATTTCACAAATCTGAGTGGATCAACTTGGTTTAAATTATGGACATTGGCAGAGGAGACTATAACTAACTAAAGACCGGGATATGGTCTAGCACACATGAGGTTGTGATGAGCAGATTTATATATCTGGATTACTTCTATTGTGTTGCTTTGGAGATTATAAATAAACAATAAGACTTAAGATGTATCGCAAAGTGTCCTCAAATTTAGCATTGTATATTTAGCAAAAATTAGAGATACCACGGGAATATTTCATGCAAAGATAGGCACTATAAAGGGCAGAAATGGCATGGACCTAACAGAAGCAGAAGATATTAAGAAGAAGTGGCAAGAATACACAGAAGAACTGTACAAAAAAGATCTTCATGACCAAGATAATCACGATGGTGTGATCACCCACCTAGAGCCAGACATCCTGGAATATGAAGTCAAGTGGGCCTTAGAAAGCATCACTACGAACACAGCTAGTAGAGATGATGGAATTCCAGTTGAGCTATTTCAAATCCTGAAAGATGATGCTGTGAAAGTGCTGCACTCAATATGCCAGCAATTTTGGAAAACTTAGCAGTGGCCACAGGACTGGAAAAGGTCAGTTTTCATGCCAATCCCAAAGAAAGGCAATGCCAAAGAGTGCTCAAACTACCACACAATTGCACTCATCTCACCGGCTAGTAAAGTAATACTCAAAATTCTCCAAGCTAGGCTTTAGCAATACGTGAACCGTGAACTTCCTGATGTTCAAGCTGGTTTTAGAAAAGGCAGAGGAACCAGAGATCAAATTGCCAACATCCTCTGGATCATGGAAAAAGCAAACCTAGCAGAAGGGACATACTACTCAAACATTCACCAGATTAACTGGCTTTAAATGTTAGGTTCACACAGTTAATACAGAGTAGTTCTCAGAACAGATAAGCAAAATGAAATCTACTCTGTAACTATCACTTACAGCGCCAGATAAATAACCATCTGCAGCGGTTATAAGAACCAAACTCCAAAGGCGGTATTGACAAAGGAAACACGGGCAGCCTGTCTGCCTAAAATACAGGCAGCAGACTGGTGAGTAAACTTGGATTAGAAAGAGGCTTTCAAAGTTCTGCTCATTTAATGTCCACGCCAGAAGATTAGATTACTCTTAAAATCAAGACTATTTGATACTCTTCAAAGTCTATGCTTTCCCCCACCNACAAAGGTCCGTCTAGTCAAGGCTATGGTTTTTCCAGTGGTCATGTATGGATGTGAGAGTTGGACTATGAACAGAGCTGAGCACCAAAGAATTGATGCTTTTGAACTGTGGTGTTGGAGAAGACTCTTGAGAGTCCCTTGGACTGCAAGGAGATCCAACCAGTCCATCCTAAAGGTGATCAGTCATGCCTGTTCATTGGAAGGACTGATGCTGAAGCTGAAACTCCAGTACTTTGGCCACCTCATGAGAAGAGTTGACTCATTGGAAAAGATTGTGATGCTGGAAGGGATTGGGGGCAGGAGGAGAAGGGGATGACAGAGGATGAGATGGCTGGATGGCATCACCGACTCGATGGACATCAGTTTGAGTAAACTCCGGGAGTTGGTGATGGATGGGAAGGCCTGGCATGCTGCAATTCATGGGGCTGCAAAGAGTCAAACTCGACTGAGTGACTGAACTGAACTGATTTAGCAAAATATTAATAACATTGTCAACTAGAATATTTAGTACAAATTACTGCATTATGTACAACTACAGAAAGCTAGGGAAGGAGAATGTCCTCAGAATAAAACTAAACTGAATTTTTCATTAGTCAGGTAGATAGAACCTCAAAGCTATAATGAAAAAAGCACAACATCTTGCATGCTAAGTCGCTTCAGTTGTGTCCAACTCCTTGCGACCCTATGGACTGTATCTTTTCTGCCCATGGGATGCTCCATTCAAAAATACTGAGTGGGTTGCCATGCTCTCCTCCAGGGGATCTTCCTGACCTGAACTCAGGGATTGAACCCACATCTGTTATGTCTCCAGCATTGGCAGGAGGGTTCTTTACCACTAGTGCCACCTGGGAAGCCCCTCACAGCATCATAGAAATTACCAAAAATTTAAGTATACCAAATGTTGAAGGGTTGGTTTTGATTAAGTATAAAATAACAGAGTTTGTTACTTAGTATCATTCAGCCATATTTATATAGACACATTTAAAATGAGTAATATTAATTCAAAATGCAGAATATGGAATTACCTGCCAATTTTATTATTTCTTAGCTTTTTAAATTGTTAAAGAACTTTAAAATGCTGAAGCCATAAAAGTAAAGGAGCAAACACATTTACTTGTAGCAATTAATTTAACTAATTTGAGATAGGGAAATATTCAATTCAGTTCAATTCAGTCACTCAGTCCTGTCCAACTCTTTGCAACCCCATGAACTGCAGCACGCCAGGCCTCCTTGTCCATCACCTACTCCCGGAGTTCACTCAAACTCACGTCTATCGAGTCAGTGATGCCATCCAGCCATCTTATCCTTGGTCGTCCCCATCTCCTCCTGCCCCCAATCCCTGCCAGCATCAGAGTCTTTTCCAATGAGTCAACTCTTTGCATCAGGTGGCGGAAGTATTGGAGTTTCAGCTTTAGCATCAGTCCCTCCAATCAACACCCAGGACTGACCTCCTTTAGGTTGGACTTGTTGGGTCTCCTAGCAGTCCAAGGGACTCTCAAGAGTCTTTTCCAACACCACCGTTCAAAAGCATCAATTCTTTGGTGCTCAGCTTTCTTCACAGTCCAACTCTCATATCCATACATGACTACTGAATTACCTGCCAATTTTATAATTTCTTAGCTTTTTAAATTGTTAAAGAACTTTAAAATGCTGAAGCCTTAAAAGTAAAGGAGCAAACATATTTACTTGTAGCAATTAATTTATTTTAACTAATTTGAGATAGGGAAATATTCGAGATGGCATAAAGCTCACATTTCTCAGACACCTATTTAACCTTGTAGTTCCTTGTGAATTCACACATACATAGACACACACACAATCATAACACTAAAAAAACATTCAACAGTAGAGTATAACATTTTCTTGTAAGAAAAAGTCAGTTATTATTGAGAAAGATGCTTTACTCCCACCTTGTACAGTAGGAGATTGGGTAGCAAGGAGAGCCCAAGAGCGCAGAGCATGCCATTCCCCACCCCTCCTTGCTCTATCTTAATGTGATCGGTATTTAGTGACTGAATAACAGTAGTAGCCTTTCTCAAACTTTCCTGTCTTAATCATTAGATAGCATTCAGAGTTAATGAAAACATTTCTCCTGAAGACAAAGAGTAACATAAACAATTGATCATCATTCCCACTGGTCAAACGTAAACATTTTCTGAATTGGAGATGGAGTTTTGCCATGCCTTAGTGGAATTTAGTATATGGCAAAGGCTGTGCAATTTTAAAGCTGAATAATTTGTTTCGTAGCACAGTAGAAATATTTATTTTGGATAAAGAGTAGTTTTCTGGAAAAAAGAAAAATGCTGACCAAGGGGAATAAGTGCTGTTTTCAGGACTGGATTTTAGCAGAAAAATCTATAAAATAAACTAATTTTACTGTGAAGTTATATAGGCATAAACTAAAAGGAAAGGATTCAAACTGTCTCAATGTCCACTTTCTATCCAACTAAGCTTGCTGTTATTCTTCCAGGCATGTTTTTAAATAATATGCATAAATGTATTTAGCTATTATTCTTTATAGAAAAGAAACCAATCTTCTAAGAATTCTAACATGAGTCTTCATTTTGTTGAACATGCCATGTTTTATCTTTTCATTCAATATAGGATTTAATACATATCTCCTCTTTCTGCTTTGCGCTCATTTTAATGAATCTATCATAGTTTAACTATTCCATTATTGATGGGAAAGTAAGTAGTGTCCATTGCTAGTGCAATGCTTCTGTGAACATCTGTACTGTGATGCAATTTCTGTAAAACAGCTTTCTGTGCACAATTAAATTGTAATGTACAATGCCAAATTACTCCCCAGAAGACTGTTACCAAATGTTATGCTCACTGTGAATATGTGAGTGCCTAGTTTCCTTTGTCTTCTCAAAGTGTTAGTGGCTCAGTCATGTCCAATTCTTTGCGACTCCATGGACTGTAGCCTGCCAAGCTCCACTGTCCGTGAGATTCTCCAGGCAAGAATACCGCAGTGGGTTGCCATTCCCTTCTCCAGGGGACCTTCCCAACCAAAGGATTGAACCTGGGTCTCCTGCATGCAGGTGGATTCTTTACCATCTGAGCCATCAGGGAAGCCCTTGTCTTCTCACAGGAGGGTATAAATCTTTAAATTGCTTGCTGGTCTGATTGGTGAGTTTGTATCACTCGTTCAGTTCAATCGCTCAGTCGTGTCTGACTCTTTGCAACCCCATGAATTCCAGCATGCCAGGCCTACCTGTCCATCATCAACTCCCGGAGTTCACTCAGACTCACGTCCATTGAGTCCGTGATGCCATCCACCCATCTCATCCTCGGTCGTCCCCNGGAAGCTGTCTCTTATACACATCTGTGCGGTCCTCTCACTTGGGGGGCGGGGGGCGGTTGACATGTTACGGTTAACACGCAAGTCTTGAAAACGCTTCCAACTGCTAATGCTTCTGAAATGAATCCTTCTTTGGGGAATTGCTGGTCAGAGGACCCGGGGTATAAACGCCCCCGCAGGTGTGGTCAGAGTTTGGTTGTGCTGTTGGATCACTGATCCTTCACCGTTTGACCAAGCCTGGAGCGGGCATCTCTGCGGTAACCCCGGCCCGCCGGTTTGGGGGCATCTCCGGGCACCGGCTGGGCAGAAACCGGCTGAGGGCCGAGCTGTGTGTAACGTGGGGCAGATGACTTAACCTTGCCTCTCATGCCTCGGTATTTAAAATGGGATTCAGAGTGTGGAGCTGCCACATGGGGAGGTTAGGGGGATAAAATAATTAACAGTTTTTAAAATGCTTTTGAACAAAGCATTATCCTAAGAACTGCAGAACGGCTTTTGAAAGTTCACCAGATTTGTTAAGTTTCTACAGATTGTTTTCTGGTTTGCAGTCTTGAGAGGACTGATGCTAAAACTACCAGTGGTGCAGCCACAGGCAATGGTGCGGAGCTTATACACTGCGCTCCCCAAGGTTCCCCCACAGGCTCTGTGCTTGAGTGNCAGGAGGAGAAGGGGAAAACAGAAGATGAGATGGCTGGATGGCATCACCGACTTGATGGACTTGAGTCTGAGTGAACTCCGGGAATTGGTGATGGACAGGGAGGACTGGCGTGCTGCGATTCATGGGGTCGCAAAGAGTCGGACACGACTGAGTGACTGAACTGAACTGTTCCTGTTTTTGAGATTTATATACATGAAATCATACTATAGATACACATTCCTTTGTATCTAACCTCTTTGCTCAACATTGTGGGATTAATCCATGTTATTGCAGCTAGCTATAGTTTCTTCATTTTCATTATTAGATTCTATAAAAAGAATTTCCAGGACAATGTCATGATGTATTTATCTATTCTACTTTTAATGAATATAGGGAATTTTTTTTAGTTTAGGGACCATTAGTAACAGTGCTGTGATAGACATTTTATATATCTTTTTGGTACATTTGAACACACCTTTTTGTTTAGTATATATCTAAAGGTAGAATTATTGCTGGGTCATGAAGTATGTATATATTTATTTTGTTGTAGAAAATACCAAACTGCTTTCCATGGGGGTTCTTACAATTCATACTCTATCAGCAGTATAATACCTATTTCCATTATTCTGTATCCCACCAAATCTTGGCATCAGCAGACTTTTTAAATTTTAGACATTTTTATTGGGGGTATAGTAGTATATAATCGTGGCCTTGCTTTTCCAGAATACTAATGAACTTAAGCAGCTCTTCTGTTTATTATTTGTACATCCCTAGTGGCTCAGATGGTAAAGAATCTTCCTGCCATTTGGGAGACCTAGGTTTGATCCCTGGGTTGAGAAGATCCCCTGGAGAAGCGAATAGCTTTCCACTCCAGTATTCTTGGCTGGAGAATTCCAAGGATAGAGGAGCCTAGCAGGCTGTAGTCCATGCAGTTCCAAAGAGTCAGACACAACTGGGTGACTAACATTTTCACTTTTTCACCTATTGAAGAACCTATTCAGGTTTTTTGTTTACTTTCAGACTATCTTTTTTTTTTTTTAACTGATTTAAGCAGCTCTTTGTAGAGTCTGTTGTTGGTTTCATATGTTGAAATATTTTGTCTGTCTTTTCACCTTCTTAATCGTGTACATTGGTAAACAGTACTACACTGAAAATTACTTTTATTTATCAATCATTTCCTTTAGGATTAATTCTTTTTGTATTCTTTCCATATATTCCAAATCCTGAATGTATTCTATAATCTCTTCTTAAAGATTTTGCTTGAACATTTAGATGCGCAGTTCTTCAGGAATTGAATATGTATATAGCATAACACAGAAGTTAAGATTTTTAAAAACTTTTTCTTGGGGTATATGTGATTTACAATGTTGTGTTAATTTCAGGTGTACAGCCAAGTGAATCAGTTATACATGTATTCACTTTTTTAAATTAATTTGTTTTTTATTGAAAGATAATTGCTCTTATGCCATTACAGAGTATTGAGTAGAGTTCCCTGTGCTATACAGCAGGTTCTTATTAGTTATCTATTTTATANTTCTGTTTTATTGACTATGCCAAAGCCTTTGACTGTGTGGATCACAATAAACTGTGAAAAATTCTGAAAGAGATGGGAATACCAGACCACCTGACCTGCTTCTTGAGAAATTTGTATGCAGGTCAGGAAGTAACAGTTGGAACTGGACATGGAACAACAGACTGGTTCCAAATAGGAAAAGGAGTACGTCAAGGCTGTATATTGTCACCCTGCTTATTTAACTTCTATGCAGAGTACATCATGAGAGACGCTGGACTGGAAGAAACACAAGCTGGAATCAAGATTGCTGGGAGAAATATCAATAACCTCAGATATACTGGGAGTCTAAGAGTGAGCCATACAATAAGAAACTTACTTCCCAAAGCTTCGTTGAGTCTAGTGGAGAAGTTACCCTTTAATCAAATAATCGAACAAACAAAACATTATAAGTTTACAAATAAACAACTTATGGATTTGTGAAAGCATAAGATAGACTGATTTATCCAGGTCAGAGGTGTCAGGAAAGACTTTTCTAAGGAAGTACTTATTGAGCCATGAAGATGAAATAGGAGTTTAAGATATGAAAATAGTAAAAGAAGAGTGTTCTGTGCAGGAAGAAATGCATATGCCAAAACACTGTTGAAAAAGAGACCATGGAATATACAACTCCCTGATTATATGCAAGGGAATATGGTTGCAGGAGAAGGAAAACCTAGCATAAACTCAGGCTGAAGAGCGAGATCAGAAACCTTTCCCCTCCAGAGTTAAGCTATTGAGGACTGAAAGCAGAGGCCACTTGAGTCAACAAGACCTTCCTGCTGGCTTCAAGAAATTCTTGTCCTGAAAAATAGGCTGAAAACCAGCAAGGACTTCTCTGGTTCATTTGAGAAATTCCTACAGACAAATCTATCTGAACTACTTTGGGGAAATAGCTCGTTGATTAGAAGAATACATTACTCTCCTAGACAATGAGTTCACTTATCAATTTACCTAAAATTCACTTCTACACTGGGTCACCAATGACACAAATTGTGTCCAATCCTAATAAGTTCCCTGATTTGAAAGACTATCCTGACATCACTTAAGTTCAGATTTCAAAACTTCACAAATATTGTCCCTGTTCTTCCTCTGAGACACTACTAAGACTCTGCCAGGGTGACATTTTTCCTTATTGTAGTGTACACAGTACATTTAATTTTGTTGAATCAACAGACAATTCTGCTGGTGTTATTTTTAGTAGGAGTTAGAATACGCAGGGACTTGTAGGCCACAAGAAATTTTTCGTTTCTCCCTTCGATTCTACAGATATACAATATAATACCCTGGAAATATTCTAAGTGAAGGGATGGAGAGTGGCACTGAGGTGAAAGTGTGATTTAAAATTGTATTTTTAAATGATCTGGCTTCAGTGTAGTAAACTGCTTGGACAGAGCCAAAATGAATACTGGAAGTTCAGAGACGTTAGAATAATGATGTTTAGAGATGATACCAGCTTAGCCTAGGATGATGATAGTTGAGAGGATAAGAAATGGATGGGTTCAAAGAACTAAACAGTTCTTAAAATAGGGCATGGTGATAGATCAAATATGAGAGTTAAGAGACAATATGGTACCAGAAATGGATCCTGGATTTCTAATTTACATAACCCTTATTTTTTAGAAATATGTTTTCCCTATAAATTACTAAAGAGCATCACTTTTGAAACACTGATGATGAATCTATCTCAGTCTAGCCCTCCTGGCCTAGTTAATTGTGTGTATATCTTTTTAGAAACTTGATGCCCAAATAACTTGATGTTATATTTATCCTCTTTTAGATGAAAACATCGCAATTAAGCCTTTACCCCCCAACCAAAAAAAAAAAAAAAATCAGGCAGATGTTCAAGTCATCCTGATACATATGACCCTGCATTGATAATTTCTGACCTTTATATAACAAATATATGGCTCAGTTCTGATTTTTATTTATACAACCTTTTGAATTCAGAAGTGCACCGAGTTATTTTTCCAAGCAATTCAGCAGATTCAGAGTGACTCGTCCCAAAGGCATCTCTGGTCCTGGACTTAAGTCTTATCTCTGTCCCTGGAATATACTCCTCAAAGCTAAGAATTCCTTCACATTACATGGCATAGATATCTCAGCTCTCCCAAGCGCTACAAGTGATTCTCTTGGGATTTTAATTATTCGCTTGGTTTATGTCTCACCACATGGGGGAAATCAAGAAAGAAGACTCCCCCTTTCTGGTCTTTTTTGATAATTTAGGAGCTGTGAATTGAGGGATAAATCATTGCAAGGGTAATGGTTGGTGGTAGTCCAGCTGGTTCAGCCACTTCTCAACATGTAATGAGCCCTGAGGGAAGGGTCTGGCCTCAGCTATTGGTAGGTCTCTATGCCAGGTAATTAAGACCTCTTTGTTTTTGGTTTTAGGCTCTAGTCACTGTTTTTGCAGCAGGAGGGCTTATTATTATATTATATTATCAATAAAGTATTCAATTTTTCAATAACATCACTTATTTAGTTTATTATGTATTCTTTTAACTTAATTCCTAAAGCCCTCCCTACACATTATCAAACTCCTTAATGTGTAAGATATGTATCTTTGCAAATTTTCAGTACTGATTTCATATTATATATATATATATATATATATATATATACACATTTTTTATTAATTGGCAATATTTGATTGCTATAATATTAAGATTTGTCCATCTTACTGTGTCTAAATTGAGTTTGAGGCTTCTGATAACTGCTCAGTATTCTTTCCTGTATATTTCACTATATTTTGCTTATCTATTCCTCCATTAATAAACTCCTAAGCTGTCTTAAACTTCTCCCTACAATAAAACACAAAGAAATTAACATCTTTGTATATGTCCCATAATGGAACAGTGTATGAATATCCTGGGCTACATACAAGGAATAATTGCTATGTTGCCAGGTCTTAAATTTTATCCAATATATATATTACTATGCACTGCAGATTGCTCTCTAGGAAAGCTGTACCAGTATACTCTTTCATCACATCTCTTTAAACACTATACAAGTTTAAACTTCCAAATTTTGCAAATCAAGTGGGTGGGATATCCTTTGTATCTGATTCCAGTGAACTTTCATATTTTCCCATGCACATATTAGCAATTTGACTGTTATCTCATATGAATTATATATTCAGGTCTTGCCTATATTTCTATGGATAACTTATTTCTATTTGTTGCATATAATTCCTTGTAAGTCTTGTAAGTCTGTGTGTGTGTGTGTGTGTGTGTGTGTGTATTAGTGCTACTCAATTTATAGAGTATATCTTCTTCCAATCTGTGAGCTGAATCATAACACCATCTGTAATATCCATACTAAAGTATATGCTTATTCTTTAATTTAACTTCGTATTGAGATAACTGTGGATTCATATATAGTAGTTAGTAAAAATAATGCAAGGAAATCCTGTCTTCCCTAATAGTAATATCTTATGAAACTATACTGCAAAATCACAATAAGTTATTAATATTTAAACAGTCAAGATATGTGACAGTTTCTTCATCAAAAGGATGTGTCAGGTCGTGAAAGTAAAGGCTGATGCTGTAAAGAACAATACTGCATAGGAACCTGGAATGGTATATCCATGAATCAAGGTAAACTGGAAGTGGTCAAATAGGAGATGGCAAGAGTGAACATCGACATTTTAGCAATCAGTGAACTAAAATGGAGAGGAATGGGTGATTTTAATTCAGATGATCATTGTATCTACTACAGTGGGCAAGAATACTTCAGAAGGAATGGAGTAGCTCTGATAGTCAACAAAAGAGCTAGAAATGAAGTACTTGGCTGCAGTCTCAAAAACGACTGAGTGATCTCGATTCATTTCCAAGACAAACCCTTCAGTATCACAGTAATCCAAGTCTATGCTCCAACCACTAGTGACTGAGAAGCTGAAGTTGAACTGTTCTATGAAGACCTACAAGACCTTCTAGAACACACACACACACACACACACACACACACACACACACACACAAAGATGTCCTTTTCAGCATAGGAGACTGGCAAAAGTAGAATGTCAAGAGATATCTGAAGCAATAAACAGGTTTGGCCGTGGAGTAAAAAATGAAGCAGGACAAAGACTAACAGAATTCTGCCAAGAGAACACACTGGTCATAGCAAACATCCTTTTTCAACAACATAAGAGACAACTCTACAAGGACATCACCAAATGGCCAATACTGAAATCAAATTGATTATATTCTTTGTAACCAAAGATGGAGAAGGTCTATACAATGAGCAAAAACAAGACCTGAAGTTGACTGTGGTTCAGATTATCAGTTCTGTATTGCAAAATTCAGGCTCAAGAGAAGAAAGTGGGAAAAACCATCAGACCATTCAGATATGACCTAAATCACATCCCTTATGATTATACAATGGAGGTGACAAATAGATTCAAGGGATTAGATCTGATAGAGTGCCTGAAGAACTATGGAAAGAGGTTTATAACATTGTACAGGAGGTGGTGACCAAAACCATCTAACTATCCCCAAGAAAATGATATGCAAGAAAGCAAAATGGTTGTCTGAGGAGGCCTTACAAATAGCTGAAAAAAGAAAAGAAGTGAAAGGCAAAGGAGAAAGAGAAAGATATACCAAACTGAATGCAGAGTTCCAGAGAAGAGTAAGAAGAGATAAGAAAGCCTTCTTCAGTGAATAATGCAAAAAAATAGAAGAAAACAATAGAATGGGAAAGACTAGAGATCTCTTCAAGAAAACTGGAGATAGAAAAGGGAATATTTCATGCAAATAAGGGCACAGAAAAGGACAGAAATGACAAGGACCTAAAAATAAACAGTAGAGATTAAGAAGAAATGGCAAGAATACACAGAAGAACTGTACAAAAAGATCTTAATGACTTGGACAACCACGATGGTGTGGTCACTCGCCTAGAGCCAGACATCCAGGAGTGTGAAGTCAAGTGGACCTTAGGAAGCATTACTAGAAACAAAACTACTGGAGATTATGGAATTCCAGCTGAGTTATTTAAAATCCTAGAAGATGATGTTGTTAAAGTGCTGCACTCAACATGCCAGTGACTGGAAAACTCAGCAGTGGCCACACAGTGTTCATTCCAATCCCACAGAAGGGCAATGCCAAAGAATGTTCAAATTACCACAGAACTACATAATAGTAACATTATGCTCAAATTCCTTCGAGCTAGCCTTCAGCAGTATGTGAACGAATAACTGCCTAATGTTCAAGCTGAATTTAGGAAAGGAAGAACCACAGATCAAATTGGCAACATTTGTTTTATCACAGAAAAGCAAGCGTTTCCAGAAATCATCTGCTTCATTGACTATACTAATGCCTTTTACTGTGGATCACAATAAACTGTGGAAACTTCTTAAAGAAATAGGAATATCAGACCACCTTCCTGATATTACCTGCCTCCTGAGAAACCTGTATTCAGGATAAGACGCAACAGTTAGAACTGGACATTGAATAAGTGACTGGTTCAAAATTGGAAAAGGAGTATGTCAAGGCCGTATTTTGTCACCTTGCTTATTTAACTTATATAGAGTATAGAAATGGCAACCCATTCCAGTGTTCTTGCCTGGAGAATCCCAGGGACAGGGGAGCCTGGTGGGCTGCCGTCTATGGGGTTGCACAGAGTTGGACACGACTGAA